>CM038678.1:107586955-108034175 GCA_021605205.1 Aegilops longissima
CATGCTTAGATGCAAATGGTTTTGAGATGAAACTAAGCGATGCACCAGTGTCAAAAAGAACTTTTGCAGGAATATCATTAATCGAGAGATTACCCATTATCACATCAGTAGATTCCTCCACTTGCGCTGCATTCATCATATTGACCTTTGCAAACTTGGAATTATGCTTGACCACTGCATTGCTTGAAGATTTCACAGGAGGAGGAGGCGGAAGGCGCCTTTGGTTGAAGCACTTGTTCGCATAGTGACCTTCTGCACGACATTTGTTGCAAGTCACCTCCGAGAGCGGACGGTGGTAAGGAGCATTTGACCTTGGAGCTTGAGAATTAGACTTGTTCTGGATAGCCTGGGTTGGGTGGGTGGGAAGATCCACGACCACCTGAGTTCTTCTACTGATAAGGCTGACGGAACGGAGGAGGTGGAAGGTAGAACTTTTGCTGCTTAGCTGCCACTTGAGAGGAAGAAGAAGACTGAACTGCATCCCTGATTCTCTTCTTAGAAGCCTCACATTTGAGCTGGGCAGCTTCTTGCTTGAGTGCCATGTTGTAGAATTCATCATACTTTTCTGGCTCAAAAAGCACGAGAGCTAATTGCAGATCTTCTCTGAGACCACCTCTGAATTGATAGATCATACTCTTTTCATTAGGGACATCTTGCTTAGTGAAGCGAGCGAGTTTCTGGAACTGGATATTGTATTGATACACAGACATGTTGCCTTGCTTGAGATTGCGGAACTACTCACGCTTGCTCCCAACAACACTTTTCGAATGTGGTGAGCTCAAGTCTCGCGAACTCATCCTGTAATGACACGACCTCCTCTCGAATCTTTGTATTGTCGGAACCACTCAAAGAGCTTGGTCCTTGAGTTGAAACGAAGCAAACTTGACAAAGTCCTCAGGTCTAACATTGCTACATTCAAAATGTTTGCAGATGTCCACAAGCCAATCGTCAAGCGTCTGTGGCCTCGACACAGAAATGAAAGACTTTGGCTGATTTGCGAGGAACTGATTGAGGGTAGCAAAGTGCGGCTGGTTGTTGCCTTGACCTTGATTTCCTTGATTGCCTTGCCCTTGGGTACGCTCTTGCAAGAGTTGCAAAATCATCTGAGCATTGGCATTGGTGGCTGCCATGATAGTTGCCATGCCTCCGGAGGCGGAGGTGGAGGTGGAGGTTCTGATCGACTCCCATCATTGCGCTCCGGATTCAAACGCTACATGGAGCCATCCTCAAGAGGGTGACATCCGTTAGCACTTTGATAGACAGATAGACAAGTTGAATCAACGGATAGAAATTTCAACATATAGTCTTCACAATAAACATTCAACAAGGATGAACGAATGAATTCCAAAGTTAACATCACACGCCCATTAAGGTGAGAAGCCACTTGATTAAGGGTTGATGAAAAAATAACAAGGTACGACAGAACAAATAAGTGGTAAGGATTACCCAATCACAAACCAAATATCTGTGGGAAGAAATGCTAAGAGCTACTTGAATCCCACCTATAAACTCCCAAACTTTCTGGTTATGCAATCTGGTGTTGGGGATACAGGGACACAAAATATATCACCCAAACTAACAATACCTAGATCCAATTGTATCCATCCCACAACACATAACCAAGAAACCTTCGAAATCGTGGTACCTCGACCTTCAAAAGCATCCGTTATATGAGTCATGGCAATACTCCCGAGCTCGCCCCAAGATCGGGTTATCGGGTTATCTCACCAACAACTGCATAAAAGAGATTTTCGATGTCGGCAAAGCTCAGTATTCCGAACTGCAACGATAAAATTGTGACGACAACACCCGGAGCTCAACTCCCGGACACTGCCACAACCCCTAAATGTCGAGGCACCAAGAACAATGTTCTCGCCACAAAACCATCGGAACGATTCCAAGATACCCGCATGATCCTAAAAATTTTTAGTGAAATTTGAGGAGAGGAGAGTCAAAACTTCTACGCCAGAGACCTCACCAGAGCGACGAAGGACTGGGAGTAAAAAGAATCCTACTCTCGATATATATAATCCTAAGACTCAAAACATTTTTGTTCTAGACTCAACAATGCCAGCAAACAATCAAGCAGGGGGCTCCTAAGTCGGGGATGGCTCTTATTACCAACTTGTAACGCCCTCGATGCGGCTATATCTCCCACGTGTTGAAGCACGACTTAGAGGCATAACCGCATTGAAAGCAATGTCGCAAGTGAGGTAATCTTCACACAACCCATGTAATACATAAGGGAAAGAGATACATAGTTGGCTTACAGTTGCCACTTCACACAATACATAAATAAACATCCATCATCCAGATTACACTCAAGGTCCGACCACGGAACCAAAATAAAAGAAGACTACCCCAAATGCTACAGATCCCCGATCGTCCCAACTGGCTCCACTACGATCATCAGGAAAAGACACATAGTAACCACCACGTTCCTCATCGAACTCCCACTTGAGCTCGGTTCGCCACCCTGACCGCATCGCCGGCACCTGCAACTGTTTTGGTAGAATCTGTGAGTCACGGGACTCAGCAATCTCACACCGCGAGATCAAGACTATTTAAGCTTATAGGAAGGACAGAGTTGTGAGGTGGAGCTGCTGCAAGTTTAACTAGCATATATGGTGGCTACATTCGCAAAAGAGAGCGAGAAGAGGAGCAAGGCACGGTCGTGAAACTAGTAGCGATCAAGAAGTGATCCTGAACTACTTACGCCAAACATAACTCCAACATCGTGTTCACTTCCGGACTCCACGAGAAGAGACCATCACGGTTACACACGCCGTTGATGTGTATTTTAATTAAGGTCAACTTCGGGTTTTCTACAACCGACATTAACAAATTCCCATCTGCCTCATAACGCGGGCACGGCTTTGAAAGATAATACCCCGCAGGGTGTCCCAACTTAGCCCATTATAAGCTCTCACGGTCAACGAAGGATATTCCTTCTACCGGAAGACCCGATCGATCTCGAATCCCGGACTACAAGACATTTTGACAGCAATAAAACAAGACCAGCAAAGCGCCCGAATGTGCCGACAAACCCGATAGGAGCTGCACATATCTCGTTCTCGTGGCACACCGGATTGTCCAAGCTTCCGATAGGCCATCTCGAGTTGCCCCGATGGCACCGGCGGTTGACAAAGTTGGACCAACACTCGAGGAGAACTGCCCGGGGTTAAAATAAAGATGACCCTCGGACTCGCGAAAACCGGGGAAAAAGGCTTAGGTGGCAAATGGTAAAACCAAAGTTGGGCCTTCTTTGGAGGAGTCTTATTCAAAGCGAACTATCAAGGGGTCCCATAAATCACCCAACCATGTAAGGAACGCAAAATCAAGGAACATAACACCGTATGACGGAAACTAGGTGGCAAGAGTGGAACAAAACACCCTGCATAAGGCCGAGTATTCCACCCTTTACCAAGTATATAGATGCATTAATTATAGCAGATATATTGTGATATCCCCAACAAGTAAATATGTTCCAACAAGGAACTACATCTCCATGTTCCAACAAGGAACAAACTTCATCTTCACCTGCAACTAGCAACGCTATAAGAGGGGCTGAGCAAAGCGGTAACATAGCCAATCAACGGTTTGCTAGGAAAGGATGGTTAGAGGTTTGACATGGCAATATGGGTGGCATGATATAGCAAGTGATAGGCATCGTAGCTTAGGCATAGCAAAAGAGCGAGCATCTAGCAAGCAAAGATAGAAGTGATTTCGATGGTATGGTCATCTTACCTGCAAAGTTCTCAGAGTTGTGGAAAGCTTGATCCTCGTAAGTGTTCTCAACAGGTTCCTCGTTCACGTACTCATCTCCCGGCTCTACCCAAGCAAGAACACAAACAATGGAACCACAATAAATCACGGTGCAATGCACAAGCAACATGATGCAAGACATGGCATGATATGCGAGATGTGATATGCAATGCGTATGCGTGCTCCGGAAGGAAAATGATGAACCAGGCATCAACTTGGCAAACCAAGTATGCCGCTGGAAAGGTGAGATGATTTCGTTTGAAATCGATATAAAGATCACCAGAATCGGATGCACGGTTTGCAAATGACAAGCAAAACAAGAATGGCACAAATCGCCATTAACAAAGATGATGCCACATAGCAAGCAACAAGAAATTAAGCTACTGCACCCAAACGTACCAACAAAGTATATGGCAGTGATCTACTCAAGATGCTTGACAAAAGATGAACACTGAGCTACGGCTAATTCACATCATAACAGGTCCAAACAAGCATGGAAAAGTGCAAAATATATCACCACATGGACTTGGTGAAAATACTAACATGGCGAATCAGCATCGAAGCAATGTTCAGAGCAAGCAAACAGCATGCTACAGGAACTTATAATAGCAAAACAAGGCATGGAATGAATCTACTCAAAGCATAGAACAAAAGTCCCTTACTTACCATAAGCCAAAAGGATCAAGATATGATGGCACCCATGTAAACATAGCAAGTTTAGTTAATGATTCAAGAATGTGGCATGACAAAAACAGATATCAAGTAGGCATGTTTAAGAGCTCGATGCACTCACTACAGAGCATTACATGATAAACTAAGCATACATCCATCAATAAGACATGGCATAGAATCTATACATGGCAAGAACAACATCATAGCATACACGGATCAACTACAACAACCTTGGCAAAATTGAATAACATGTAAACAATCTGCCAGGAAACATTTTATAGCAAAAGTAGAGCTTGATTGACTCAAGCTATGGCACTCCATAATTGCAAACAAGGGAATGGATGGATAGAGCATAACCATATGTTCAAAACATCCTTACTGAAGTATCTCAAAATATGCATTGATCTCTCTTTAGCATCAAGTTAACATGGCATAAAAATATCAGCAAAACAGGGGCTGAAATCAGCAACATCATGAAGCCTAGTTTGCATGCTTGTGCTAGTAACCACAGAGATCACAAAAATACATGGCATAAACCCCTGGAAAGATGGCATGGCGTATTACAAAACACATGTAGAACTCAAGTTCATAGGGTGCACACATCAATCATGGCAAAAATGACAAAAGTGCATGTTCTGATAATAAACTGAAACTAACATCACATAGCCCTCTTCCAACAGAATTTCGGGCATCAAGATGAGCTCAAATGAAAATGATTCAATGAGATGAAATGATCTACTCTTCGAGGCGAACAATTCGGTATGCTACACGCCCCAAACGGAGCCACGGGTGCAAAGTTATGGCATGATGAAATTGCAACAATATAATGACAGATTAAAGACTTAGACGACAATCGGGGGGAGGAGAAAATCAACTGATCGGTTTGGATCTGAGATCCGGCGCGCGGAAGCCGAGGCGGCCGGCGGCGAAGACGGAGACGGCGGCCGGAGCTCGGGGGGAGGAGCTCGGCCGGGCGACGGGTCCGGCAGCATTGGCGAGCGGTGGCGCGGCGCGGGTGGCGGTGGCCAGCCAGCCGCTGGGCGGCGGGGCGACGGGCGCTGGGGCGACGGCGGCCGGAGCACGCGGGAGGCGGCGGGTGGGGAGCTGGGCGAAGGGCGGCGGGGCCGGGCGGGAGGCGGCGGCGCTGGCCGGAGGGGTTCCTGACGGGCCCGGGCGGGCCTCGCGGGAACCGGGCGGCGATGTGGGCGGGCGCCACATGGCGGCTCCTTGCTGGCGGGCGGGCGGCGGACGTGTCCGCCCAGTCCGGATGCGCCGTGGCGCGAGAGGGATTTTCGCTAGGGTTTGCCCGGATTTGGAGGGGGAGATGCATATTTATAGGTAGTGGGAGCTAGGAGGTCCAAATGGGGTGCGGTTTTCGCCCACACGATCGTGATCCGACGACGGAGAGCATGGAAGTGACTTAGATGGGTTATTGGGCTGTTTTGGAGGGTGTTTGGCTGCAACTTAAAAGAGGCCTTTGCGAGAGTGCGGTTAACTGCTGAGTACCAAACGAGCTCCAAATGACCCGAACTTGACAGTGGGTCACGGTGGTATACCAAGGCCACTTGACAAACCTCGGTCCATTCCGAGAAAGTTTAGTACCCGCTCACGGAAAAATGTAAAAGGGGACGCCGGGGGACATAGGAGTGCCGGATTGCAAAACGGACAACGGGGAAAATGCTCGGAATCATGAGACGAACACGTATGCAAATGAGATGCACATGATGACATGATATGAAATGCATGACATGGACAAAATGCAAAATGAAGAAAAACCCAACCACGGAGGGAATATCATATCACAATGCCGAAAATGGCAAGAGTTGGAGTTACAAATATGGAAAGTTACATCCGGGGTGTTACAAACAGTGATCGCCCGCCAGGCGGCGGCACTATTGCCATAACCTCATGACCAAGCTCGCATCATTAGAAGCACGGCTACAGTGATCTGCAGCCGGCAAGACCCGCCCGCGGCGGACAAGGGCTGTCGGCCCCATGCTGGGCCGCCAGCGGGGCCCGCTAGTCGGCGGGCCGCAGGAGTCGGCGGAGAAGACGGCGACTTCGAGACTGACGACTTGGGCCCACGCCAGGCCGGATTACCATTGTACCCCCGGGGGGTAGGCCTATATAAACCCCCCGGGGCACCCATGCAAAGGGTGGGAAGCTAGTAGCTTTAGACACACACATAGAGGGAGAGAAGAGCAAGCCAAGCCCTTCTCCTTCCTCACCCCGAACAGCTCAAGGAGCCTCTTGTACCCGTTTTGCCATAGTGACCATGCGGAGACCCCGCAGAGTAGCAGTAGGGGTGTTATCTCCTCGGAGAGCCCTGAAGCTGGGTAAGATTCGCCGGCGTGCATGTCTTCGCCTCATCCCATTTCCAGGCACCAGCGACGTTCTACTCGCCCCCTCCATGATAAGCCATCCTTTGGCATATGTCGCACCCAACCCCCGACAGCCGCGTTGGTGGCGCAGAGGGAACTTGAGGAAGAGGCAGCAGTAGCAGCGGAGTCATTGGGTGGCGAGCCGGGGCCCTCCCTGGCAGAGTCTGACGCCGGCAAGGCGGAACCCCCGGCGAGGCCCGGTCCCGGCAAGGCGGAGTCTACGCAGATAGGAGAAGCTGAACAGAAGAAGATGATGTTGCAGCACCTAGTTTATTTTGTCAGCTCCCTCTTGCAGGGGGCTAGGTCAAGATATTCGTGTATGCAGAAGCTACTTTTCGGCCTCCTCATGGCCTCGAGAAAGCTGCGCCACTATTTCCATGCACATGAGATCACCGTTGTGACACGCCTCCCGTTGCGACGGATCTTTCACAACCCAGATGCGACTAGGAGGATCATGGAGTGGGTGTTGGAGCTATCAAGCTTTGGCCTCAAGTTTGAGAGTACATCGACGATCAAGAACCGAGCCTTGGCAGAGTTCATAGCAGAATTGACTGCAACACCCAATGAAGAATTTCTAGAGACCACACTTACCAGCAAGGAAACGTGCCGCAATTGGATTATGTACTTTGATGGAGCTTTCTCACTACAAGGTGTTGGTGCCGGCGTACTACTCGTCGCACCCACCAGAGAGCACCTCAAGTATGTGGTGCAGATGCCTTTTCCCCAGGAAGAATCGACGAACAACACGGCGGAGTACGAGGGATTGCTCGCCGGTCTCAAGATCACGGCAGACCTTGGAATCAGGAAGCTCGTCATCAGAGGTGATTCGCAGCTCGTCGTCAAGCAAGTCAACAAGGAGTACCAGAGCCCGTTGATGGAAGCCTATGTGGATGAAGTGAGGAAGTTGGAAGAGAGTTTTGACAGACTGCAAGCAGAGCATGTCCCCCGAGCGGAAAACAGCATCCGTTGCTTCAATTAACTCAGCCATCCGTTGAACCATCGGAGGGGGGGGGGGGGCAGAACAAACGAAGGAAGGCGGGCCCCAGCAAGTACTTTCCTGCTGTGCTCCCAGGAGTCGCCGGCAAGGACGTTGCTGGGAGTTCCAAGCTTGCCGGAGAGCAGCAACACTCGACAGGGCCTCACGCCCTAGCCATAGAAGCAGCTGCCCTCACGGCCGAAGATGAGCCTTTAGTTATTGTCGTCGAGCCCCAGGCTCCAACATGGGAGCAGCCCACCATCCGTTTCCTCCAAACAGGAGAGCTCCCCGAGGAGCAGGAAGAAGCAGAAAAAGTAGCCCGTCGGTCCGGCATGTACCAGTTTGTGGACGATGCCCTCTATAGAAGGAGACCGAACGGTGTGAAATTAAAGTGCATCCCTCGGGAGGACGGATTGAGGCTGTTGGTAGAGATACATGGAGGCATGTGTGGCTCCCACATAGGGTCGAGGGCTCTTGCCGGCAAAGCATTCCGACAAGGTTTCTTCTGGCCCACTGCCCTTCAGGATGTAACCGCACTAGTAACCAAGTGTGAAGCATGCCAGTTCCATTCAAAGAAGCTTCATCAACCAGCCCAAACTGTTCAGACAATCCCTCTTTCCTAGCCATTTTTGGTCTGGGGGCTCTACATACTGGGCCCCTTTCCCCGTGCTGTCGGGGACATTGAGTACTTGTACGTTGCAATCGACAAGTTCACAAAGTGGCCGGAAGTGGAGCCAATGACAAAGATGACAACACAATCAGGCGTCAAGTTCTTCAAGGGACTAGTCTGCCATTTCGGTGTATTGAATAGAGTCATCACTGACAACGGCACGCAGTTCATGAGCCACACCTTCATGCAGTACATTCAAGACCTCAGCAGCAAGGTCTGTTTCGCTTCTGTTGCCCATCCCAGAAGTAACGGCCAAGATGAGAGGGCAAATGCGAAAGTGCTGCGAGGCCTCAAGACCAGAACTTTTGACAAGCTGCACAAGTGCGGAAGGCGCTGGATTGATGAGTTGCCAACGCTTCTTTGGTCAATCAGAACGACACCAAATCGATCCACTGGCCAGACACCCTTTGCCCTGGTATACGGGGCAGAAGCAGTTCTCCCCACTGAACTCACATATAGGTCACCTCAAGTGCTTGCTTATGAGGAGCTTGAGCAAGAGTAGTTGCACCAAGATGATGTGACGCTCCTTGAGGAAGATCGTCTTCGGGCTGCTGTGCGGGCCTCCGGCTACCAGCAAGCCTTGCACCGCCATCATAGCCGCAAGGTTCACGCCCGGAGCTTTGAGGAAGGCGACCTTGTTCTTCGGCGGATTCAATCCACCAAGAATTCAAACAAGTTGACGCCAAAGTGGGAAGGCCCTTATCGGGTAACACGAGTCACCAGGCCTGGCGCAGTCCGCCTGGAGACCGAGGATGTCATTCCGGTGAGCAACTCCCAGAATATCAAACATCTTTGCAAGTTTTACCCCTAAGGCGCGGTTGCCGGGAGCCCCGGCAACACCCTTTGTGTACTAGCCTTGTTGGCAAGGCATGTAACCCTATGTACGGAGCCAGGCGCAGACCCTGCGCGCAGTCATGGAAAAGGAATCCCTTAGTATGTATAGTTTCCTGTTGATTTCCATGTTTATGTGTATACGTATATGCATGCTTGTCCAGGGTACTGTACTGCTTTTTGATTCCAGTAAATGTTAGTGAACCACCGAGGTTCCATGCACTTGCCCTCTCTTGTTTCCAGCTACGGCAAGGACTTACAATCCCGCCAAGGACCCGGCTCCGGCAAGAAGTTGAGAAGACCACCCCGCATGGCGATCAGTATTCATAACCTATGACTTGTGCATTTGAAAACCTCGCCACTCTTATTTAAAGACTCGGGGGCTCCCATTTCTGACCCGAACACTGCTTCGGTCAGAGTGGCCATGGCGACCCTTGTCAAAAAGAGGTGGATAAGGGGCTGGGCCCTTTGTCTATAACCCGGTAGATATGATTCTCTGGCAGGCGCAAGAGGCTCCAGCAAGGTGGTTTGCTGACTCGTTTATTTACACTAAGGAGGCATTTCACCTACGCACGAACATACACATGCACGAGTTCCCGGCAAGGCTAGACTTTTTCATTAATATGCTGATGCAAGTACAAAGGTTATAGGACACAAGCATGGGCTCGAGAGAATATATTATCTAGAAATTAAGATTCGGCAAGTGCCTACAATTTAAAAAGAAAGATAGGATCCCCGTGATCTCCGTTCTTGCCCCATTCCTCCCAAATGCGGCAGACGAAGGAAAAAAGGAAGAACACGCCGATGGAGAGCTTGACGAGGAAGATACTCGGCAGGGCGCGGAGCCGACGGAGGAGGGCGGCACGGTCAGTCGGAGTCGGAGTCAGCATCCTCCCGCTTGACACCCTCGTCGTCGATGTCGCTGTCCTCCTCGTCACTCCCGCTCGAGGAGGAGGTTTCACCGTTGGTGGAGCTCTCCACGCAACACCTTAGGAGAGTTCCCAAGAGCCCGAAGACCTTGATGGAGAGTAGGCCATTCTCCATCAACTTAAATTCGAGAATGAGCCCCTCCGACAGGCTATGGGCGCGAGCGAAGGTCTTCCACCCACGGTGGAGGTACATGACCGTAGGAGCAGAGACCCTCATCGCCGCCGTCGAAGCACCGGCACGCCCTCTTGCCATGGCGAAGGGAAGAAAGGGATCAAGGTGGAGGGAGATGAACGTTGAAGGATTGAAGGACGCTGCCCCCACCCCCTGTTCTTATAAAAGGGCGGGGCCGAGGCTCGGCCGCCCCACTCAACCAATCCGGCCGCCAAGGGGCGCAGGGAATCGAGACCGACCCACTGCTCCAATCAGCGACGGCCCGGTTTCCCGCCACGACATTATGGCCCGCGCCCTTCGCGTCCACCACCTGCCCTCCTAGGGGCATGAAGGACACGTGGTGAATGAACCGGAATCAAGAAGACAACTGAAGCGACCGTATTCTACCCCGTGACCGTGGGCCGCGGGCGCCTTAAAGGCCGCGACCCGAGTCCTCTTAGTAAATGAGTCGTGCCCCTGCGTTTTCCTCCTTTTATGGGGAAGGCGCGGGCCGCCTCTTTACCATTCACCACGATGTGACGCATGCGTACGGGAACCGCCCCATGCACCCACGGTACGCACGACCCCCACGTCGCGCATTCAACGCGGGTCGTGGTGAAGCGCTGCGGGCGACGGAGTTACTGCAGTAAAAACTCCGCCGCAAGCGCGCCCGCGCACCATTCTGGGCCTGGCCCAATAACACCCGATGCTTATATGTGACCTAGGCCCGGGGGCTCCTGTTGGTGTACAAAAGTAGGGGTCCTATTTGTACCCCTTTACTTATGTGCGGGCAGTTGCAGCCCCACCTGAGGCCACATTTGGCGGGACAGAGGAAGCAAAGACACAAGACAGGCGAAGCAACGCCAAGCCAGAGACACGAAGAGCAGAAGGGAGAGGTGAGTTCCCCCGGCAAAGCCCTTGCCGGGGCGGCCTCCACAGCCCCGGCAAGAACCTTGTTGGGGCAACTTGCCCGGCGCCAACAGGGCTGCCACCCTTGAGCCTGAGAGTTCCAAACGCCCTCAACCACATTGGAACCAAAGCTCGGGGGGCGCCTCTGTGGTGGCATGCAGATATTTGTGAAGACCAGAAGCACACAAGACTAGATGATAACCAGAAGACGACAATCCTTGGCAAGATCCTTGCCGGGATACCCATGAAACCCCAGGCAAGACCCTTGCCGGGGACGACCACAATGCCGCGGCAAGACCCTTGCCGGGGCCCCAGCAAGACTCTTGTCAAGACATCCGCGGGGTCGCAGCCCGGCCCGCACCCACCAAGACTCCACCGCCGTTCCGATGCAGCTGCCAGCCCTCCAACTAGGCGAGCACCTGTGTGGCGACGTGCGGCTTCTAGGCCAACTCAGCAAGCACCTGCGTGGTGGCATGCAGATCTTCGTGAAGACTCTACCACCACATCAACTCAAGAGCCAGCCAGCCAGCGTGGCACTACACGCCTCGTTAGCTCAGACGCGCGTCGAAGCCAGGCGAAGCGGTGACAGTTGGGATGAGCTTCCTTGCCGTCCCTGATAAAGTAAGAAGGGCATGTCGGCAGCGCAGTAAATGCGTTTGTCCTACAGTGCCAGAGGATAGACTCGACTACTGTATAGCTTTCCACCTCCTGTGTGCCAGTGTGGCAGCCCCTTTGTCTATAAAAGGAGGCTCGCGGCATACTGAGAGGGGATTCAGACTTTTTGGACCCTGCACACCTTGTAGCTAGTCCAAGAACACCAGATAAACATAAACCAGCAAGAGTAGGGTATTACGCATCGCATCCGGCTCGAACCTGGATAATCCCCCTGCATTGTTCTTCTAATCCCGCTCTTCCCACGGCCCCGCGCCCGCCAACCGTAGCAAAAGGGATTCTTCATGGTCCCATAGGTGTCGTATCCCCCAACAATGGTGGTATCCTGATCGAAGATCGATCTTGGAGAATACTTTAGCTCCTTGCAGCTGGTCAACCAAATCGTTGATCATTGGTAGTGGGTAATTGTTCTTGATCGTCACTTCATTCAATGCCTGATAATCAACAACCATTCCTAAAGATCCATCCTTCTTCTCAACTAAGAGCATTGGGGCTCCCCACGGTGATGAACTTGGTCGGATATAACCTTTCTCCAGTAACTCCTTAATCTGCTTCTTAATTTCCTCCAGATCATTAGCGGGCATCCGATACGGTCTCTTCGATATTGGTCCGGTGCCTGGCAACAACTCTATCAAAAACTCTATATCTCGATATGGCGGCATGCCTGGTAGTTTCTCTGGAAATACATCCAGGTAATCCTTCACAACAGGAAGTTCTTCCTGAACAACTCCCGAGAGGGAATTTACTTGGGTCCTCCTTGGAGCATGCCTAGATACATACTTGATCCTCTTTCCCTCTGGGGTGGTGAGTAAAATTGACTTGCTAGCACAGTCGATGTTTCCTCAATACTTCGATAGCCAATCCATGCCTAGTATTATATCCAATCCTTGTGACTCCAAAATTATTAGGTCTAAGGGGAAAACATGGCTACCAATGGTTAAGGGTAACCGATCACACCATCGGTTGGCCATATACTCTGCTCCTCGCGAGCTTACTAGCATGGGTGACCTAAAGGCTATGGTTGGAAACTTAAACTTGTCCACAAATCCCCTTGATATGTATGAATGCGATGTACCAGTGTAAAAAATAACGAGAGCGGTAAATGACTTAATCAAAAACTTACCAATCACTGTGTCAGGCTAATCTTCAACTTCCTCCACATTGATGTGGTTCACCCGACCTCTGGTGAAGGGATTGGGCTTCTTCCCAGAGTTTCCATTTCCATTGCCATTCTTTAACTCAGAACAATCATGGGCGTAATGTCTAGTCTTCCCGCACTTGTTTCCTCAATTCCCATTTCCATTCTTAGGGCCACTATGATTATGTGAGCTTCCGCCATTGTGAGTGTGACATCCATGGTTATACTTCCCCTGTCCATACTTTCTTTTGCGGCTCTCTATCTGCAGTTGCTTGCCTTATATCATAAGAGCCCTGTCTAGCAACTCCTGGTAGTTAGCAAATTTTGCCACCATCAGCTACATACTCAGCTCATCATTCAACCCTTCCATAAACTTCTCCTGCTTTGCGGCATCTGTGGCCACATCATCTGGGGCATAATGAGCTAACTTACTGAACTCATCCACGTACTGCGCAACACTACGATTTCCCTGGCATAGGTTGCAAAACTCACACTTCTTCAAACTCATTGCTCCAGTTGAGACATGTGATGTGCGGAAAGCTTGCTGAAACATATCCCAAGTGACATTTGCTATGGGGAAAGTGAATGTGTAATTCTCCCACCATGAGGCTGCGAGTCCATCCAATTGATGTGTGGCAAAGCGCACCATCTCAGCATTTATGCAACCTGCGATGGTCAGCTCCCTTCTAATCCTGCGGAGCCAGTCATCAGGAACAATCGGCTCAGTGCTACTGGAAAACACCGGCGGATTCAAATTTAGAAAACGGGCTAAGTTGTCAACTGGAGGTGGTGGCGGTGGGTTGTTGTTGTTGTTGTTGTTGTTGTTGTTGTTGTTGTTGTTGCCTTGGTTCTGGACTAGTAGCTGCATCAAGGCATTCTGCTGTTGGATCAATTGAGGGAGCTCTCGTGGGAAGACAAATCCGGCGTCACGTCTAGGAGGCATCTGATAGGTTTAGAGGGGTGAGAATAGAATAGAGTGAGGTCTAAGGAGAAATCACTACCCATGTGCACATGAGACAAACACATTCATTTCACACCACTCAATTCAAACAAGGGCATACAAACGATCTAATCTACCGTTACAAAATGCTCGGACTATTACTATATACATGGTGGAATACTACTGATAATTTGGTGGTCGACTAGAAATTTTGATCGGTGGAAGACTCCATGATATCTGCTCCAGCTTCGTCTTCATAATCATCATCACTATCGGGGTCGGAGTCGGTGTCGACGATGATGATGTAGTCTTCAGGATGATTGTCCTCTTTAGGCGCGGGATCTCCCATGAATATTCCTAGCTTCTTCTTCAGGTCTTCATTCTTCTCCAGTAGTACTGCAATTTCCTCTTCATGTCCGTCGCGTGTAGACTTGAGTTCCTCTTCAAGCTCCATGTTCCTGGTCATCACTTTCTTCATGTCTAGCATGCCGGCGCACATCTGGTTCTCTTGACGACGAATGTGCTGGTTTAACTGCTGGATGTAGGGTGCAATGGATTTATCCCTCCTCGTGCAAATCATCTCCCATTTCTCATCTCGGCGTCCACATATCAGGTAGATGGTGTCCTTAAGATCCTTGTGGTATACCTCGCCGATGCGTCCCATGGCGATGTGGGCTGCCATGATCTTTCCTAGACTCCAGGTTGGTGCATCAAAGGAAAACTCTATGGGCTCAGTAACTGGCGTGAATGTCCTTCCTGGAACATGAACTCGAATCATCCAATGCTCCTCTTCTAGTAAAGTGGTGGTGTAGGTCCCGTTGAAGCTTGGTATTCCGATGTTCAGGTACCTAGTGGCTTCCTTCAAGTGTCGTCCCAAAGGTGTGTCTTCATCCGGTTGAGCAAACTTGTTCCTTGGGTCCACCATCTATAGAGTATAGAATGGAGAAGAGCCAGAAATGAGTAGAGGAGAGTGTCCTATGGCTTCTCTTAATGGTCGTGTCCTATAGTCAGCGTGTGCTCTGATACCATCTTGTAGTGATCCGACCCCAGACAGTCAAATCTCTGTGCATAAGTGTCATCCCTGGATCGGTAATGCTGACACACACAGTACTTGAGGATTTAGAACAGAGTTCAATCACACACTTATTACATCGAGTGTCTCAAAAGAGAACTTATTACAATAAATGGCTGAAGGCCATCTAAATAAGATAACAGCGAAAGCTTCGAAGGTAAATGAGTCCATGAACTCCAACGGCATAGCTGAGTGCACGACAATGACCTAGCGCACCCTACTCTTCGTCTGAAAACTCTGCAACATAATACGTTGCAGCCTGTGTAGGTCAGCACATAGAATATGCTGGCAAAATAACACTGTATAGCAAAGAACAGATAAAAACTATCACTACATGCATATATGGCTGGTGGAGGCTCTATGGTTATCATTTTGCGTAAAGCCAGTTTTTCCCTACTGCAAAGGAATATATTTTTTTGAATATTTGTTGTAGGGTAAAAAACCCCACAGTCCTTTATTGCATCAACCAAACAAAACCAAATTGTAAAGTGGTTACAATATTTACAGGCCTAAGCTAAACACCAAGAAAGCTTACTTTACATGAGGGAGTTAACCCAATCAACAAGTCTAGGCCTAAGGGTATCCTTGAGTCTATGAGACAATAGAAGGATATCATGAATAAAATTACATCCCCCTGAAGGTTCGTCCATTCCTCGGAATCCAAATATTCCAAGCAGCTGTGAGCATCACTTCAAGGAAGAATGGGTGGCCAAAACTTTGCCTTGCTTGGGAGATGCACTGTTGAATATTTGAGCCATGGTTCCAATCCACCTGCAAATAATTCGAGACCCTGCAACTGAAATTGCATTCAAAGAAAAGATGTGCTCTGTCCTCATAGAAAAACGCATTGCAGATGACACAAAATTATCATCCAGAGGGGACCTCCAGTGCCTTCTGACTAACATGTCCTTAGTATTGAGCCTGTCAAAGAAAAGGAGCCAGCCAAAGACCTTAATTTTCATAGTACACCTGCTCTGCCACAGCCACTTGCAAGGTTGGATAGTTGGAAGGTGTGAATGCATGATCACATAGAAGCTCTTAGCCGAAAACTGTCCAGATTTGCCAGGCCAGAGCCATACATCAGGCAGGGTGGGGTCTCTCTGATGATTAAATGACCATCCTTCCAAAAGTTCCAGTTCTGCTGCTACCTCCTGTGAGATTGGTAGATGGAACATGGAAAACAAATCCTGGTTTTGTATGAAGTCTCTGACAGAGAGCTTGTCATCCAGAACAAAAGAGAAAAATCTTGGAAGCCTCGAGTTCAACGGTCTGGAATAACCTCCCACATGCCAGGCATCAAGCCAAAAGAGAGCAGAATCACCCATGTTAATTTGCACTGTGGCAATTGATCTATAATGATCAGCAAGCTTGAGGATATCCTTCCACCAAAAGGAGCCAGTGAGTACAGTTGCATGGGGCACCACTCCATCATAATAACTGTCCCAAATCAACTGAACCCATGGCACTTGTTGTTTATTATAGAATTTATGCAGATGTTTGAGAAGTAGGCCTTGATTCTAAATTTCCAGGTTAAGAATACCTAGACCTCCCTTGTCCTTAGGTCTGCAAACTAAATCCCAAGCAGCCAAAGATTGCTTAGGAGCATCAGAATTTCCTCTCCAAAGGCACTGTCTGAAGATCCTGTCTGACTATTTAATTATGCCAGGAGGAATATGAAGGCTGCAGAGGAAGTATATGGGCATTGAGGTGAGGACAGATGTGAGTAATTGCAACCTGGATCCTTGATTAAGCATAGCAGAGCTAACTGATAGTCTCCTTTCAACACTGTCCACCAGAGGCATTAAATCAACTGTCTTAGGTCTAGTAGTACTAAGAGGTAGGCCCAGATATGTGAAAGGTAGCTGTTCCAACCTACAACCCAAAATATTGGATAATCTCTGTGCCTCATCTTGCTCCAAATTGATTGGAATCATTGAGGACTTGCCAAAATTCACTTTGAGCCCAGTTGATTGTTGAAAAATATGAAGCATGTTCTTGAGAGCAACCAACTGATCCTCCACTGCAGAGAGGACAATAATTGTATCATCAGCATACTGGACAATAGGAAAGTCGGGACCATGAGAAGGTACTGGCAGTGTCAAAACACCCCTAGCCAGCATATCATTGACCACAGATTGGAGAAGATCAGCAGCAATAACAAGCAGAAGTGGGGAGAGTGGGCCCCCCTTCCTGACCCCACATTTGCACTTGAACTTTTTACCAGGCACCCCATTGAGAAGAACAGATGAAGAGCCAGAAGAGAGGATCTCTTTAATACAGGCATTCCACTTTGCATCAAAACATTTTTGCTGGAGAATCTGCAGAATAAGCTCATGCTCCACAGTATCAAAGGCTTTTGCAAAGTCCAGCTTCAGAATGATGATAGGCCTTACACTGGTGGATGTATTCAAAAGCCTAGGCCAGGCAGTCCTGGATGGCTCTGCTCTTCACAAATCCATATTGGTTTTTGTGAATACATCTAAGAATCACCTTCTGTAACCTATTTTCTAGTAACTTAGTGAGGAACTTGAGACATGTGTTGGGGAGAGAAATTGGCCTAAAATCCTCAGATCCCTCGGTAGATAGCATCTTTGGTATGAGGGTGATTAGAGAGCCATTGATATTTTCCAGGGAAAGTCTCACATCAAAAAAATCCTGAATGAGTTTCAAAAAATCCTTCTCAATGATGGGCCAACACTTCTTGACAAAAAGGCCATTAAAGCCATCAGGCCCAGGAGCTGGACCAGTAGGCAAATCCTTCAAAATAGAGTTTATTTCCTCAGCAGAAAAAGGTTCAGACAAACTATGCAAATCAGCCACAAGGTGAGTGAGGTTGGGCAAATCAAAGCCCATGTCAATGCCTTGGGCCTGGCCCATTCTGCTTTTAGAAGATGACCAGAGAATTCCCGCCATTTGTCAATGATCAGAAACTGGATCGCCACCAGCCACTGAAAGACTGGCAATGGCATTTCTGCGAAAACGTTCAGAGGCCATGGCATGAAAAAACTTTGAATTGTCCTCCCCAACCTTAATATAGCGTATCGTGCACCTCTACTTCAAATAAATATAGTGAATTCTAAGAAAATTCTCATGATGAAGCTTAACAATCTTCCAAAAATTAAATTCAGGCGTGGTGAGAGGCCGAATTTCTTCCAAGCCATCAAAGAACTGAACCACCTTACTACAGTCCAAGGTGAGCCATTTAGGATATGACAGGTTCTTACTCCAGGATTTAAGAGCATGACGCAAACGCTTGAACTTGGTGGACAAAACTGCAGACGCGGACAGATCGGCAAAGACAGGTTGTTGCCAAGAGTTCCTGACACAATCCATAAACCCTGGCATATCCACCCAAAAATTCGCAAACCTAAAAACCTTTGCCTTGGGTATAGTTGTGTCAATAGAGACCACACAAGGGACATGATCGGAGGTTTTTGCCAAGGGCAACACAACTGTATTAGGGTAGAAAGAAATCCAGTCAGAGGTTGTGAAAAACCAGTCCAGCTGCTCTAACAGTGGTTGCTCTTGCATATTGGACCAAGTAAAGCTCCTGCCCATCAAAGGAAGTTCAAGTAGACCCAAGTGTCCAATAATCTCATTAAACAGAAAGATGTCATTAACATCACCCCAGGTCTGTTTCTGTTGTCCAAGGAACGAATGAAATTGAAATCTCCTAGGAACAATCAATTTTCATCAGTGGGGATTTGAAGATGATACAACCAACTAACAAAATCGTCTCGAAGGGGACCATCACAAGGTCCATAGACTGACACTAGAGTCCATCTCTCCGCATTCTGAACAGATTGAAACGAAACCACAATGCCAAAGCTCTGTATCTAAACCAGAGTTCCATTGAAAATTGCTGAATTCCAGACAACCAAAATACCACCAGAGGCACCAACTGACGAGGCAAACACAAAGGTGTCAAAACGTCAAGGGCAGAAAGCTCTGATTGTTCGTATATCAAAATTACCACACTTCGTCTCTTGCAGGAATAGCATAGAGCATTGAATTTCCTCTATCTTAGCTCTCACATGTCTCTGACGAGCCTCGGAATTCAAACCACGCACATTCCAGCACAGAACACGCCAGTTACGATAATTCATACTATCCATAACAAACACGTTGGAATAAAACAAGAATTGCTAAGCCTAACCTAGCAATATCCAGGGCCACAGCCGCCCAAGCCAAAAGCGCAACCAGAGTAACAAGTTCAGATAAACCAACGTCACTATCAAAAGAAAAACTAAGCCAGGCAACACGCATCTGGCACCGATCATGCAGCCTAACATCACTCACATCAGGGACCGAGCTTGAGGAAGAGTTCTTTGGGGAAGCCGTAAGCTTCTCCGACGTCAACTAATCTTTAGGGATACCCAGGCGAGCGCCAACTACCTACAGATCAACAATTGGAGTCGGTGGAGGTTGCGCGCGCGTGGCATCTCCAGATTCAGGTGCATCCACCACCTTTGCTTTTTTAGCCCGTGGACGCCTCAATGGTGTTGCCTTTGTTGGAAATATGCCCTAGAGGCAATAATAAAAGTATTATTATTATATTTCCTTGTTCGTGATAATTGTCTTTTATTCATGCTATAATTGTATTATCCGGAAATCGTAATACACGTGTGAATACATAGACCACAATATGTCCCTAGTGAGCCTCTAGTTGACTAGCTCGTTGATCAATTGATAGTCATGGTTTCTTGACTATGGACATTGGATGTTGTTGATAACGGGATCACATCATTAGGAGAATGATGTGATGGACAAGACCCAATCCTAAGCATAGCACAAGATCGTGTAGTTCGTTTTGCTAGAGCTTTTCCAATGTCAAGTATCTCTTCCTTAGACCATGAGATCGCGTAACTCCCGGATACCGTAGGAGTGCTTTGGGTGTACCAAACGTCACAACGTAACTGAGTGACTATAAAGGTACACTACAGGTATCTCCGAAAGCGTCTGTTGGGTTGACACGGATCGAGACTGGATTTGTCACCCGTGATAACGGAGAGGTATCACGGGCCCACTCGGTAGTGCATCATCATAATGAGCTCAAAGTGACCAAATGTCTGGTCACGGGATCATGCATTACGGTACGAGTAAAGTGACTTGCCGGTAACGAGACTGAACGAGGTATTGGGATACCGACGATCGAGTCTCGGGCAAGTAACATACCGTCTGAAGTATACAGGGTTGCTTGAATCCTCGACATCGTGGTTCATCCGATGAGATAATTGAGGAGTATGTGGGAGCCAACATGGGTATCCAGATCCCGCTGTTGGTTATTGACCGGAGAGCTGTCTCGGTCATGTCTACATGTCTCCCGAACCCGTAGGGTCTACACACTTAAGGTTCGGTGACGCTAGGGTTATTAGGAAGACTTGTATGTGTTTACCGAATGTTGTTCGGAGTCCCGGATGAGATCCCGGACGTCACTAGGAGTTCCGGAATAGTCCGGAGGTAAAGATTTATATATGGGAAGTCATCATACGGTCACCGGAAAGGTTCGGGGGCATATCGGTATTGTACCGGGGCCACCGGAGGGGTTCCGGGGGTCCACCGGGAGGGGCCACCTATCCCGGAGGGCCTTATGGGCTGTATTAGGAAGGGATCCAGCCCAAAGTGGGCTGGGGCGCCACTCCCCCCTAGGGCCCATGCGCCTAGGGTTGGGGGAAACCCTGAGGGGGGCGCCCCCCTTGCTTGGGGGGCAAGCCCCCTCCCCTTGGCCGCCGCCCACCCTCTAGGTCCCATCTAGAGGGGCCGGCCCCCCTTCTCCCTTCCCCTATAAATAGAGGGGCGAGGGGAGGGCTGCAACACACTTCAATGCGCAGCCCCTCCCCTCCCCAACACCTCTCCTCCTCCGTTGAGTGCTTGGCGAAGCCCCGGCGGAGTATCGCTCTCCACCATCATCACGCCGTCAGGCTGCTGCTGGAGCCATCTTCCTCAATCTCTCCTTCCCTTGCTGGATCAAGAAGGAGGAGACGTCATCCGCTCCGTACGTGTGTTGAACGCGGAGGTGCCGTCCGTTCGGCGCTAGGATCTACGGTGATAGGATCACGACGAGAACGACTACTTCAACCCCGTTCTTTTGAATGCTTCCGCTCGTGATCTACAAAGTGGTATGTAGATACAATCTCTCTCCCATGACTCGTTGCTTAGATGAACTCATAGATGGATCTTGGTGAAACCGTGGAAAAAAATTTATTTTCTGCAACGTTCCCCAACAGTGGCATCATGAGCTAGGTCTATGCGTAGTTCTCTATTGCACGAGTAGAACACAATTTTGTTGTGGGCGTAGATCTTGTCAACTTGCTTGCCGCTACTAGTCTTATCTTGCTTCAGCGGTATTGTGGGATGAAGCAGCCCGGACCAACCTTACACGTACGCTTACGTGAGACCGGTTCCACCGACTAACATGCACTAGTTGCATAACGTGGCTGGTGGGTGCCTGTCTCTCCCACTTTAGTTGGAGCGGATTCGATGAAAAGGGTCCTTATGAAGGGTAAATAGAAGTTGACAAAATCACGTTGTGGTTATTCGTAGGTAAGAAAACGTTCTTGCTAGAACCCAATTGTAGCCACGTAAAAGATGCAACAACAATTAGAGGACGTCTAACTTGTTTTTGCAGCAATTGTCATGTGATGTGATATGGCCAGAAGTTGCGATGAATGATGAATGATATATTGTGATGTATGAGATCATGTTCTTGTAATAGGAATCACGACTTGCATGTCGATGAGTATGACAACCGGCAGGAGCCATAGGAGTTGTCTTTATTTTTTGTATGACCTGCGTGTCATTGAAGAACGCCATGTAAATTACTTTACTTTATTGCTAAACGCGTTAGCCATAGTAGTAGAAGTAATAGTTGGCGAGCAACTTCATGGAGACACGATGATGGAGATCATGATGATGGAGATCATGGTGTCATGCCGTGACAAGATGATCATGGAGCCCAAGATGAGATCAAAGGAGCTATATGATATTGGCCATATCATGTCACTACTTTATATAATTGCATGTGATGTTTATTATGTTTTATGCATCTTGTTTATTTAGAACGACGGTAGTAAATAAGATGATCCCTTATAATAATTTCAAGAAAGTGTTCCCCTAACTGTGCACCGTTGCTAAAGTTCGTCGTTTTGAAGCACCACGTGATGATCGGTGTGATAGATCCTTACGCTCACATACAACGGTGTAAGACAGTTTTACATGCATAAACACTTAGGGTTAACTTGATGAGCCTAGCATGTACAGACATGGCCTCGAACACAAGAGACCGAAGGTCGAACATGAGTCGATGGAAGATACGATCAACATGGAGATGTTCACCGACGATGACTAGTCCGTCTCACGTGATGATCGGACACGGCCTAGTCGACTCGGATCATGTAACACTTAGATGACTAGAGGGATGTCAAATCTGAGTGGGAGTTCATTAAATAATTTGATTAGATGAACTTAATTATCATGAACATTAGTCTAAAATCTTTGCAAAATGTCTTGTAGATCAAATGGCCAACGCTCATGTCACCATGAACTTCAACGCTCCTAGAGAAAACCAAGCTGAAAGACGATGGCAGCAACTATTCGGACTGGTCCGAACCCGAGGATCATCCTCATAGCAGCCAAGAAACAATATGTCCTAGAAGCACCGCTAGGTGATGCACCCATCGAGAGAACCAAGACATTATGAATGCTTGGCAGTCTCGTCTTGATGATTACTCCCTCGCTCAAGGCGGCATGCTTTACAGCTTAGAACCGGGCTCCAAAAGCGCTTTTGAGCAACACGGAGCATATGAGATGTTCGAGGAGCTGAAAATGGTTTTCAAGCTCATGCCCGGTCGAGAGATATGAAGTCTCCGATAAGTTCTATAGTTGTAAGATGGAGGAAAACAGTTCACAAGGAGCACATACTCAAAATGTCGGGTTGCACAACCGCTTTGTCCCAGCTGGACATTAACCTCTTAGACGAGGCGGTCATTGACAGAATCCTTGATCGCCCCACCAAGCTACAAGAGCTTTGTGATGAACTACAATATGCAGGGGATGGTGAAGACCATTCTGAAGTATACTCAATGTCAAGTCAGCAGAGATTGAAATCAAGAAAGAACATCAAGTGTTGATGGTCAATAAAACCACTAAGTTCAAAAAGGGCAAGGGTAAGAAGAACTTCAAGAAGGACGGCAAGGATGTTGCCGCTACCGTAAGCAAGTTGCCGGGAAGAAGTCAAAGAATGGACCCAAACCGAGACAGAGTGCTTTTATTGCAAAGGAAGGGCCACCGAAGCGGAACTGCCCCAAATACTTAGCGGACAAGAAGGCCGGCAACACTAAAGGTATATTTGATATACATGTAATTGATGTGTACCTTACCAGTACTCGTAGTAACTCCTGGGTATTTGATACCGGTGTTGTTTCTCATATTTGTAACTCACAGCAGGAGCTGCGGAATAAACGGAGACTGGCAAAGGACGAGGTGACGATGCGCGTCGGGAATGGTTCCAAGGTCGATGTAATCGCCGTCGGCACGCTACCTCTACATTTACCTACGGGATTAGTTTTAAACCTCAATAATTGTTATTTAGTGCCAAGTTTGAGCATGAACATTGTATCAGGATCTCGTTTAATGCGAGATGGCTACTCATTTAAATCTGAGAATAATGGTTGTTCTATTTATATGAGAGATATGTTTTATGGTCATGCTCCGATGGTCAATGGTTTATTCTTAATGAATCTCGAACGTAATATTACACATATTCATAGTGTGAATACCAAAAGATGTAAAGTTGATAACGATAGTCCCACATACTTGTGGCGCTGCCGCCTTGGTCACATTGGTGTCAAGCGCATGAAGAAGCTCCATTCGATGGACTTTAGAGTCTCTCGATTATGAATCATTTGACACATGCGAACCATGCCTCATGGGCAAATGACCAAGACTCCATTCTCGGGACAATGGAGCGAGCAACCAACTTATTGGAAATCATACATACCGATGTGTGCGGTCCAATGAGCGTTGAGGCTCATGGAGGATATCTTTATGTTCTCACTCTCCGATGACTTGAGTAGATATGGGTATGTCTACTTGATGAAACACAAGTCCGAGACCTTTGAAAAGTTCAAGGAATTTCAGAATGAGGTAGAGAATCAACGTGACCGAAAAATAAAGTTCTTACGATCAGATCGTGGAGGGGAATATTTAAGTCGCGAATTTGGTACACACTTAAGGAAATGTGGAATCGTTTCACAACTCACGCCTACCGAACACCTCAACAGAATGGTGTGTCCGAACGTCGAATCGCACTCTATTGGATATGGTGCGATCTATGATGTCTCTTACAGATTTGCCGCTATCATTTTGGGGATACGCCTAGAGACAGCTACATTCACTTTAAATAGGGCACCGCCTAAACCGCTGAGACGACACCGTATGAATTATGGTTTGGGAAGAAACCTAAGTTGTCGTTTCTAAAAGTTTGGGGATGCGATGCTTATGTCAAGAAACTTCAACCTGAAAAGCTCGAACCCAAGTCGGAAAAATGCGCCTTCATAGGATACCCTAAGGAAACCATTGGGTATACCTTCTACCTTAGATCCGAAGGCAAGATCTTTGTTGCCAAGAACGGATCCTTTATGGAAAAAGAGTTTCTCTCGAAAGGAGTAATTGGGAGGAAAGTAGAACTCGATGAAGTATTGCCTCTTGAACCGGAAAGTAGTGCAGCTCAGAAAATGTTCTGTGGTGCCTACACCCACCGGAGAGGAAATTAATGATGATGATCAAGGTACTTCGGATCAAGTTGCTACTTGAACTTCAGAGGTCCACAAGGACACGCTCCACACCAGAGTGGTATGGCAACCCTGTCCTGGAAATCATGTTGTTAGACAACGGTGAACCTTCGAACTATGAAGAAGCGATGGCGGGCCCAGATTCCAACAAATGGCTTGAAGCCATGCAATCCGAGATAGGATCCATGTATGAAAACAAAGTATGGACTTTGACAGACTTGCCCGATGATCGGCGAGCGATAGAAAACAAATGGATCTTTAAGAAGAAGACAGACGCGGATGGTAATGTCACCATCTATAAAGCTCGACTTGTCGCTAAAGGTTATCAGCAAGTTCAAGGGATTGACTACGATGAGACTTTCTCTCCCGTAGCGAAGCTTAAGTCCGTCCGAATCATGTTAGCAATTGCCGCATACTATGATTATGAGATATGGCAGATGGACGTCAAAACGGCATTCCTTAACGGTTATCTTAAGGAAGAGTTGTATATGATGCAGCCGGAAGGTTTTGTCGATCCTAAAAATGCTAACAAAGTATGCAAGCTCCAGCGATCCATTTATGGGCTGGTGCAAGCATCTCGGAGTTGGAACATTCGCTTTGATGAGATGATCAAAGCGTTTAGTTTATGCAGACTTATGGAGAAGCCTGCGTTTATAAGAAAGTGAGTGGGAGCTCAGAGCATTTCTCATATTATATGTAGATGACATACTTTTGATGGGAAATGATATAGAACTCTTGGACAGCATTAAGGCCTACTTGAATAAAAGTTTTCAATGAAGGACCTTGGAGAAGCTGCTTATATATTAGGCATCAAGATCTATAGAGATAGATCGAGACGCCTCATAGGTCTTTCACAAAGCACATACCTTGATAAGATTTTGAAGAAGTTCAAAATGGATCAGTCCAATAAAGGGTTCTTGCCTGTCTTGCAAGGTGTGAGATTGAGCTCGCTCAATGCCCCACCACGGCAAAAGATAAAGAAGAGATGAGCGGCATCCCTATGCCTCGCCATAGGATCTATTATGTATGCCATGCTGTGTACCAGACCTGATGTAAACCTTGCCGTAAGTTTGCTAGGAAGGTACCAAAGTAATCCCGCAAGGAACATTGGACAGCAGTCAAGAATATCCTGAAGTACCGAAAAGGACAAAGGACATGTTTCGTTTATGGAGGTGACGAAGAGCTCGTCAGAAAGGGTTACGCCGATGCTAGCTTCGACACAGATCTGGATGACTCTAAGTCACAAACCGGATACGTGTATATGTTGAATGGTGGAGCAGAAGCTGGTGCAGCTGCAAGCGAGCGCCGTGGCGGGATCTACATGTGAAGCGGAGTACATGGCAGCCTCGGAGGCAGCGCATGAAGCAATTTGGGTGAAGGAGTTCATCACCGACCTAGGAGTCATACCCAATGCGTCGGGCCGATCAAACTCTTCTCGTGACAACACCGAGCTATTGCACTTGCCAAGGAGCCCAGGTTTCACAAGAAGACCAGCACATCAAGTTGCCGCTCAACTCCATCCGTGAAAATGTTCAAGATGGAGACATAGAAATTTGCAAAGTGCATACGGATCTGAATGTCGCAGATCCGCTGACTAAACCTCACCATGAAAGCAAAACATCATCAACACCGTAACTCTATGGGTGTTCGGTTCATCACAATGTAACTAGATTATTGACTTAGTGCAAGTGGGAGACTGTTGGAAATATGCCCTAGAGGCAATAATAAAAGGATTATTATTATATTTCCTTGTTCGTGATAATTGTCTTTTATTCATGCTACAATTGTATTATCCGGAAATCGTAATACACGTGTGAATACATAGACCACAATATGTCCCTAGTGAGCCTCTAGTTGACTAGCTCGTTGATTAATAGATAGTCATGGTTTCGACTATGGACATTGGATGTCGTTGATAACGGATCACATCATTAGGAGAATGATGTGATGGACAAGACCCAATCCTAAGCATAGCACAAGATCGTAGTTCGTTTTGCTAGAGCTTTTCCAATGTCAAGTATCTCTTCCTTAGACCATGAGATCGTAACTCCCGGATACCGTAGGAGTGCTTTGGTGTACCAAACGTCACAACGAATCGGGTGACTATAAAGGTACACTACAGGTATCTCCGAAAGTGTCTGGGTTGACACGGACCGAGAGTGGATTTGTCACTCCGTATAACGGAGAGGTATCACGGGCCCACTCGGTAGTGCATCATCATAATGAGCTCAAAGTGACCAAGTGTCCGGTCACGGATCATGCATTACGGTATTTAGTAAATTGACTTGCCAGTAACGAGACTGAACGAGGTATTGGGATACCGACGATCGAGTCTCGGGCAAGTAACATACCGTCTGACAAAGGGAATAGTATACAGGGTTGCTTGAATCCTCGACATCATGGTTCATCCGATGAGATAATCGAGGAGTATGTGGGAGCCAACATGGGTATCCAGATCCCGCTGTTGGTTATTGACCGGAGAACCGTCTCGGTCATGTCTACATGTCTCCCGAACCCGTAGGGTCTACACACTTAAGGTTCGGTGACGCTAGGGTTATTAGGAAGACTTGTATGTGTTTACCGAATGTTGTTCGGAGTCCCGGATGAGATCCCGGACGTCACGAGGAGTTCCGAAATAGTCCGGAGGTAAAGAATTATATATGGGAAGTCATCATACGGTCACCGGAAAGGTTCGGGGGCATATCGGTATTGTACCGGGGCCACCGGAGGGGTTCCGGGGGTCCACCGGGAGGGGCCATGTAACGCCCCCGATGCGGCTATATCTCCCACGTGTCGAGGCACGACTTAGAGGCATAACCGCATTGAAAGCAATGTCGCAAGTGAGGTAATCTTCACACAACCCATGTAATAATTAAGGGAAAGATACATAGTTGGCTTACAATCGCCACGTCACACAAGACATAATTAAACATACATCATTCAGAGTACACTCAAGGTCCGACCACGGAACCAAAATAGAAGAAGATACCCCAACTGCTAACACAGATCCCGAATCGTCCCAACTGGGCACCACTATCGATCATCTGAAACGACACATAGTAACGACCACGCCTCGTCGAACTCCCACTTGAGCTCGGTGGAATCGCCTCTGACCGCCTCATCGGAACTCGCAACTGTTTTGAAGTATCCGTGAGTCACGGGACTCAGCAATCTCACACCCACGAGATCAAGACTATTTAAGCTAATAGGAAGGACAAGGTATTAAAGTGGAGCTGCAGCGT
Organism: Aegilops longissima; assembly: GCA_021605205.1. Lineage (NCBI taxonomy): Eukaryota > Viridiplantae > Streptophyta > Magnoliopsida > Poales > Poaceae > Aegilops > Aegilops longissima. The sequence goes on from CM038678.1 coordinate 107,615,095, forward strand.
TTACTAGCATATATGGTAGCTACTTCGCAAAAGAGAGCGAGGAGAGAAGCAAAGCACGGTCGTGAAACTAGTAGTGATCAAGAAGTGATCCTGAACTACTTACGCCGACATAACTCCAACATCGTGTTCACTTCCGGACTCCACGAGAAGAGACCATCACGGTTACACACGCGTTGATGTGTATTTTATTGAGATCAACTTTGGGTTTTCTACAACCGACATTAACAAATTCCCATCTGCCTCATAATCGCGGGCACGGCTTTGAAAGATATTACCTGCAGGGTGTCCCAACTTAGCCCATTATAAGCTCTCACGGTCAACGAAGGATTATTCTTCTACCGGAAGACCCGATCAATCTCGAATCCCGGACTACAAGACATTTCGACAGAATAAAACAAGACCAGCAAAGCCACCCGGTTGTGCCGACAAATCCCGATAGGAGCTGCACATATCTCGTTCTCGTGGCACATCCAGATGAGACAAAGCTACGAGTAAAACCAACCTCAAGTTGCCCTAAGGTGGCTCTCAGAAGTGGCTCAGTTGGGCCAGCAGCTCAAGGAGCACCGTCCGGGGGTTAAATAAAGATGACCCTCGGGCTCGCGAAAACCCGGGAAAAAGGCTTAGGTGGCAAATGGTAAAACCAATGTTGGGCCTTCTTTGGACGAGTCTTATTCAAAGCGAACTGTCAAGGGGGTCCCATAAATCACCCAACCGTGTAAGGAACGCAAAATCCAGGAACATAACACCGGTATGACGGAAACTAGGGTGGCAAGAGTGGAACAAAACACCAGGCATAAGGCCGAGCCTTCCACCCTTTACCAAGTATATAGATGCATTAATTAAAGCAGATAGATATTGTGATATCCCCAACAAGTAAACATGTTCCAATAAGGAACAACATCTCCATGTTCCAACAAGGAACAAACTTCATCTTCACCTGCAACTAGCAACGCTATAAGAGGGCTGAGCGAAGCGGTAACATAGCCAAACAACGGTTTGCTAGGAAAAGGATAGTTAGGGGCTGACATGGTAATATGGGAGGCATGATATAGCAAGTGGTAGGCATCGCAGCATAGGCATAGCAAAAGAGCGAGCAACTAGCATAGCAAAGATAGAAGTGATTTCGAGGGTATGGTCATCTTGCCTGCAATGTTCTCGTGAGTTGTCGAAAGCTTGATCCTCAAAACGCGTTCTCAACAGGCTCCTCGCTCACGCACTCGCCTCCGACTCTACCCAAAGCAACAACACAAACAAAGGAACCACAATAAATCACGGTGCAATGCACAATCAACATGATGCAAAACATGACATGATATGCATGATGCGATATGCAATGCTTATGTGCACTCCGAAGGAAAATGATGAACCAGGCATCAACTTGGCAAACCAAGCATGCCACTGAAAGATGAGATGATTTCGCTGAAATCGATATAAAGATCACCGGAAACGGATGCACGGTTTGCAAATGGCAAGCAAAACAAGAATGGCGCAAATCTGCCATTAACAGCATGATGCCACTTAGCAAGCAACAAATAATTAAGCTACTGCACCCAAACGTAACAACAAAGCACATGGCAGTGATCTACACATGATGCTCGACAAAAGATGAGCACTGAGCTACGGCTAGTTCACATCATAACAGGTTCAAACAAGCATGGCAAAAGTGCAATAATAATCAGGCTGGACAAGGCAAAAACAGTAACAGGTTGCAATGTTCAGAGCATCAAAACTACATGCTACAGGAACTTAAAATAGTAAAACAAGGCATGGCATGAATCTACTCAAAGCATATTTCAAAAGTCCCTTACTGACCATAAGCCAAAAAGGACTAGAAAATATACTAACACCCATGTCAATATTGAAAGTCTTGTTAACAGATTCAGCAACTTGACATGTCAAAAACTGATAACGAGATGGCATGTTAACAAGCTCAATGCACTCACTACAGAGCCTCAAATGATAAACTAAGCATACATACATCAAGAAGACCTGACATAGAAGACATACATGGCAAGAACACTAGCATAGCATATATGGATCAACCACAACAAGCTAGGCAAAATTGAATAACACGTATTCAATCTGCCAGGAAACATTTGGTAGCAAAAGTAGAGCTCGATTGACTCAAGCTATGGCATCCCATAATTGCAAACAAAGGCATGGATGGATAGAGCAAGTCATGCTTTACAAAACACCCTTACTGAAGTATCTCAAAATATGCATATATCTCTCGGTATCATCAAGCAAACATGGCATCAAAATCAGCTAAAACAGGGCTGAAATCAGCAACATTAGGACACCTACTTTGCATGCTTGTGCTAGTCACCACATAGACCACAAAATACATGGCATACACCACTGGAAAGATGACATGGCATTTTACAAAACTCATGAAGGAATCAAATCCATAGGGTGCACATATTAAACATAGCAAAATAACAAAAGTGCAACTCCTGATAAAAATCAGAAACTATCAGCACATTGCACTCTTCCAACAGCATTTCGGGCATCAAGATGAGCTCAAATGAAAATGATGCAATGGAATGAAATGATCTACTCTTCGAGACGAACATTTTGACATATTATACGCGAAAAATGGATCTACGGATGCGAAGATATAGCAGGATGAAAATTGCCCAAAATTACAAGATGCAAAAGACTTAGTGGAAAAAGAGGGAGAAGAGGTCAACGCTGCACGCGGATCGAGGCCGGATCGGGCCGATCCGACGGAAGGGCGGCGCCGAGGCTCGCTGGGGAAGGAGGAGGCCGGTGGAGGGCGGCGACTGCCGGCGGGGGCCGGGCGCCGGCGAGGGCGGCGGGCGACGGCGGGGACGCCAGAGACGCGCGGTGGCGAGCGGAAGGAATGGCCACGGCCGGAGAGGAGGCGGCGGCGGCGATGGTCGGCGGGGTCGGCCGGAGGCGGCGGAGGGCGGCATGGAGGTGGACGCGGCGGCGGAGCGGGCCCGGCGCAGGGCGCTGGTCCGCTGGGCGGCGGCGGCTACTGGCATGGGGCGGATCTGGGCCCTGCCCGGCGACGGTGGGGCAGCGCTGGTGACGTGGCGCTGCGTGGCGCGGAGAGCCAATGGCGTGGCGACACGTGGCGGCGGCGACGTGGCGGCGGCGATGGCTGGGCGGGCGCGGTTTTCGAGGAGGAAGAAGGAGACCTAAAATGGCAAGGAGGACGTCTATATATAGCAAAAATTAGGGTTAGAGGGTTTTCGCCCTCTGATCTCGATCGGACGGTTTCGCATAGAGAGAGCTAGGAGGCTCCAAACGGAGTGCGGTTTGCGCCACGCGTTCGTGTTAGAGAGACCGACAACATGGAAGGGGTTAGACGGGTTTGGGACACTTGGAGAGGGAGGTTAGACTGCGTCAAACGAGGTCTCGCGGTTGCTCTGTTAGCCGATGGAGTACCAAACGACCTCCAATGACCCAAACTTGACAGCGGTCTAGTGGCGTTAAGCCAAGGCCGTATGACAAATCCCGTCCACTCCGAGACGGTTTAATACCCGCACACGGAAAAACGCAAAAGGAACCGCCGGGGGAGATAGGAGTGCCGGATTGCAAAACGGACAACGGGAAAAATGCTCGGAATCATGAGACGAACACGTATGCAAATGCGATGCACATGATGACATAATATAAAATGCAAGACACGGACAAAAAGCAAAAAGGAGAAAACCCAACCACGGAGGGAATATCATATATCAAAGCCGAAAATGGCAAGAGTCGGAGTTACAAATATGGAAAGTTACTACCGGGGTGTTACAACACTCCACCACTACAAGAGGATCTCGTCCCGAGATCTAGGACTGAAAGAACTCCGGATACTCGAACGGAGGTGATCCTCGCGCCCTGTGTAGCTTCTCGGTCGGAATGGTGTGACCACTTCACTTTCAGGAATTTGATTGACTTGTTGCGAGTCTTGCGCCGGTTTCTTCAAGAATAGCAACGGGTGCTCATGATAAGAGAGATCTTCTTGAAGGTCAATCTCTTGAAGTTGATAGTGCGTTCAGAGTCTTGAAGCACTTGAAGCTGTGACACGTGAAACACATCGCACGCTTGCAAAGTTGGATGGAAGCTCGTTGATAGGCGAGATCGCCTCTTTTCCCAATGATCTTGAAAGGACCCACGATCTAGGGGCAAGCTTCCCTTTGATACCGGGCGACGAGTGCCTTTCATTGAGAGACGCGAGGTAGACATGGTCTCCGATTTCAAAAGTCACATCACGGTGCTTGTCATCATAATAGCTCTTTCCGCGCGATTATGCGGCTTTGAGATTCTCACGAATGACCTTGCACATTTCTTCCGCTTCGTGATCAAGTCATTGCCAAGAAGTTGGCGCTCACCGTCCTGCACCAATTGAGAGGAGTACGGCACTTTCGCCATAGAGAATTTCGAATGGGGCCTTGCCGAACTCGCTGGAAGCTGTTGTTGTAAGAGAACTCGCATATGGAAGACAATCTTCCCACTTCATACCGAAGGAAATGACACAAGCCCCGAGCATATCTTCAAGAATTTGATTCACTCGCCGACTTGGCCACTTGTTTGAGGATGGAAAGCTGTGCTGAAACGAATGTTGGTGCCCATGGCCTTCGAAAAGAATCCCGAACTTGGAGGTAAAGATGCTGCCACGGTCCAAGAGATCACTTGTGGAATGCCGCAAGGAGACAATCCTGGAGGTGTATAGCTCTGCCAACTGAGCTGCAGTGATGGATTCTTTGATAGGAAGAAAATGAGCCACTTTAGTAAGCTTGTCAAAGACAACGAATATAGCATCATTTCCACGCTTGGACTTTGGAAAGCCAGTGACGAAGTCCATTTCAATATGATCAAACTTCCATTCAGGAATAGCAAGAGGTTGAAGGAGACCAGCTGGTCTTTGGTGTTCTGCTTTCACTCTTCTGCAGACATCACATTCATTCACAAATTGAGCAATTTCTCGCTTCATTCGAGTCCACCAATATGACTGCTTGAGGTCATGGTACATCTTCGCACTTCCGGATGAATGGATAGAAGCGAATTGTGAGCCTGCTCATAATGACTTTTCTCAGATCACCCTTAGGAACCACAATCCGTCCTCAAAGAACAGAGTGTCTTTGTCATCAACATGGAAGCACTTGTACTTGAAATGCCCTTGTCGATACCACGCTTCACTTTCTTCACCATGGTATCCAGAAGTTGAGCCTCACGAATCTGATCTTCCAAAGTAGGAGAGACTATGAGGTTGGCAAGAAAGCCTTGAGGAACAACTTGAAGATTCAGCTTATGGAAAGATTCACAGAGATCCGCTGAAAGGGCTTGAGGATTAGATGTTGCAGAAGCTTTCCTGCTCAAAGCGTCTGCAATGACATTGGCTTTGCCCGGAGTATACTCAATACTTGGGTTGTATTCTTGAATCATTTCACCCATCGAGTCTGCTCGAGGTTGAGGTTGGGCTGAGTGAAGATGTACTTGAGACTCTTGTGATCAGTGAAAATGTCCACTTTCCTTCCCAACAAGAGATGTCTCCACGTAATCAATGCATGGACAATCGCCGCCAACTCAAGATCGTGAGTGGGGTAGTTCTTCTCTGGGCTTCAATCAAGTAGAGGTATAAGCCACAACTCTTCTCTTGCATTAACACAGCACCGAGACCTTGAAGAGAAGCATCACAGAACACTTCATATGGCTTGGATTCATCAGAGGAGTCGTAACAGAGCTGTGACGAGTTTCTCTTTGAGGGTTTTGAAAGCAACGCCACACTCTGGAGACCGGACATACTTCACTTGCTTTCGAGAAGGTTGGAAAGAGGCTTTGCAATCTTGGAGAAGTTCTCAACGAATCTTCGCAATAGCTTGCAAGACCAAGAAAGCTGCGGAGCTGCTTGACATTACGAGGAGGTTCCCAATTCACAATTGCGGACACCTTCTCGGGATCAACAAATGACGCCCCGATGCGGCTATATCTCCCACGTGTCGAGGCACGACTTAGAGGCATAACCGCATTGAAAGCAATGTCGCAAGTGAGGTAATCTTCACACAACCCATGTAATAATTAAGGGAAAGATACATAGTTGGCTTACAATCGCCACGCCACACAAGACATAATTAAACATACATCATTCAGAGTACACTCAAGGTCCGACTCACGGAACCAAAATAGAAGAAGATACCCCAACTGCTAACACAGATCCCGAATCGTCCCCAACCGGGCACCACTACCGATCATCCGAAACGACACATAGTAACGACCACGTTCCTCGTCGAACTCCCACTTGAGCTCGGTGGAATCGCCTGCACCGCCTCATCGGAACCTCGCAACTGTTTTGAAGTATCACGTGAGTCACGGGACTCAAGCAATCTCACACCCACGAGATCAAGACTATTTAAGCTAATAGGAAGGACAAGGTATTAAAGTGGAGCTGCAGCAAGCGACTAGCATATATGGTAGCTACTTCGCAAAAGAGAGCGAGGAGAGAAGCAAAGCACGGTCGTGAAACTAGTAGTGATCAAGAAGTGATCCTGAACTACTTACGCCGACATAACTCCAACATCGTGTTCACTTCCCGGACTCCACGAGAAGAGACCATCACGGTTACACACGCCGTTGATGTGTATTTTATTGAGATCAACTTTGGGTTTTCTACAACCGGACATTAACAAATTCCCATCTGCCTCATAACCATGGGCACGGCTTTGAAAGATATTACCCGCAGGGTGTCCCAACTTAGCCCATTATAAGCTCTCACGGTCAACGGGATTATTCCTTCTACCGGAAGACCCGATCAATCTCGAATCCCGGACTACAAGACATTTCGACAGCAATAAAACAAGACCAGCAAAGCCACCCGGTTGTGCCGACAAATCCCGATAGGAGCTGCACATATCTCGTTCTCGTGGCACATCCAGATGAGATAAAGGCTACGAGTAAAACCAACCTCAAAGTTGCCCTAAGGTGGTTCTCTGAAAAGGTTTCGGTTTGGGCGGCCTTTCAAGGAGCACTCGTGGGGGGTTAAATAAAGATGACCTCGGCTCGCAAAACCCGGGAAAAGGCTTAGGTGGCAAATGGTAAAACCAATGTTGGGCCTTTGGGACGAGTCTTATTCAAAGCGAACTGTCAAGGGGGTCCCATAAATCACCCAACCGTAAGGAACGCAAAATCCAGGAACATAACACCGGTATGACGGAAACTAGGGTGGCAAGAGGAACAAAACACTGGCATAAGGCCGAGCCTTCCACCCTTTACCAAGTATATAGATGCATTAATTAAAGCAGATAGATATTGTGATATCCCCAACAAGTAAACATGTTCCAATAAGGAACAACATCTCCATGTTCCAACAAGGAACAAACTTCATCTTCACCGCAACTAGCAACGCTATAAGAGGGCTGAGCGAAGCGGTAACATAGCCAAACAACGGTTTGCTAGGAAAAGGATAGTTAGGGCTGACATGGTAATATGGGAGGCATGATATAGCAAGTGGTAGGCATCGCAGCATAGGCATAGCAAAAGAGCGAGCAACTAGCATAGCAAAGATAGAAGTGATTTCGAGGGTATGGTCATCTTGCCTGCAATGTTCTCAGAGTTGTCGAAAGCTTGATCCTCGAAAACGTTCTCAACAGGCTCCTCGTTCACGTACTCGTCTCCCGACTCTACCCAAAGCAACAACACAAACAAAGGAACCACAATAAATCACGGTGCAATGCACAATCAACATGATGCAAAACATGACATGATATGCATGATGCGATATGCAATGCTTATGTGCACTCCGGAAGGAAAAATGATGAACCAGGCATCAACTTGGCAAACCAAGCATGCCACTGGAAAGATGAGATGATTTCGGTTGAAATCGATATAAAGATCACCGGAAACGGATGCACGGTTTGCAAATGGCAAGCAAAACAAGAATGGCGCAAATCTGCCATTAACAGCATGATGCCACTTAGCAAGCAACAAATAATTAAGCTACTGCACCCAAACGTAACAACAAAGCACATGGCAGTGATCTACACATGATGCTCGACAAAAGATGAGCACTGAGCTACGGCTAGTTCACATCATAACAGGTTCAAACAAGCATGGCAAAAGTGCAATAATAATCAGGCTGGACAAGGCAAAAACAGTAACAGGTTGCAATGTTCAGAGCATCAAAACTACATGCTACAGGAACTTAAAATAGTAAAAAAAGGCATGGCATGAATCTACTCAAAGCATATTTTAAAAGTCCCTTACTGACCATAAGCCAAAAAGGACTAGAAAATATAGTAACACCCATGTCAATATTGAAAGTCTTGTTAACAGATTCAGCAACTTGACATGTCAAAAACTGATAACGAGATGGCATGTTAACAAGCTCAATGCACTCACTACAGAGCCTCAAATGATAAACTAACCATACATACATCAAGAAGACCTGACATAGAAGACATACATGGCAAGAACACTAGCATAGCATATATGGATCAACCACAACAAGCTAGGCAAAATTGAATAACACGTATTCAATCTGCCAGGAAACATTTGGTAGCAAAAGTAGAGCTCGATTGACTCAAGCTATGGCATCCCATAATTGCAAACAAAGGCATGGATGGATAGAGCAAGTCATGCTTTACAAAACACCCTTACTGAAGTATCTCAAAATATGCATATATCTCTCGGTATCATCAAGCAAACATGGCATCAAAATCAGCTAAAACAGGGCTGAAATCAGCAACATTAGGACACCTACTTTGCATGCTTGTGCTAGTCACCACATAGACCACAAAAATACATGGCATACACCACTGGAAAGATGACATGGCATTTTACAAAACTCATGAAGGAATCAAATCCATAGGGTGCACATATTAATCATAGCAAAAATAACAAAAGTGCAACTCCTGATAAAAATCAGAAACTATCAGCACATTGCACTCTTCCAACAGCATTTCGGGCATCAAGATGAGCTCAAATGAAAATGATGCAATGGAATGAAATGATCTACTCTTCGAGACGAACATTTTGACATATTATACGCGAAAAATGGATCTACGGATGCGAAGATATAGCAGGATGAAAATTGCCCAAAATTACAAGATGCAAAAGACTTAGTGGAAAAAGAGGGAGAAGAGGTCAACGCTGACGCGGATCGAGGCGGATCGGGCCGATCCGACGAGAAGGGCGGCCGAGGCTCGCTGGGGAAGGAGGAGGCAGTGGAGGGCGGCGACTGCTGGCGGGGGCCGGCGCCGGCGAGGGGCGGCTGGCGGCGGCGGGGGCCGGGAGACGGCGCGGCGGCGAGAAGGAGCCGGCCACGGCCTTCGGAGAGAGGCGGGCGCGGCGATGGCGATGGCGGGGTCGGCCGAGGCGGCGGAGGGCGGCCGGAGGTGGACGCGGGCGGCGGAGCGGGGGCCCGGCGCAGGGCGCTGGTCCATGGGCGGCGGCGGCTACGAGCATGAGGGCGGATCCGCCCCGGGCCCGGCGACGGGGGGCGGCGCTGGTGACGTGGCGCCCGTGTGGCGGCGGAGAGCCAATGGCGTGGCGACACGTGGCGGCGGCGACGTGGCGGCGGCGATGGCTGGGCGGCGGCGCGGTTTTCGAGGAGGGGAAGAAGGAGACCTAAAAATGGCAAGGAGGGACGTCTATATATAGCAAAAATTAGGGTTAGGAGGGGTTTTCGTCCCTCGGATCTCGATCGGACGGTTTCGGGCATAGAGAGAGCTAGGAGGCTCCAAACGGAGTGCGGTTTGCGGCCACGCGTTCGTGTTAGAGAGACCGACAACATGGAAGGGGTTCGGACGGGTTTCGGGACACTTGGAGAGGGAGGTTAGACTGCGTCAAACGAGGTCTCTGCGGTTGCTCGGTTAGCCGATGGAGTACCAAACGACCTCCGAATGACCCGAAACTTGACAGGCGGTCTAGTGGCGTTAAGCCAAGGCCGTATGACAAATCCCGGTCCACTCCGAGACGGTTTAATACCCGCACACGGAAAAACGCAAAAGGAACCGCCGGGGGAGATAGGAGTGCCGGATTGCAAAACGGACAACGGGAAAAATGCTCGGAATCATGAGACGAACACGTATGCAAATGCGATGCACATGATGACATAATATAAAATGCAAGACACGGACAAAAAGCAAAAAGGAGAAAACCCAACCACGGAGGGAATATCATATATCAAAGCCGAAAATGGCAAGAGTCGGAGTTACAAATATGGAAAGTTACTACCGGGGTGTTACAGGCCACCTCTCCCGGAGGGCCTTATGGGCTGTATGAGGAAGGGATCCAGCCCAAAGTGGGCTGGGGCGCCACTCCCCCCTAGGGCCCATGCGCCTAGGGTTGGGGAAACCCCAGGGGGCGCCCTTGCTTGGGGGGCAAGCCCTCCCTGGTGCCCCCTCTAGATCCCATCTAGAGGGGCCGCCCCCCTCTCCCTTCCCTATAATAGAGGGGCGAGGAGAGGGCTGCAACACACTCAAGGCGCAGCCCTCCCTCCCCAACACCTCTCCTCCTCCGCTGAGTGCTTGGCGAAGCCTCGCCGAGTATCGCTCTCCACCATCATCACGCCGTCGTGTTGCTGCTTGGAGCCATCTTCCTCAACCTCTCCTTCCCCTTGCTGGATCAAGAAGGAGGAGACGCCATCCGCTCCGACGTGTGTTGAACACGGAGGTGTCGTCTGCTCGGGCGCTAGGATCTCCGGTGATAGGATCACGACGAGAACGACTACTTCAACCCCGTTTTTTGAACGCTTCGCCGCGATCTACAAAGTGGTATGTAGATGCAATCTCTCTCCCATGACTCGTTGCTTAGATGAACTCATAGATGGATCTTGGTGAAACCGTGGAAAAAAATTTATTTTCTGCAACGTTCCCCAATAGCCTTGACGATGATTACAGAAGATGGTTTATACCCAGTGGCCTTGGCCGCACTACGAGTCATGCGCCGGACCGAGAAATCTGGAGTTGGAACCACGGCAACAGAGGATCGACGACCACGCCGGGCTTCACGTCCACGCTTTCTCAACACTGCAGGTAAAACTGATGTGAACCAGAAATCCTCATCTGAGTGGCGTGACTGGACATCATCAATAGGTGGCAACTGTGACCCGTCAGCAGCATCAACAGGCTCAGTAAGAATCTCCTCAATAACCACCGAAGAGCCAGGCTTGGCTGGACTGGCAAGCTGCCGCAGATAAGCAAATTTGTTCCCAAAGTGATCGGGCCAGAAGCATGAAGTGAGATAAGACGACCATTGCTGATTCATTGGTGAAACTGGCACAGTTCTGATGAGAAATTCATGCAACAAGGACCGAAAAGACCTCTCCCAGATGAGATGAGCAGGCAGCACAGGGCCATACACAACTCTGACAATGCCAAGCTGGATTGGATCTAAATTCCCCCCAGGTTACTGTGCCATCAGAGGGTTAATGGGTTGCTGGACTTCTTCCAAATCCATGTCATTGTCCGAGTCAAGGGATGGATTAATAACCATCGAGTTCTGTTCAAGGGCCTCATTCTGCTGATCAACAGGTTCATCGACATGTTGCTATGGTGGTTGTTGTCGGTGTCAAAACCGGTGGATCTCGTAGTAGGGGTCCTAAGCTAGGCGTCTTGGAGCGATGGTAACGTGGACACGGGGTTTTACCCAGCTTCAGGCTCTCTTGATGAGATAATACCCTACATGTTGCTTTTGATTGTATTCATATGGGTGTAGTATAGAGTACATGTGTATACCACGAGATTGTAGTAATGAATCTCAGATTGTTTATTGACTAGCCTGGCCTCGGTTTATATAAGACACCGGAGGCCTAGGGTTTAGGAGAGTCCTTGTCTTGGGAGCCAAGTCTTGTGGAGTCTTCCTTGTATGCGGCAGAGGTCGTCCGAACTGGCCCATGAGTATACGGCCATGGGGGTCCTCGGCCCAATCCAACTGATCGGAAGACGACGTGGTGAGTACCCCCTAGTCCAGACACCGCCAAGAGCCCCCGAACCGGTCTTCGTTGGGGACGCTCCTCGATTCTTCCGAACTGTTCTTCATCTTCGGTCGTCGGTCTTGAAAACTGGTTCAACAAATCTTTCCATCTTCGATCTTGAGGATCGCCAAAGTGAATCCGAAGAGTTTACACGTCGGGTATCCGAGGAGCCCCTTTAAGTTTCCGGCCTTTATCAATGCCTTGTTATTTTTACGCCACGCCTTGGGTTTGAAGTTGCTCCCGAGCGGCAACATCCTCTTGCGTCCGAGCTCCAACGCCGGACTGTATTCGAGGTATCTTTACGAGCCGAGCACCAACGCCGGAATGTATCGGAGCTCCAACGCCGGACTATGTCTGAGGGAGTCCTGGACTAGGGGTGTCCGGATAGCCGAACTATCATCTTTGGCCGGACTCCTAGACTTTGAAGATACAAGATTGAAGACTTCGTCACGTGTCCGGATGGGACTTTCCTTGGCATGAAAGGCAAGCTTGGCGATACGGATATGTAAATCTCCTACCATTGTAACCGACTCTGTGTAACCCTAACCCTATTCGGTGTCTATATAAACGAAGGGTTTTAGTCCGAGGATCTAATAACAATCATACCATAGGCTAGCTTCTAGGGTTTAGCCTCTCGATCTCGTGGTAGATCTACTCTTGTACGACCCATATCATCAATATTAATCAAGCAGGAGTAGGGTATTACATCCATCGAGAGGGCCCGAACCTGGGTAAAACATCGTGCCCCTTGTCTCTCGTTACCATCCGCCTAGACGCACAATTCGGGACCCCTACCCAAGATCCGCCGGTTTTGACATCGACATTGGTGCTTTCATTGAGAGTTCCTCGTGTCGCCACCGATAGGCCTGATGGCTCCTTCGATCATCAACAACGACGCAGTCCGTGGTGAGACTTTTCTCCGGACAGATCTTCAGATTCGGGCGGCTTTGCATGCGGGCCAATTCGCTAGGCCATCTGGAGCAGATCGAAGCTACGCCCGCCATCGGTCAGATTTGGAAGCTTGAACTATACGGCCGATGTCCCCGGAGACTTGATCTTCGACAGATTCGAGCCACAGCCGAAGCGTGCCGTGACTGTCTCGATGGGTACGATCTAGCTCTGCCGCGAACAAAGTGCCTCGAGGCCGCACGATGCCCGCCCGACCCTTAATCCGAGCCGTTCCCCGATCGAGGACGAGTGGTTGGACGCCTCGGGGCTATGATCTCAACGGCGATTGAGCCAACTCCATCCCTGTCCTTTGCGAAGACCGTGACTCCAAGGTGCCGGACTCCTCTCCGGACCAACCTCCGCTACCGCTAATCGAACCCGATTGGGCGCCAATCATGGAGTTCATCGCCGCGGACATCTTTCAAAGACTCGCCCTTGGCGACATCCTGAATACACTAAAGTCCTCTCTTTATCTGGGGCCCTGGCCGAACTATGGTCAGGAAGGTTGGGATTCTGACGACGAAGAAATTCAACGCCCACCCACCACCCACTTTGTCGCCACTGACAAAATCTTAAACGACGTGCTCGATTTCGACTCCGAAGACATCGACGGTATGGACGACGATGTAGGAGACAACCATGAACCAGGACCTATAAGATACTGGACAACCACCTCATCCCATGATGTATACATGGTGGACACACCTAAAGGAAGTAACAACGAGGAACAACGGGAAACTATGAAGGATAAATCCCTCGAAAAGCAGTCAAAACGGCAACGTAAACGCCGCACCAAGTCCCGCCGACAAAAACCCAGCCATAGAGCAGGGCGAACCGTGGACGACTTAACATGCTACCGAAAGCAACCGTCCGAACAGGACAACTTGGATGAACAACCCGTCCCCGGCGAAGATAACAGTCTGGATGATCTCACGCCGAACAAATTGTTGGAGCAGAAGAACCTCCACAAAAGGCTCGTCGCCAATGCGCGTAGCCTGAAAAAGCAGAAGCGATAGCTCAAAACAGCGGAAGATGCACTCAAAATCAGATGGAGCAAAGTACTCAACACCGCAGAAAAATACGGCGACAGTCGCCGAACAAAGAGCTACCCAAAAAGAAAACTATCGCGAATTTGATGAGGAGGCCGAGAGCCCCACAATCAAAAAGCAAGAAGGCCACCCGGTCGGATGGACGACCCCACGGCAAACAGAGAGCAGCAAATGGCGCCGCACACAAGCCGGTACGGGATCCGCATAAGGATTCACATCAAAAAGACGGCCCAGTTAGGTCCATCTATGGGCCGAGAAAGCAAGCTCTTCAAGGCAATGCAACACGCCAAATATCCGAACATCACGGCACACCCGAATATAGGGGTGCCGCACACCCCCTATGTTTCACCGATGAGGTGCTGGATCACGAATTCCCAGCGGGATTCAAACCCGTAAACATAGAGGCATATGACGGAACAATGCACTCGAGTCTGGATTGAGGATTACATCCTCCACATACACATGGCTAGAGGAGATGATCTCCACGCCATAAAATACTTACCCCTCAAGCTCAAAGGGCCAGCTCGGCACTGGCTTAAAAGCCTTCCCGAAAACACCATCGGAAGTTGGGACGAGCTCGAGGATGCATTTCGGGCAAATTTTCAAGGGACCTATGTCCGCCCTCCGGATGCAGACGATCTAAGTCACATAACTCAACAGCCCGGAGAGTCAGCCCGGAAATTCTGGAACAGGTTCCTTACCAAAAAGAACCAAATACTCGACTGTCCGGACGCCAAGCCTTAGCAGCCTTCAAACACAACGTCCGAGATGAATGGCTCACGGACACCTCGCCAAGAAAAGCCGAGAACAATGGCCGCATTAACAAGCCTCATGACCCGCTTTATGCTGGAGAGGATAGCTGGCTAGCAAGATGCAGTACCAACACCCAAGTACATCCAAAGTCAGGGATGGAATGGGAAACCACGACGCAGGAAGGACCAGCGCTGGATTAAGGGGACGGTCCAAAGAGCGGCAATCAACGCCGGATTCAAAAGCTCACGGCAGAACAATAAAAACTGCCCTTAAGGACAATAGCGATGAGCTATCCAACTTAAACAAAATCTTGGACAAGATATGCCAAATCCACAAGACTCCTGGAGGCCCGCAAACCATACCCACAGAGATTTTTGCGTCTTCAAGCAGTCCAGCAGACTCAACGCCGAACACAAGGGGCTCGACACACCAAGTGAGGATGATGACGAGCACCACAAGCAGAGCCCCGGAAAACAAAAGAATTTCCCACAAGAGGTTAAAATAGTAAACTCACTTCACGTGATAAAAGGGAAAAACAGAGCGGCGCCTACTAAAATGCGCGCCGCACAGACTACCCTAGCGGAGTACCAACACTTGTTGTCAAAACCAATCACCTTCGACCATCAGGACTACTCCGAAACTATCCGGAACGCAGGATGGACTGCCTTGATATTGGATCCTATAATCGACAGATTCCACTTTACACAAGTCCTCATGGACGGCGGGAGTGACATAAACCTGATATATCAGGACACAATCCGCAGGATGGGGATAGACCCAACCAAAATTAGCCATAGCAACACTTCCTTTAAAGGAATAATGCCAGGCACATATGCCCATTGTACGGGCTCCCTAACATTAGAAGTTATGTTCGGTTCATCCGACAACTTCCGTCGCGAAAAGTTAGTCTTCCATGTTGCCCCATTTAAAAGTAGCCATCAAGCACTATTGGGACGCGAAGCTTTCACCCGCTTTAACGCTATTCCGCATTATGCATCTCTTATACTTAAAATGCCCGGTCCACGAGGCATCATCTCAGTAAAGGGAAACTACGAGTATTCCTCGAATACGGAAAAATGTGAGACTGCCTTAACAGCCTCACACTAGTACGGCTTTGCTGATCAAAGCATCTAGAGTAGGTCGTTCGGACCCCGGACACGGTTAGGCGAGTCCGGCATAAATAAACATGATGCTTACTAGCCGCGTAACCCCTTACAAGGGGCTCCACGCATGTACAACAAGAGACAATAAAGCTCAATTTTATTCATTTTTTGAATCGTACTCTGTTTATTTCAAATCACATTTTTTGCACGATCATTTTTCAACTAAGTTCCTCTCTTTTACAGATGAACGCCGTGCTATACCCGTCCAGGATACGGCACAACGGAGACACAAAGCAGAGCGCAGCAGGGACCCGTTGCAAGGATTCTTTTCAGATTAAGACCCTACGTAAACCTTTCTCATTGTCTCTTGTTGTTATTCATCCCCCGGTCTCTTGTTATAACCGAGGAGGAGGCTGGTGTTTTGGCATCGGCCGCCTCAGAATTTTGCACGTACCTGGACTTCAGGGGCTTGTTATCAAGCGCATTGTTCAGCCCGCTTTATAAACGACCGAATACCTTAGGGAGTGTTCGGCGTCTCGAGTTAGGCCTTATATGCATCAGCTCCGAATCATGTCTTTTGTCAAATGTTGGGTTTGCCCAGCTCCCATGTTTTGGTACCTTACGTTCCGCTATATCGGCTAAGGTAGCGCTGGAGAACCACCGCGATTGTGCCCTGCTGAGCTGGGTTGAGCACCTCATGGAGAAAGCTAAACTGATTGTCATGATATAGCGAGAGACTGGTCAACCACTGATGACCCACCGAATGTTTAGAATTCTCCGATTAACGAAGGACCGCTTTCGGTCCAGGCATATACGCACTCAATTCGGGAGAGTGCGGTGCCTCCAGGGCTATATAGTAGCCCCACCATCGAACTCCTATAGCTAAGTGAAAGTGATAAAGCATTATAGTCCGTTGCCTAGTTTGCTACGCTACCACCTCCTTAATAGGACCAAGACGTTGGATTATGTGAAAAAGCGCCTTCTTTGTAAACACCCAAGACTATGTGCGTGGGGGCAAGTCAAGACTGCCATCTTTCAGTTATATATACATATACATCAACGCCGCGACAGGGAATAGTTCACTACTTGAACGCACAAGTATAAAAAAGCTCTTATATTATATTGAAACGTTGATTCATAAGTTACACATGTCATTCAAACATAACATCCTTCGAGCACTGCGTCTCTATTAAATGAGCGCCCGGAAGAACTTCCTCAAAATAGCGCTTGACTGGTATTCGGCTTCCGTCCGAATCTGGGGACGCAACGTCGGTGGCCTTCATTTCTGCCCAGTATGTCTTGACACGGGCAAGAGCCATCCGCGCACCCTCAATGCACGTCGACCGCTTCATTGCGTCGATACGCGGTACCGCACCAAGGAACTGCTGCACTAAGCCAAACTAACTCTTCGGCTGAGGTTTCCCCGGCCACAAATGAGTCACGACATGCTTCATGGCAAGTCCGGACAATCGATTCAGCTCGCCCGATTCGGCCAACCGATCGGCTAACGGAAGAGGACGCCTCGACTATGGAATCGCGACCAAAACAGCTCTTCCTTTTCGTGCCCCTTCCGCCTCGGAAGTGCTCGATCGCGTCGCGGCACTCGCCGCTAAATCCAGATAAGCATCCTCCGAACTCCACAACCGTCCAATCGAGCATACCGGATCCGTGAACTTCCTCCGTAGCGTAAAAGGCTTTCCAGCAGCAACATCCACACCGACGCAGCTCCTCCTTTGCAGCTCTCATTGCGGAGCGGCATCCTTGGCTTCGCGGTGGCCTTTTCAGGTCCTCTTGTTCGCTTGACGTTCTTTTTCAAGAACCCCGCAGCGGTCGGTAGCATTCTTCAACTTTATGGCCATATCGGCCATTTCCTCTTTGCTTCGGCAAGTGAGCAGCCCGCTCGCTTTTAGCTCTTCGCCGCCCTTAACGCGCCGATTATTATTTCTGCTTGCTTTTTAGCTCGGGCGAGTTCCGCCCGTAGCTCCTCCACATCAGCGGCACCACCTGCATTAAGCATACAAGTAGTAAGGCACGGGCGTCAAGCTCCCTTACTAGGCGTCCGCGAAGAAGTCGCATACCTTGTGACTCATCAAACCGCTTATTGACAAGCGCGATGTCCGCATCTGCCTCGTCAAGTTGCCGCTTCAGTTCGACAAATTCATCAGCCCGGCTGGCCACCAGACGCCCCGCCACCTATTTAGGAGCGGCGATATGTTATAACTGAGATTATGATCCTCGGCACGCTGTCAATTTTGACAACATACCAAGTCTTAGGGGCTACTATCTATACAGGGCACATTTTATATGCATAACTGTCAGAAGGTACATCATTTTTGCGTACCTCGAACCCCGTCAGTAAGCTTCTGACGGCTTCATGCAATCCGCTCTTAGCGGACGCAATTCATTCAATCACCGTACCCATTAGCGCACGGTGATCTTCTCGAGATAGCCACTCGCCCGAGCAGATCCTTGACTCCTCCGATCAAGACGCCAGTTGGCGCTGGACCTTCCGCCCCGCCGGACTGGGAAACCTCCGCGATTTAAACCTCGTGGTCGTCCGCCTCGCATGAAGGTGCGACAGGTGGAGGCGTTCGCTCTCCATCATCTCCGAAGAAGATCCTCAAGACGAAGCTCACTGAGAAGGGCTGAGATCCAAACTACAAGGTATAAT
This sequence comes from Aegilops longissima, assembly GCA_021605205.1. Classification (NCBI taxonomy): domain Eukaryota; kingdom Viridiplantae; phylum Streptophyta; class Magnoliopsida; order Poales; family Poaceae; genus Aegilops; species Aegilops longissima. The sequence goes on from CM038678.1 coordinate 107,633,548, forward strand.
TTTGGTTATCTTCAGAAATAAATACAGGGATGTCCCTTATTACAAGACCCCTTCTTTTTACTTACGGCTCGCTAGAGGGCTGATCCCCTTGGGGAAATAGTGCGGCTGGGGTACTTCCCAGCGCCGGACTCTCTGACGAAGGTTTCTTTCCCTTCTTTGAGGCCTTGACCTCCGGATCTTCCGAAGCGGTCCTCTTCTCTCCTTGGAGGGCGGGACTTTTGATCCCTCCTTCCTTGAAAGCCTCCTTCATGGAGGCAGTTGCTTCCCCGCTCCCCCCTTCGCCTTCTTCAAAAGGCGCAGCCTTCAGCATCTTGGTCAGCACGGGATCCGGCATGGTCTCTGGGAGGGGAGTCGGACACCTTATCAACTTTGCCTTCGCTACCCACTCCTGTTCAAGAAACAGCTCCTTTAAGGGCAAGTTTATGATAAATGAACGGATAGCATGTCCGGGTACAGGACTACTTACTCGAGTATCTGGGCGATTGCAGCTTAGTCCTGCGTCCTCAGTCAGGTCCGGACACTTCTCTTGTGATCCGAAGAACAGTTTATACATCTCCACGGGCGTCGTACCCATAAAGTGTTGGAGAGCTCGTGGTCCCTCCGGATTAAATTCCCACAGATGGAGGGGGCGACTTTTGCAGGGCAGAAGGCGCCGAATTAACATAACCTGCGCCACTACGACCAGATTGATCACTCTTTCTTGGAGGTCTCGAATACGGCCCGCAATGAGGAACGCCCTGGACGACCCCAGTCGAGCCCCTTGTTGACCCATGACGCCACCGTTGTGGTGGACTGGGCGGAAGGCGGAGGCGCCACCATTTGGTGCCCCGGAGCGGTGATATAGAACCACTCCGTTGCTACAAACCAAGCTCCACGGAAAAGAGCCCTCGGGCACACGGAGCATCAGCAAGACTTGCGATGATAGCCCTCTCAAGACTCGCCTGTTGCCCTCGATCATCTTTGGCTCCACCTTAAAAGTCTTGAGCCACAATCCGAAGTGAGGGGTAATGCGGAGAAAGGCTTCACATACGACAATGAATGACGAGATATGGAGGATGAACTCCGGATTCAAGTCATGGAAATCCAGCCCATAATAAAACATGAGCCCCCGCACAAAGGGATCCGTCGGGAAGCCTAAACCCTGAAGGAAGTGAGACAAGAACACCATGCTCTCGCCAGGCTCGGGAGTGGGAATGACCTGCCCTGGAGCAGGCAGCCTATGCGAAATCTCGCCGGTTAGATACCTGGCGTCTCGCAGCTTTAGCACATCCTCTTCCGTAACGGAAGAAGGCATCCACCGACCGTGCAGGTCGGAGTCGGACATCATCGAAGGTCCGAAGCGCCTGAATCAGAAGCTTTGGGTGTTGGAACTCGATGCTAGAGGCGGATTCGATTGAGATTGGAAAAAAAGAGGGCCTTGCTCTCGTTATAAAGAGGTTGAATACCAAGAGTCCTCCCCGTGATCGATTGGGACTCACCTTCGATAGAGGAGGCGGGCCAACGGGCACGGTTGGGTTACCCATGTCCGTATTGATGAGAATTCCGGAATAAGGGGGCACGACCTACGCTTTGATAATACGTGCCAAGGAAACCGCCTCGCTAAACGCGCTGAGGTGGGACGGTAAAAAACGATTCGAATAAAGGCCTGGCCGTGGTGTGATGTCACGCCGCGGAATACATCAGCAGATCTGTGCAAAAAGTTATTCTCTCTACGGTAGTATTTGGAACTTGTTTTGCAGAGCTGGACACTATCCTTGTGTTCAAAACCTTCTATGAAGTATTCGGAGGAGGAACACGCCTTGCAATGCTGAAGACAATATGCGCGCCAGACTCGTCGTCATTGAAGCCTGGTTCAAGGGCTACTGAGGGAGTCCTGGACTAGGGGGTGTCCGGATAGCTGAACTATCATCTTTGGCCGGACTCCTAGACTATGAAGATACAAGATTGAACAATTCGTCCCGTGTCCGGATGGGACTTTCCTTGGCGTGAAAGGCAAGCTTGGCGATACGGATATGTAGATCTCCTACCATTTTAACCGACTCTATGTAACCCTAACCCTATTCGGTGTCTATATAAACCGAAGGGTTTTAGTCCGTAGGACGAATAACAATCATACCATAGGCTAGCTTCTAGGGTTTAGCCTCTCTGATCTCGTGGTAGATCTACTCTTGTACTACCCATATCATCAATATTAATCAAGCAGGAGTAGGGTATTACCTCCATTGAGAGGGCCCGAACCTGGGTAAAAACATCGTGCCCCTTGTCTCCTGTTACCATCTGCCTAGACGCACAGTTCAGGACCCCCTACCCGAGATCCGCCGGTTTTGACACCGACAATGTCCAAGCTCCAACGCCGGGCTGTATCCGAGCTCCAACGACGGACTATGTCCAAGCTCCAACGCCGGACTGTATCCGAGCTCCAACGCCGGACTATATCCGAGGTGTCATAGATCACCTAGGTTCAAAAAAGTTGAAGGAGTTTAGCCGAGCTTAATGCCGGAAATGCCCTCTACGGAGCCAGCCACTGGCGTCCGAGCTTTATGCCGGACTGCTTCTGGGGTGTCTATTGTAGTCGAGCACCAACGCCGGACAGTATCCGAGGTGGTGCACCACCTCGGACATGAGCTGTAATTGATGAATCTAATTCCGAATTATGCAATGTAATCTATGCCGAGATGTATAGCTAGTAGCCCACACGGTGCATGTTGGCCTAATATCCGGGATGCACCTGAAGGAAAAAAATCAGACCGCTGACCCTAGTAGCCCCTGAGACTCAGGTCGATTCATAAAATCAGCCTCGGGATCGATTCCCAGCTTGGCAGCATACTTAGGGATAGAAACGCGGTGTGAAAAGTCCTCGAGACTCAGGTTGGGTGCGGCCGACCAACCCGAGGATAGTAATCTCCTCGAGAACTATATTGCGCTTTCAATTCTCTGCATTGGATTACCAACGCAGTCGCCCCCGAGACACTGGTCGGGTGGCAACACCACATCAGGGGATCGATGTGCCCCTTTAATATTTGTAAATAATGAGCACGAAGCCCAGTAGCCCCCGAGCCTTAATGTGGGCACGAGTGGCCGAATTAAGGATTGATATCCAGAGTAAAATCATAGATTATGTGTAATGATTCTATGTCTCCAAGTACTTTACATCATTATTTTGACTCCATTGCGATCGTTTATCATATGAAAGTGGCCCATCGTCGGCTTCCACCCCTTGGTAGATACTACGCAGGGTGTTTCCGCACTAACAAAACAACCCTTAGCCGACGTCTCGGTGCCCGGAGGCGGTTGGGTTAGCAGAAATGAGGCAATCAGATATGCGGGCTTTATAACTTTCGCTTAGTCATAGGAGCTTTAAACCGGGGAAGCTAGCTATAAGCCCCCGGTTAGTGTTCGGCGACATCCGAGGTCAAGCCGTAAACACTTTGGCCAATGTTATGAATGGCCCGTCATTTAACATAGTCATCGGATCGCTGACCGATTTACACCTATTGTGACAGTCAGTTTTCTGCTTTCTCCACTGAGGTGCTTAACCATGCGAGCTAGAAGCACAATCGCAGTGGTTCTCCCTTTGCACACCTAGCCAAACAAAGCGGAACATAGGAGGCAAGCGCAGGAGCCGGGAAACCCAACTTTTGACCGGAGACACAATTCGAAACCGATGCATATATAGCAATATCCGAGAATTTTTTGCCGGATTCCTAAAGGTGTCCGGCGTTGCACTGCGAGACTAATGCTGGAAACGCACAAATAGTTTAAAAGTGCCATATTCTAGGAAAACCAGAAAAACGTCAGTAAAGACTCGACGTCCGAACTAGATCGATTGTTCGGTGCCAATCAAAAAATTGGTCTTGGAAAAAAAATTGTGCTCCTGTCGTGCTTTAACATGACACATCCTATCTCAAGACTTCAAGCGGGTCAGCCTAGGGCTTCAACCTCCTATCCCGAAGGCGGAGTACTGCTCATCAAGCCAGTTTAGCAAATTCTAGCGGCTTTGAGAGAGAAATTAGGCTCCCCGGCTATTGACCGCACGCTTGCGTTGAAAAAAGGAGTGATAGAAAAAAGACTTTGCAACGACTAAGAAGAAGAACACTTATTATAAAACAGCTCACATAAATCTAAGAGCCCCCGAGTGACTTGGGTAAAAGAATGACTGTATGTACCAAAGTACTTATATCATATCTATGTTCACCCGAACTTTAAACGCGTCTTAACCGACCGTCGGCTTCTCCCTCTTCGATCAAGGACCGAAAAGTGTTGTGTACTCCACCTGTCGAGAATATCGACGGTGTTTCCGATAACCGTGCAATCAGGTCATAAGGCAGTAATGACAAAAGCGCCAGGAACTTATGCTATATTATCGATAAAGTGTAAGAAGCATCTTCAAGAAAATAGTACCCCACCGATACCTTTCTTCGGTGCTCATTGTTAATATGAGACTTGTGCAATAGATTTTTGTACTCATGAGTTCCGCTAGTGCCGACCATTATTGAAAACAGTAAGAGAGCTAGCTTTCGGCTTCACCCGGCCCGAGGTCCGCTCGGGTGACCCGATCGTGACAATCGCAGAGGTGCTCCCTTTACTCCCTAGCCGAACAATCGGAAACGTAGGGGTAAACACAGGAGCAAGGCAACCCAGCTTGCAAATCACTTAGGTCAATATGGTGCATATTGTGGCGTAATGCACGAACAAGGAACGAAGCCGTACAAGTATAATCATATGCAAGAGGAAAAGCTCCATTAAGGGAGCCCCCAACTAAACGGGGTATTAGAATTTGTGTGTCGCAAACAAAGTGTCGACAAGGAAGTTTTTCACAAGCAACTTTTTGTCAAAAAAGTATAACGCTTGGTCGAACCGAACAAAATTTAAAACTGGGAGTTTTTTAGCATGAAAGCAACTTCGCTGGTTAATGTGCTCGGTGTTGATGACACGATTCGGGCTTGTGGCAGGACGAAGACGCCCATTGATCTGCGACACATCCGACAAGGTTCACAGTCCTCGGCATGGCCAAGGTCCCAGCCCCCAAGCCCGAGGTGTCCGAGCAAGGAGTTCGGCACTCCGGAGTAGTGACCGCGCAGTCAAAATCGACTACCTGCACACATAAAACAGTGCAAGCAAAAAACAATAATAACTGAAAGAAAAAATTGCATAATTAATATATGCAAAGCGAATCATGAGGTAAGTTTGGCCTATTGCGCCGAGGTTGGTTCGACGGAGTGGCAGCGCGGACCCGTCGATGCAGGTCGGCATGCGCGGGGCGTAAACATCGGCTTGGTATGATCCGAACTCATTGTGCAGAGGTGTTGGTCGCCACGTACAATAGCTTGTTGCATCAATCTGATCTTGATGCACGTGCAACAGCTAATAGTGCTAATTGCATCAGGGGAGCACATAAAAGAGAGATCATTAATGAAAAGTGTAGATGGCCTCCAAACTTAATTAAATAATAGGGAAAAAGTAATATCAAATCTCCCTGTGACTGAGCTGAGTTGAACTGTCGTCAGTCTCACGTGCATGTTGTGTATGGTACTGCGTCATCTCCACGGCTGAGCCGAACTATCGTCACTCGCACACGCGTGTTGTGGTGCAGTCGAAGTTGATTACACGACGTGGCCGACGTCGGCTGGTCGAAAACCGCTGGTCGTCAGTGGAACGACGACGCTGATGCAACGTAGCGGTGAAACAAGAACTCGCACGGCGACATCATTGTGGCCGTACATTAATTACCTGTATATGGAAAATGACACTGGCCAAAGTAATAGTTCCCGGGAGTAAAAGTACTGCATGCTAAAAATAATTTAGAGAGGTAGCACCTGGCAGTAATATGAGACTAGCCAAACTAAAGACAGACAGTGCAAAATCTGACACAAAGTTTGTCCGACGACAGATGAATAACCGAACTCACAAAGAGTGCGTCAATTAGTACTACTAGGGTAGCACTTTGCGTCTGCTCCAACGGCCACCATGAAGGGTTGTAAGTAGTATTACCAATACTCCACATATAATTAAATAATGAATGAAGCCAAGAGAAAGAAATCTCCCTGTCGGCCTGGAGCACTTGCGCACAGCAACAACAACGCGTCCGTACACGCGCAGGATGACCTTTATAGCAGCAGCGAGCTCTCCAATCATCTGTGATTTTTATGTTCCAGATGCAGCAGGAAATCAGCAGCATACGCACAATTAATTTTGACTTGACATCACACGGCGGCCGCCGTCACAAATCAAATCAGATCAGGAGTTTAATACAGTTTCTAGTTAGACCTGCGAACAAGAGATAGTACGGGCCAACAGATAACGTCCTCACACAGATTAAACGGTGATAAGTAGATTAGAAAAACAACACTTGGTTCGTGTCGCCGCAGAAATTTCATCCAATCTAACCGACGAGTTCGGAACCGGTTGTAGATGATGATGACCCATCGGACCTTGATGATCGCCCAGCAGGCTCTCAATGAAAGCACCAATGTCGTTGTCAAAACCAGCGGATCTCGTAGTAGGGGTCCTAAGCTAGGCGTCTTGGAGCGATGGTAACATGGACACGGGGTTTTACCCAGCTTCGGGCTCTCTTGATGAGATAATACCCTACATGCTGCTTTTGATTGTATTCATATGGGTGTAGTACAGAGTACATGTGTCTACCACGAGATTTTAGTAATGAATCTCAGATTGTTTATTGACTAGCCTGGCCTAGGTTTATATAAGACACCGGAGGCCTAGGGTTTAGGAGAGTCCTTGTCTTGGGCACCAAGTCTTGTGGAGTCTTCCTTGTATGCGGCAGAGGTCGTCCGAACTGGCCCATGAGTATACGGCCATGGGGGTCCTCGGCCCAATCCAACTGATCGGGAGACGACGTGGTGAGTACCCCCTAGTCCAGGACACCGTCAGTTGATGAACTTGTTCCTCCCAAGGGCCCCATCCAGCAGCATTATTCTCATTTTCACCCCAGCCCCCAGCATTCTGGCCATGATTATCATTGTGGCCTGGTGGCACTGCGTTCCAACCGAGTGCTGGATACGGTGGCATGGCCCAAAAGGGCTGTGGGGGGTTAACTCCAGGCATGGGGTGCGAATTACCATCCAGAGGCATTGGGTCCTCATCCGCAGGTATCATTGCCTCGACAAATTCTCCGGTGAGAATGAAGCAACCGACAGTCCAAGAAACCACAGTTCCTCCCCAAGTAGAGAAGTCACGAAAGACAACAGATCGTGGAACCAGAGCATTATCAGGAAAGGAAGCTCTAACCAGGGATCGAACAAGACGGCGATCCGTTTGATTCCAATAATGAAACTGCCCAAAGGTTCCTACTACATCTGCCAAACACTGTGTATTGCGATAGTCCAGGGGCACTCCGATGAACATCAACCAGCCAGTGTGATGGCCATGAATGGCTCTGAAACCTTCTCCTTGGTTATGTGGAATAAACCTGACAAAGAATTCCTGCCCATCCTCATCTAGACCGAGTGGAAAAGGTGGATGCTGAGTAAAAGAACCCCTCACTACTGGATCTTCCATCTCAAAAAGCCCGACCCCTTGAAACCATGTCTGAGCAGATAACACTGGGATATGCATAGTCTGAACAAGAAAATCAAGAACCTGCTGCCGATGGGTAGCAACCAGATGCGCTAGTGGTAAAGGCTCGACGTTGGCCACCATATATTGCTCATTCGAGCGGGGGTGGTGGAACAGCCAGCGTGTAGAAGGTCCTTGGAAGGCGATCCTCCCCACACCCCCCCCCCCCCCCCGTCGACGATGTCATATCCAGCAGGGAAGAACCGATGAGGGTCGATCGCATAAACCGCCATTGGCGATGGCGGCTCTGCTTCTGTAGCGTCAATGGAAGCAGGGACTGCAGATGGCAATGGCAAGCTTGGCGGCGATGGGTGGGAGGTTGGCGATTGGGGTTTTTTGGGGGATGGAGGCGTCTGGTCTGGGGAAAACAAAGAGGCCAAGGGGCTGTCTTTCGTAGCGCGAGCTCCAAAGCCTTTGGATGGGACTTTTGGCACCCAGAGGGAGGAATCGGGTGGTTGGCCGGTGCAATCCCGTTTAATGTGACCAGACCGGAAACAATTCCTACACCGAATCTGGTTAGTGCAGGTCTCTGTCTGGTGGCACATACCCAGGCAATGTTGGCAGTCCCAAAACTTAGCAGCCAAATTCTCGATCATTTTGTCAAAGCTCTGTAAATCGCTGACAATATCCTGTGGCGGTGGGGGCAGCTGCTCGAAAACTGGAGAATCTCCATGGGCTGGGCTGTCATCCTCATCATCAGAGATTACAATGGGCTGAGGAACAAGGATACGGGCCTCCAACCCAGGCCCATGTCTAACCGAAGGTGGAGAATCGGGGATGTCCAAAAAATTTGATCCAACAAATTTCAAACCAGCGGGAGATCCGGAGTTGCCGCCAACAGACACCGGATATTCGAGGGAAGATTGAAACAAACCAAACAAGATCACTGGAGACGACGAGGAAGCCATCACCATCACCGGAGAAAGCGACGAAGTGTTGATGGCTTCATGAGATGATACATTGTAACCAGCTTCTCGAACAGTCAACACCTCTTTTGACGAAGGATGATAACTATAACCTTTACAAGCAGGATAATTGATGAATGTAGAAAAACGTAGGTTTTTCTTAGGATGGCCAGAGGAGTTAGAACGCAATGAAGATTTAGAAGGACCATGTTGCATAGCCTGCATCCCAAGAGTAACTCTACGTTTGGTTGGACTAACTAAGGTCCACTCCTGCTGACATTCAGCCTGCCAGAGGCGAAATTCTTTTTCCCAATCGGGGCCTCCAGGCCCCCAGAGATGAAAATAACACTTGAATTGATTGCAAACAAAGCTACGTTGATGCAGAATGAAAAATCCCACTTGTTTGCAAGAAACCGTGAATGAAAAAACCCGATCAGTGAGGCGTGATACCTTGAGTTGAGAGCAATATCCACCAATGGCAGATTCCAGGGCAAGGCCAACATTATCCTCATCCAAGCGGAAAGAGTGTCGGGCAAACGAAACCACCATCGTGAAGTGTCTCGAGTCAGAGGTCGGGTGCACAGATCTGTTGAACGTGCGCTTGACCTCATCTGCCAAGTCCATCCCCGGGCCAAAATCCAAGCCCAAAGAGATGGAAGCGTGTACCGCCATGAAGAAGACAACCAGTAGAGAGAGGAAGGTGTGCCGGAGAATGAGCCGATCAGATGTGAGAACCCACGGTCAGGTGGGCTAGACGACCGGCGTGGTGGGTGGCTTGGGTTAAGGCGGCGGTGGGGCGGTGGTGGGAGCCATTGCCATAGCTCATCGATGAATATATTTTATTTAACTATAAAGTTTGTTGAAAATGTCGGATTTCGGGTTCCTGCAGACCCTTGAGGTTCGAACACTGGGGTGCGCGCGGAGATCCAACCCTCCACCGTCTCGTACCTCGCCGAATCGCAGGGACCTAAACTACTAAACAGAACAGCACAAGAGACACAAGCTTTATACTAGTTCGGGCCACCGTTGTGGTGTAATACCCTACTCTAGTTTGTGGCATGGTGGATTGCCTCTTGGGCTGATGTTGAACAGTACAAGGAAGAACAGCCTCGCGAGGGTCTGTTCTTGGTGGGCGTGATGAACTGCTAGGTGGTGTTCCGTTGCTCTAGCTACTGGTTCCTTGCTGGGGATTCCGATCTCATACCGGGGGGCCGATCCCTCTACCATGGAGATGGCTACTCCTATTTATAGGCGAAGGCCCTGGGCCTCTTCCCAAATATTGAGCGGGAAGGGCGCCAACAATTGGCCATTTTGAAGGGGAACAGCGGGTACACTTATCCTGACTAAAGTTGGTCCTCGCCTGCCAAAGGCTCTGGTGATGACGCCTGCTTGGGCTCCAGGATGACTCCCTTCCAGCCGTTGGGGCTGGTCTTGGTCTTGTTGCACCGAAACTGATGCCTTTGCTTGATGCTCTCCCTTTGCACCAAAGGGGAAAGGAGGACGCTGCGCGGGCTGGCGCCCGACTGGCGTCCTCGGTCGCCATGGCTTGCGTCATGGGCACCTCGCGAGGTACCCTGCCTTGAACTCTCCGCCTCCTCATGAGCCAGCCTGACGAGGCCATGCCTGAGGAAGCTCCTCGTCGTCCGCCCATGAGGCTTGCCCCTCGCGAGGGTCTTGAGCTGCGTTGATGAAGATGGGCCGTCCTGGGCCTCCTTTGAGCCACGCCGCAGGCCGCAGGTAGGAAAGTCTGGGGACCCCCGTTCCCAGAACGCCGACAGTAGCCCCTGGGCCCATGGCGCGCCCGAACTTGGCCGAGCAGAGAGGCGAAACGGCAAGTGCGAAGCGTCGCAGGCCCTAACAACCTGCGGCCATGGGCGACGCGTGGCGGTTGATTGGACGTGTGCGCACTGCTTCCCCATGATGCCTCGGTAACCACCCGGATTCGACGAGTCCCTGCATGCAGAGTTGGTCATGATTACCGGTGATCGTGGAGGCCGACGGTTGGCCCTCGGCGGCAATAAGTACGGAACGGCGCGCGCCCTTCCAGTCTATCCTTCTGCTTCTCCTCTTCCTCGTCTCGTCTGGTTGCCATGGCTCCCATCCGCCGGTTCTCCAAGGAAGAGAAGGGAAAGGCTCCTCAAGAGGATCCTGACCTGCTCCCCCCAAAGAAGCGGCTTGCTCTCTGGTGTCAGGGAAGGAGCGCTCGCCAGGAGGCGCCCATGCCCTGGTGCGTGCGGCCGCCACCAGGGTTTCCTCTTCCCTTGTACGCGCAAATTGGTGGCCCTGAAGGAGATGACGCCGGGCGCCACGAGCGTCGCCGCCGACGACACCGGCGGGTCACGAAGGTGTGCGTCTTCCCCCTGGAGTCCACGCCGAGGGCTCCTGCCTGGAGTCCGTGCTTCGCGTCGCCGCGCCTCCTAAGTCTTGGATTCGTCTTCCTTCTTTCTTCGCCTCCATCGTCCGGCAGGGGGAGCCCCTGGGACTCTGGCTGCGGCACCCTCGCGATCGGGGCAAAGGTTGCGGTAGTTGCCCCGAGCGAGGTCTTCATGACTCGAGGCTGGGGCGAGGTCGCCCGGGTCTGCAGGACGAGGGGCGCCCTCACGATCCACCTGGAGTACGACAGTGCTTCGGTGGTGTCCTCCAAGGTCTTCGACACGGAGGGTCGTCGGCTGGAGTGCTGCCCCGGGAGAGGCGGATGGGGCCCTGCTGCGGTGAGACGGAGGCCGACCGACCACTCCCTTGGCAGCTTATCAGGCGACGAAGGCGTCGGAGGATCCAGCGACTCCGCCGAGCTCTTCGTGACGCTGGAGACGAGCGACGACAGCTACGAGCCCCCGAGCCTGCGCCGCTCCCGGAGCAGGGCGGGCTCGTCAGGTCGTCGTCGCCCCGATCTGGATGGGGTTGGCTCGGTGGGTGGCCCTTGTTGATGATGGCGTCTGCCGTGGTGGTCCCTGTAGATAGGACTCCTTAGGATTCGCGTCTTTTGTTCCTGCGAGGAGCCAAGAATGTACCCCGCGGGGGCTTGTAAGATGTTTGTAGCTTCATTTGTCAATATGATCCTTATTGTGAGGCAGTGCGAGATGCTCATTCCGTTCTAGCTCAGTTTCTTCCTTTCGGACCTGGTGAGGGCTTGATGCTCTGCGCCGATAGGTCCCAGTCCCAAGGCGGCTTCAGCCGTCGCTGGTATGCCAGGTCGCGATGCCGTGGTCAAGGCCAGGAGGTGAGCGGCCCGAGGTCCGGTAAGAGCCTCTGAGTCGCGATGCTCAGGGGGTCCCCCTTGGCGCTCAAGCAGCCATCATTCGGTGAGAAAGGAGAGCGACGTTGCTAAGACGGGGTTGCGTTGAGTGTGGGGATGGTGTTGCGATGACTAGTGTGTCCAGAGGGTGACTTATCTTCGAGGGTCAGGACAATGCTTCCTGGTGCGGCGCTAGGTCCGTGCTTTGGCCGGCTAGAGATTGCGTGGCGAGGTCGTTTCGTGCTCCTTGGAGGGACCCTGCAGGTTCACCACAAAAGGAACAAGTGCTCGCCGTGGCGATCGTTAGTCTTGCCGTTAGTTGCTTTGGAGGCGAGAGGCCTCGCGAGGTGTGTTGGGGCACCCGTGAGCAGTCAAGGGACTCACGAGGCCCTACCTCAAAGCGGAGTTGCGCTGGCTCTGGGCCTTATCTTGAGTGTGTTCTTGCAAATTTGGCGGATGCCGGTTTCTCGTCTTGGTCCGGCTCTCGGGCTGGTCTCGGCCGTCGGCGGGCAAGCCAGTCGCGATGCCATGGACAAGACCAGAGGGTGAGGGCGGAGGCGGTAGGATCCCTGAGTCGTGATGCTCAGGCACCCCCATTTAGCGCAAGCCGAGTTAGATGGCGCAACTCTGCGTCCTCGGGTCCCGGCTCTCGGGCTGGTCTCAGCCGTCGCTGGCAAGCCAGGTAGCGATGCCATGGACAAGACCAGAGGGTGAGGGCCAAAGAGCCGGTAGGAGCCCTGAGTCGCAATGCTCATGCACCCCCTTTAGCGCTAAGCTGGGTTAGATGACAAAACTCTCGTCCTCGGGTCCCGGCTCGGGCTGGTCTCAACCGTCGTTGGCAAGCCGGTCGTGATGCCATGGACAAGACCAGAGGGTGAGGGCCGGAGGCCGGTAGGAGCCCTGAGTCGCGATGCTCAGGCACCCCCCTTTAACGTGCAAGATTCCGCCACCTAGGAAAAGGCACCAAATAACAAGCATGGTGGAGCGAGAGCATAATCCTAAGGAAAAAGTAGGAAGGATACATGCAGCTGGGGTGGCCCGGCGGCTTGGGGATGATGCAGCCGAGGCGCCCCAACAAGATAGGCTAACGACATGAAATAAAGGGATACATGCCGTGGGGGACGGACCCAGCGGCACAGGAATAATGCGCCTCAAGGCGCCCCACCGGAAATAAAACTTAAAGATGTTACCTGGTGATGTTGGGGATGAAGGGGTATTGGTGTAGCAGACTTGGTGGGCTGCGGGAACCGATCCTCACGAGCCCCCAGGCCCAGGGGCCTCGGGAGGCTCCGGAGGCGCTGGCGGATCCTCGCGGGCCATCTCCATCTCCGCCAGGGCTGCGACGTGCCTGACCTCTTGAGCCTTCAGGATGGTCCTCATGAGACGCTGGTGCGCAGCAGCCGCGTTTGGCGTGCCATAAGGCATGCGACGTGGCTGTGGGGCGGACCCTGCATAGCGTCCCACTCGCGAGGGCAGGCGCTCTTGAGATGCGGCTCGGTTGAGCCCTGGTATGTCGATGCAGACGCGCAGCCCACCATCCTCGCTGGATGGGGGCCCAGCAGTGGTGAGCAGCGGCTGCCCCTCATTACCCTTGACTCCTGTAGCTCCTGAATGGCCTTGCTGACGAACTCTTGAGGGTTCTGCCCTCCTGGTCTTGCTCCTGCTTGCGGAAAATGTGCTTCGAAACACGCCTCCACGTGGTGCCCAAGCGCCTCCCTCGAGACCTTGGCGAGGTCGGCAGCCCTCCAGGGGAGAGCCCCCGAGCCCTGCCTAAGGAGGGTGCCGGGCGCGCTTTCCTATGCGATGGAAGGAGGCTCCCCCTGGCCCGATGTGGGCCCTGAGGGGCCTGTATCTTGAAGAGTCGGGCCGGTCGATGTCTTCTTCTTCTTGGGTGCGGCCTCGGGAGGCCTCCTGCTGCTGTGGTCTGGGTCTTCCAAATGATGCGGCTGAAAGGCTCGCTCGGGGAGCCACTGTGTCTCTCTCTTCACGAGGGCACCGTGATGACCCGCCGCTTCACGGCATCTTGAGGGCGTTGTAGCCATGGTGGGTTACGGCCATGAATTTGGCCAACACTGGGTACCCGAGGATGGCGTTGTACGACAGGAGAATGTGGGCGACGTCAAAGTCGATGAGCTCGGTGTGGTAGTTGTCGCGAGCCCCGAAGGTGGCAGGAAGGCGGACCTGCCCGATCGGGACCGTGGAGCCGTCGGTGACTCCGGAGAAAGGCTTGGTTGGCTGAAGCTGACTGTAAGGCACTTGAAGATTGTTGAATGTCTCCACGGACAGGATGTTGAGCCCTGCTCCACCGTCGATGAGGGTCTTGGTGACTAGCACATTCTTGATGATTGGGGAACAAAGCATCGGAGAACTCCGCTGTGGCTGCGCGACTTGAGCTGATCCGCTGAGCTGAGCGTGATGGCGCACGCCGACCACGAGAGGGCGCGTGGCCTCGAGCTTGGGAGGACTGCATTCACTTGGCGGGCGAACTGCTTGAAGATCTTGTTGAGAGGTGGGGCTTGAGCTCCGCCCGGGATGCTGGCGATCGCCGCGCTTCTTCTGAAGCCCCAGCCCTCGTCGATGACGGTCTTGATTCTCCTTGGCGGCGGCGGCAGCGGAGGGAGCCTGCGTTCCCCTGCGGGCGATCCTCGCGAGGCTGATCCCTCCAGCCTCCCTCGCGAGGTGGGTCTTGCCAGTGGTCCTCGCGAGGTTGGTCGTGCCACCCTTGGCGCGGGCCGCGGTCTTCCAGCGTCTGCATTCCTTCCTCCTCGGCCGTAGCCAGTCGCTGCACTGGGCGTCTGCAGACCCTTCCTTCGTCTGGCCGGAGCTCTTGACATTCATTGGTGTTGTGGGTGTGGAGGTCGTGGTACCGCAGATCACCGGCTGCCCTTGGAGGACTCGGGCTGATCTCTGCCTTGCTTGGTGTCTGGTTCGGCGCAGCACGGCAGCCCCTTGCGCTTCACGTCCTTGGCCTTGGACTTCTTCTCTTGGGATCCGCGGCGGGCAGCTCGAGGAGGAGGCGCCCTCCTCAGCCCTAAGCGCACTTGGTCGCCAAGTTGAACAGCTCGAGGAGGTGCAGATCTTCATGCATCGACTCCTCCTTCATCTTGGCGTCGCGCCGCCGTCGGAGAAAGGCGAGATGATGGCCTCCTCTGTTACCACAGGGATCTTGGGCGCTTGTTGAAGCGCTGGATGTACTTTTGCAGGGTTTCCCGCTGCTGCTTGATTCGGCGCATGTCGCTACGGCGGTGGCGGTCGCGAGTACTGGAAGTTGGCGATGAAGCGGGTATGCATCTCGGTCCAGAAGAGATCGTGCAGGGCCAGATTCGAGGAGCAGTGCGGGCCCGTCCTTGGCGCCATGGGAAACCAATTCGCCATGACCTTTTCATCCCGTTGGCAGCCTCGATGCCCAGCTCGTGAAGCTGGAGGAACTCCGTAAGGTCAGTTGTGCCGTCGTAGCAAGGAGGCAGGTCAGCTTGAACTTGGCGGGCCCGCGATCTTGCGCCTTCGGAGGTGAAGGCGCTGCAGGCCGCCTGGCCGCTGGGGCCTCGACGGCAGAGAGCTTGGTCTTGTGGGCCTCCTGCGCCCGGGTGGGGGGCAGCGAGGGTCTTGGCGTGTTGGGCGGGGCGCTCGGGCAGCTTCTTGAGGCGAGAACTTCTTGACAGCTCTGCTCTTGCAGCGCGGCGCTTGCGAGCAGGTTCCGCCCGAGGCCGCGCGCCTTGGGCTGGGCGCCGTCTTGAGGAGGCGTCTGGCGCCCGGAGCTTCATCGCCCAGCGGCGGGATGCGGTGCAGCGAGGCGGACGGCGCTGGGTCGCCTCCTGCAGCAGACGAGCTCGGTGACTCGGTCAAGCCATTCTTCGTGAAGCGTCGTCGGCAGGCGGTAGCGCAGAGCTCGTTAGCGCGATGAGTGCAGCTTCGGGCCTCCATGGCGGCGTGGGCGCGCGTGAAGAAGAACCGGTGGGGGTGGCGAAGGCATGGCGGTGCGGCCGTCCCGCCTCATGGGCGGAGTCTTTGGGGCGGCGCTTGTTGCTCGTTCCCGCCCGGGCGGTGGCGGCATTGACGGCGGTGGCGGGAGCGATGAGGGCGCCAGCCGGCAGGAGCCGTCTGGGCGACATGGGAGGCGAGGGCGGCTCGGCGCTCGGCGCGGGCCCGACGAGCGTCAGACATGATTGCAGTGGTCGGGGAAGAACGAGGCGACGAATGGTAGATTCCGATGCACCCCTACCTGGCGTGCCAAATGTCGGATTTCGGGTTCCGGCAGACCCTTGAGGTTCGAACACTGGGGTGCGCGCGGAGATCCAACCCTCCACCGTCTCGTACCTCGCCGAATCGCAGGGACCTAAACTACTAAACAGAACAGCAAAAGAGACACAAGCATTATACTAGTTCGGGCCACCGTTGTGGTGTAATACCCTACTCTAGTTTGTGGCGTGGTGGATTGCCTCTTGGGCTGATGAGGAACAGTACAGGGAAGAACAGCCTCGCGAGGGTCTGTTCTTGGTGGGCGTGATGAACTGCTAGGTGGTGTTCCGTTGCTCTAGCTACTGGTTCCTTGGTGAGGATTCTGATCTCATACCGGGGGGCCGATCCCTCTACCATGGAGATGGCTACTCCTATTTATAGGCGAAGGCCCTGGGCCTCTTCCCAAATATTGAGCGGGAAGGGTACCAACAATTGGCCATTTTGAAGGGGAACAGCGGGTACACTTATCGACTAAAGTTGGTCCTCGCTTGCCAAAGGCTCTGGTGATGGCCTTTGCTTGGGCTCCACGATGGCGCCCTTCCAGCCGTTGGGGCTGGTCTTGGTCTTGTTGCACGAAGCGGATGCCTTTGCTTGATGCTCTCGCTGCGCTTGCTCCCTTTGCACCAAAGGGAAAGGAGGGCAGCTCTGGCTGGCGCCCGCCAGGCGCCCTCGGTCGTCATGGCTTGCGTCATGGGCACCTCGCGAGGTACCCTGCCTTGAACTCTCCGCCTCCTCATGAGCCAGCCTGACGAGGCCATGCCTGAGGAAGCTCCTCGTCGTCCGCCCCGCAAGGCCTGGCCCCTCGCGAGGGTCTTGAGCTTGCGTTGATGAAGATGGGCCTCCTTTGAGCCACGCCGCAGGCCGCAGGCAGGCAAGTCTGGGGACCCCCGTTCCCAGAATGCCGACAGAAAACATTGAGAATGGTAACCCCATGTCAATCCCAAATTAATAATCAATAACCCCACGAATTAATTAAGTAAAGTGATGAGATCAACAAAATAATTCAAGCACCACATACTCAAGATGTCCATAACACTATGGGAAACAGGTAATTTGCCGTCAGGGGAAGGCTTTGCCGTCAGCTTTTCCTCGGGCCAGATGGCAAAGACCAATTTTTCCGTTATCTGCAGACGACAAAGAAAGACTGACGGCAAAATAGACTTTGCCGTCTGCCAAAAAAAAATACAGACGGCAAACAACAAACATTGCTGTCTGCCTACAACATAACAGACGGCAAAGAACTTTGCCGTCTATTACTTTGTAGGCAGACGGCAAAGTGAGCTGTTTGCGTTCTGTATTATTTTTTGACAGACGGCAAAGAGAAAACACACCACGTGGATCGATGAGGTGCCAAGATCTAAAACGCAGATCCAATTCAACCGCATCAGTCGACCTACCCACACACCCACCCACGAGTCATGTGCCACCCACCTACCAGTATCGGCCCCACCCACGTGCATGACCCGCCCCACCCACGCGCTCGTGTCCTCTATCTCTCCTTCCCCGAGAGCTCCCTTGTCTCACCTCTCCCGAGCAGAAGCACGAGCAGCCGCGCGACGCCCCATCACCCATCGCCCACGAGCAGCCGCGCGACGCCAGCCCTGTCTCCCTCACCCCCGGAGCAGCCGCACGCTGCCGGCCCCGTCTCCCATCGTTGGTCCCATCTCCCTCGCCCCCGGAGCAGCCGCACGGTGCCGGCCTCGTCCCCCATCGCCGGCCCCGTCTCCCTCGCCCCCGGAGCAGCCGCCGGAGCAGGAGGCCACCGCGGCATCCTCCTCCTCGTCGTCGCGGGGTCCTCATCTTCCTCCATGCCCGCAACCCCACGCCTCCTCCCGATCTCCTCTGCTCGTCAACCGCCGCTTCCATTCAATCCAACCACGCTGAAAGAGCTCACCACCGCGGGAGCAGGAGGCCGTCGAGGGATCCTCCTCCCTGACCGTGACCCCGTGCTTCCTCCTGATCTCGAGCTCCCCTGCTCGTCAATCATCGCCGCCCTTCGACCTGGCCGCGCTGCAACTTCGTCAAGAGCTCGCCGGAGCTACCCTGCAGCACCCCTTTCTCTTTCCGTCTCCCTCGCCCTCCATCTGCCCCTCTGCCATGATAAAATCTGCCCAAGACCATAGTCCGCCGCCTCAAGATCGACACTCGCACTCGGATCTAACCGCTGGCAAGGGCCATTGTGTCCTTTTTTGTGAAATATTGTAGTTTTTACGTGTGCCGATTCGTTCATTTGTTCGTCATGTAAATGGGAAACTTCATATTGTAAATAGTGTAGTTCTGTGTAAATATTGTGATGATGGATATATTGTGCAAATAGAGTATTCGTGTCTTGTAAAATCTTTTCTGTTGTCATACATTCTTGAACTATAGATTGTGAAATCACTGTGATTTTTGTTGTCTACGCCATCAAGCAACTACAACCTCTGCACCTCGATGGTGGTTCATATTTTTTAAATGAAATAATTTTCTTTGCCGTCTGGGGTGTATGAGGCAGACGGCAAAGACAGAGTCTGGCTGACAGCAAAGCTGTCTTTCTTTGTCGTATGCTATTATTTGGTTGACGGCAAAGATGAAGTTTTGTTGACGGCAAAGATTTTGCCGTCTTCCCGATGAAATGCTGACGACAAAGAACTCTTTGCCGACTTATATTTGCCGTCTGACTTTGCTGTCTGCTGACTGACGGCAAAATGTTTGCCGTCTTGTTTTTAGGCCTTTGCCGTCTGTAATCCAAAGATGGCAAATTACTTGATTCCTGTAGTGTAACCGGGACAAGGCTAATCATGATTAGTTTGTACACTCTGCAGATGTTTGTGCACTTTTCCCCACAAGACTCGATCTCCTCTGTTGGATTTCTCGCACTACATGTTGTTTGAGAGACGGATGACCGAGACACAGTCTTCCAGAAGCATTAACTCGTTACGACGGGTAGACAGTACCACCTACATCCCCTACATCTGCTAGTCTACCACTGTAAGAGGTCACACAACTTACTCAACTATGCCAGAGCCCATAATGGCTTGTGGTTGCACACGGAATTTTCCAGCATGAATAACATAATGATCCCTTTGAGCCTGGGTGGCAAACCATAGGATGATCACACGGGTTCCCCGGGATCTCCTTGGACAACACTGGATTCCCTAGGTGCCCACAAACCAATCCACCCACATGTGTATTAAAGTAGCCACCTTAAGTTAAACCTTAGTTAACAAAGATCTCTCACATCTTTCATGAATTCTCTCAAACCAATCCACGTCTACGAGCATAGCATAGCAACATAAGCATACGTAGAAGTACCCAGGGTTTGATATAACACAATAGGTGCTACCTCATTAACTACTTCCCAAAACCCACATGTTCTCAATCCTACTCATGCAATCTCTGAGGGTTGAAATTAATGCATAAAAACTAGGTAATAAAGGGGTATGATCAAAGTGTTATTTGCCTTCC
This sequence comes from Aegilops longissima, assembly GCA_021605205.1. Classification (NCBI taxonomy): domain Eukaryota; kingdom Viridiplantae; phylum Streptophyta; class Magnoliopsida; order Poales; family Poaceae; genus Aegilops; species Aegilops longissima. Next base: position 107,652,949 of record CM038678.1, read on the forward strand.
TGATGATTTGAAAACCCTAGTGATTCGTAGTAGCACGCTTCGCACTCCGGAAACTCTATCATGAACAAACAATAGCATACATAAGCACTCAAGCATGAGATGCAAGGGTAAAACTCAATAGAAAAGATCCAAACTGAAATTTCAACTGAAGAGCTTCGATTTGCAAAAAAAAAATCAAATCGGAGCTACGAAACTCAAACTGCGATCAAAATAAGTACGAATTCAAATCTGCTTGAAACCAAATTTTAATTCGTCAAAATCATGTTCAAGTTGATTAACTGGAAAGAGGGGAACAAGAGGAAGATTTTTGCGTTGGTTTCACTGGATTTGGACAAACGAGTAAAAAGTAGCATGGGTTTGAAGTTTAGGGACTAATCTGTGATAAAAAGTATTCGCGGATAGGTCCCTGGCCGAAAAATAAAATAAAAAGAAAATTCTAACAAACGAACGTTCGTTGACAGATCTAAACGAACGAATTCGTTCATTAACCAAAACTAATCGATGAACGTTCGTTAATTAACGAACTAAATAAATAAAACCGATCCAACGGAATAAACCGAAAAAACGAAAGAAAACCGAGCGGATTTTTGCGATTTTTACTGGTTTTCGAAAAAATCGGCGACGAGATCCGACCGACGGCAGCTTCCGGCGAGGCGGCGACGGCGGCTCCAATGGCGGGCACGGCCCGGCGGCGGGATCTGCGGCGTAAAGGCGTGGCGGTAATGCTGCGGTGGAGGAGGAGGCGGCGGGCGCATGCTTATAAAGGCCGAGGTGCGAGGCGGCTTGGGGAGGGGGTCGCCGGGAGGAGAAGTCCTCCTCGGACTCGGCTGCGGCGGCGTGCGCCGGCCGGACTCCCACCCGGAGTCGGTCGGGGCGAGGCAGTGGGCTCCGGTGGCGGCCTGGCTCGCCAGAAAGAAAAATCGTAATAAAATACATAAAAAATCTAAAAATACCAGAAACAATTTTCACTGTCCCAACCTAATATTTAGGACAAGGTGAACATTTTTCTGGCCTAAAATGCAATTTTCAAAAATGCATATGTTTCTCTAATTCAAATAAAATAGCAAATAAAATAGAATTAAAATAATAATTTGATTTTAAAATTTCTTCTCCAATATTCCTCTCCTTTGAAGAAGTCATTTTTATCTCCTCTCATTTATTTTTATTATTGGAAATAATTGGAGAGAAAAATATTAAAATCAAATTGATCCTCTTTTCAAATTTGAGAAAAAATTCAAATATGAAAATCTGTGAAATCTGCAACTCTCTCCTAGGGTCCTTGAGTTGCTTAAGATTTCTAGGATCAGAACCAAAATGCAAATAAAATATGATATGCATATGATGACCTATGTATAACATCCGAATTGAAAATTGGGATGTTACACGACATGGGCATGAGTCTGAAATACAAATTTCAACTCTTGGAACATCTTAAATGCTCCTGTCATTCAAAACATTATTGAAGTCCCGGTTCTAAGCTGTAAAGCATGGTGCACTGAACTATCAAGTAGTCATCATACCGAGCTTGTCAAATGTTCATAACGTCTGCATCTGCTCCTGCAATAGGTATGTCACCTAGCGTTGCATCAAGGACATAATTCTTCTGTGCAACAATGAGGATAATTCTCAGATCACGGACTCCGTCCGCATCATTGCTACTATCATCTTTAACTTAGTATTCTCTAGGAACATATCGAAAATAAAACATGGGAGCTATACGCGAGCTATTGATCTACAAGATAGATATGCAAATACTATCAGGACTAAGTTCATGATAAATTAGGTTCAATTAATCATATTACTTAAGAACTCCCACTTAGATAGACATCCCTCGAGTCATCTAAATGATCACGTGATCCATATCAACTAAACCATGTCCGATCACCACGTAAAATGGAGTAGTTTTCAATGGTGAACATCTCTATGTTGATCATATCTACTATATGATTCACGTTCGACCTTTCGGTCTCCAGTGTTCCGAGGCCATGTCTGTACATGCTAGGCTCGTCAAGTTTAACCCGAGTATTCCGCACATGCAAAACCGTCTTGCACCCGTTGTATGTTAACGTAGAGCTTATCACACTCGATCATCACGTGGTGTCTCGGCACGACGAACTGTCGCAACGGTGCATACTCAGGGAGAACACTTATACCTTGAAATTTTAGTGAGGGATCATCTTATAATTCTTCCGCCGTACTAAGAAAAATAAGATGCATTAAAGATAAACATCACATGCAATCAATAAATGTGACATGATATGGCCATCATCATCTTGTGCCTTTGATCTCCATCTCCAAAGCACCGTCATGATCTCCATCGTCACCGGCTTGACACCTTGATCTCCATCGCAGCGTCATGGTCATCTTGCCAACTATTGCTTCTACAACTATCGCTAACGCATAGTGATAAAGTAAAGCAATTACATGGCATTTGCATTTCATACAATAAAGCGACAACCATAAGGCTCCTGCCAGTTGCGGATAACTTTTACAAAACATGATCATCTCATACAATAACGTATATCACATCATGTCTTGACCATATCACATCACAACATGCCCTACAAAAACAAGTTAGACGTCCTCTACTTTGTTGTTGTAAGTTTTATGTGGCTGCTACGGGCTTCTAGTAAGAACCGTTCTTACCTACACATCAAAACCACAACGGTGATTTATCGAGTTTGTTGTTTTAACCTTCAACAAGGATCGGCCGCAGTCAAATTCGACTCAACCAAAGTTGGAGAAACGGACACCCGCCGGCCACCTTTATGTAAAACTAGTTGCATGTCTGGCGGTGGAACCGGTCTCATGAACGTGGTCATGTAAGGTTCATCCGGGCCGCTTCATCCAACAATACCGCCGAATCAAAATAAGACATTGGTGGTAAGAAGTATGACGATCATGCAAGATCTATCTAGGAGATGCCACTGTAGGGGAACGTAGCATGCAATTTCAAAAAATTCCATACGCTCATGCAAGATCTATCTAGGAGATGCATAGCAATGAGAGGGGGAGAGTGTGTCCATGTACCCTCATAGACCAAAAGCGGAAGCGTTTGACAACGCGGTTGTTGTAGTCGAAGTTCTTCTCGTTCTGACGGATCAAGCACCGAACGTACGGCACCTCCTAGTTCTGCACACATTCATCTCGATGACGTCACTCGAACTCTTGATCCTGCAAAGTGTCAAGGGAGAGTTCCGTCAGCATGATGGCATGGTGACGGTGATGGTGAAGTGATCCGCGCAGGTGTTCGCCTAAGCACTACGTGAATATGACCGTAGGCGTAAACTGTGGAGGGGGGCGTCTCACACGGCTAACAATGTTTGTTGTGTGTCCTAGCGGTGCCCCCCACATATATATAGGTTGGAGGGGAGGAGAGGCAGCCAAGGGGGCGCCCCAAGTAGGAGGAATCCTACTTGGGGTCCTCCCAATTCAGCCTCCCCCCTTTCCTATTCCTATTCGGAGTAGGAATGGAAGAGGGGGAAGGGGGAATCCTATTCCCTTTTTCCTTTCCTTCTTCCCCTTTATTTCTCCAATTTGGCCAGCCCATATGGGGGGCGCACCAGCCCCTTAGTGGCTGGTGTGGTTCCCCTCTTGGCCCATTAGGCCCATATAGCTTGCCGAGCGTTGCCCGGAACCCCTTCCGGTAACCTGATCGTACCCGATACCCCCAGAACACTTCCGATGTCCGAATACTATTGTCCTATATATGAATATTTACCTCTCGACCATTTCGAGACTCCATGTCTTGTCCCTGATCTCATCCAGGACTCCGAACAACATTCGGTCACCAAATCACATAACTCATATATATACAAATCGTCATCGAACGTTAAGCGTGCCGACCCTACGGGTTTGAGAACTATGTAGACATGACCGAGACACCTCTTTGGTCAATAACCAATAGTGGAACCTGGATGCTTATATTGGTTCCTACATATTCTACGAAGATCTTTATCGGTCAAACCGCAATGACAACATACGTCATTCCCTTTGTCATCGGTATGTTACTTGCCTAAGATTTGATCGTCGGTATCTTCATACCTAGTTCAATCTCGTTACCGGCTACTCTCTTTAATCGTTCCGTAATGCATCATCCCGCAACTAATTAGTCACATTGCTTGCAAGGCTTATCATGATGTGCATTACCGAGAGGGCCCAGAGATACCTCTCCGATACTCGGAGTGACAAATCCTAGACTCGATCTATGCCAACCCAACAAACACCTTCGGAGATACCTGTAGAGCATCTTTATAATCACCCAGTTATGTTGTGATGTTTGATAGCACACAAGGTATTCCTCCGGTATCCGAAAGTTGCATAATCTCATAGTCAAAAGAATATGCATAAGTCATGAAGAAAGCAATAGCAATAAAACTTAGCGATCATTATGCTAAGCTAACGGATGGGTCTTGTCCATCACATCATTCTCCTAATGATCTGATCTCGTTCATCAAATGACAACACATGTATATTGTTAGGAAACTTAACCATCTTTGATTAGCGAGCTAGTCTAGTAGAGGCTTACTAGAGACACAGTATTTTGTCTATGTATCCACACATGTATCAATACAATTCTAGCATGAATAATAAACATTTAAGATGATATAAGGAAATATAAAATAACAACTTTATTATTTCCTCTAGGGCATATTTCCTTTAGTGCCATGCATGATTTCTAGATCGATTGAATGATCAATTCGAACTTTAGGAACGTCGTCCCTATGGCCACACAAGAAAAGGTTCATTGTTTTATTTGAAGTAGTGAAACTAATCAACCAAGCGAAGCAAAAGAGATACAAGTAGTGATTATTATTAAAATGCTATTAAGCATAACGAGACGCTAGCTCACGTTGGCATCTTTCAATCTTTCGGATAACTTCTCTCCATACTAACCAGGAAGAGCAGGGAGGTTTTACTACCATTAGCGAGTAGTTCCCTCTCCAGTTTGCAACAAAAATATAAGATCACTATTATTATGAGTGGTGAAAACGAAAGCAATAGTCGCGTACTAGAATCCCAGTAAAGAAGAGTGATTTTCATCAGAAAGAACAAAAGCTGGAGGAATGCGATACAGAGAAAAACGGAAACATTGCACTTTTTTCGTTTGCAAGTAGTTGAAGAGGGAATCCACTACCAAAAGAGAAAGAGTTAAGCCGCCCCGATTTCCCGAAGGGTAAGTAGAAAATAAGAAGTCTCTTGAGTAGTGAGGAGCACAACGATTTGTGCTTTGAGCGATAGAGGTCAAAGGTTCTACTAAAAGGGGGCAATGAGATAACAGCTTGAAACAATAGGAGAGAACTAGTAGCTTCATGTCGGGATGAACTGAAACATCTTAGCCGTAAAAAACCTTCCCTTTTCAAGTCTTTGATATCCCTCTCGCTCTACCCAACTATCTATAATGGGGCAGAGAAGGATAAGCAAAGTAGGCGCATGAATATTTATTAATTAAGATTTTTTGAGACTTCATTCTCTTTTTAGTTTTGACTCTGGGTCCGGTAAAGGTTGACCCGGAGGATAGGGATGGGAAAAGAAGCCCTATCTTTGGGAAAGACCGGATCATAACATGAATTTCAGGGCATACTTATTAGATGTAGATCTAGGTACTCTTTCTTCCCCAGATGGGGAATGGGCCAAGCCAATCCGTTTTTGGCTCTGAAAGTGCATTTGCTAGTTCGAGAGAAGCTAAATCCGGGTGCAAATGGGATTCAAAATGATTCTTATCTTTCGTAGCATGCTGTACAGACTCACTTGGTAAATAGCCTTCCCTAAAAGATGCAAGGTGCTCACACATGAAATTCCCTTTTCAAGGATATCATATTTTACTTTTATGCAATACTTGGGCAAAGCCATCGAGACTATATCCATCACCAGGACGAAGATCGGTGCTTCAGCATTAATCTCCAGGAGACCTTCGATGTTGAAATGGTATGCAACGACGACAAGTTTTCTTTTCGTAATGAAGCACGACTTCAACTACTTCAACGTGTAATTTTCGTCTTTTACAATTCGACTAGATTATCCCATGCCATGCAAGAAGCTATGTCTTGGACAGGATGGATTTTGAAGATCATGAAAGTATGGAAACAAATAAAATTCACCTAAGGACCCATCATGCAATGGATTTTGAAGTAAATCTATACAATTCTGAGAGCATGACCCATTTTGGTTGCCTGAATTGGAAGCACTTTGCAAGATGTATGATTTCCATGAGGATATGCTTGCCACCATGGATCTTGGTGATCCTGACATCGCCCAAGACAATATGGACATTTGTGTCCTTGTTGATACGCTTCCAATTCTACCGCTATGTGAGTTTCTCAAACATAGTTATTAAGTAATTTATATTGTTTATTTCAAAATAGTTGACAGCTTATTTCCATTGACAGCTTATTTCCATTCTTCAAAGAATGTGCGAAAGATGGTAGACAGAACCTACTACACCAGTGGCTCAGAATTAACTTATCAGAAGAAAAATCATCTGATCTCATTTATTACCGACCTTGAGAATTACAATATCTATTATCAAACTCCTCCACATTATGGTCAATACGTGCCACTAGTGCATGTGTTGAACTATGGTAACATCCATGGAGATGCCATGGTAAGATTTTTTTACTATTACGACATCCGTGCATCTTTTGCATAAATTCTTCTAAAACTGTACTACATTGCTAACTACGAAGTTATTACTATGTTTTTCAACAGAAAATGCCGAAGGATTATGTGCCTAATCTGATGTTTGGGAAAGGTCACCTTGATGTTTTGAACATACGACCAGGTCATCCTACGAATCACTCCTGTCCATATCGGATTTCTAAAACCGATGAAGACATGACAACCAAAGATTGGAAAAAAATGTATGGTCAATCGTAGGGAGCTACTTGGAAGCAACATTGTGCGAAGGGCAAGAATTGGAGACAGGATCATCTCCATTATCCATAATGGAGAGTCAGGGCCTATCCTGTTTTATGCTATTTTACCTAAGAGAGGGTAGTAGGTCCTATGAGAGAGGAGTAGGTACTAGGTACAATGTGTTATTATGTGCTACAATGTGTTAGAGTTATGATGAGGAGGAGGAGTTGTGGTTATGACTAGTGACCAACTTGCTATATGATGTCTCATTGATGGAAATGATGATCATGCGGAGGTGTTATATGACAATGATGTATTATGATGATAAGTTGTTAATGATATGATGATGATTTATTATATCATTGGGTGAAAGAACCGCAGATTGGTTTCAAGTGGGTGGATCCATCAACTTGAAACTAGTCCACGGTTCTTTCACCCAGTGATGCAATAACTCATTATGATGTAAAATAATCTCTAAATTTTCTACTGTATGAAAACTTGTATAATGGTGTATGAATACGACATAAAATGAAAAATAAATAGAATACGCAATAATAGTAGTAGCGCGGGTGCAGAGGCGCGCTGCTAGTACTTACTAGTAGCGCGTTATGAATAAAGCGCTACTACTAAGTACGTATAGCAGTAGCGTGTATTGACCAACGCTACTGCTAACCTTTAGCTGTAGTGCCTTATCAGCAGCGCGGCACCCCGCGCTACTGCTAGGCTTTTCCCTAGTTGTGACACCGGGACCAAATTCATATCTTGTGCAAATTACCATTACTATTATCAACTCTCAAAAGGATATAAGTGAAGCATGAGAGTGCAAATATTTATTTAGAATATAATCACCGCCGTGATAAAAAATATATAAGTGGAGTACTAGAGCAACTGCCTAGCTCAAAGGATATAAGTGAAGCACATAGAGTATTCTAACTAATCACGAAAAATATGTGTCCCTCTCAAATAGGTGTGTACAGCAAAGATGATTGTGACAAACTAAAAATAAAACAAAGCAAAGACTCATGTAGTACATGACGCTCCAAGAAAAACTCATATCATGTGATGAATAAAAATATAGCTCCAAGTAATATTACCGATGGTCGGTAGAAGAAAGAGGGGATGCCTTCCCGGGCATCCCCAAGCTTAGTTGCTTGGGAGTCCTTAAATATTACCTTGGGGTGCCTCGGGCATCCCCAAGATTAGGATCTTTCCACTTCTTATTCCTTCATCCATCATGATCTCACTCAAAACTTGAAAACATCAGCACATAAAACTCAACAAAACCTTCATGAGATCCGTTAGTATAATAAAGCAAATCACTACTTCAAGTATGGTTGCAAACCCATTCATATTTTATTATTGCATATAGTATTGTATTCTAACTTCTCCATGTATTATACCCCCCGATACAATCCATAGTTTCATGAAAACAAGCAAGCAATGCAACGAAAACAGAATCTGTCAAAAACACAACAATATGTAGTAATCTAAATATTGACCATACTTCTGTAACTCCAAAGTTCTGAAAAACTATTAAATCATGGGCAATTTTTCAAGCAATCATGTGTAAAAAAAATTCAAAGCAAAAGCATGTTCCAGTGAATTTACAAAATTCTAGAACTAGGCGCAAAAGTTTCTGATTTCACAAAATTGAATCGACTATCATCCAAATCATCCTAAAGGCTTTACTTGGCACAAACACTAATTAAAACACAAAAAACAAAAAAACAAGAGAATTAAGATCACTATTGGGTTGCCTCCCAACTATCACTATTGTTTTACGCCCCTAGCCAGGCATAATGCATACTTTCAAGTGTTGTCATCTTTCAAATTTATTCCATAGGTGGCCCTCATAATGGATTCATATGGTGGCTTAATTATTTTTCTAGAAAATTGTTCCATACCCTTCTTTCATGGAAGATAAAGTAGACCCGGGGTCCATAGTTTTCACTAAAGGCTTCTCTCTTAAAAATAGCATACGGTGGGTAAACAAATTACTATAGGCAATTGATAGAAAAGCAAATATTCATGGCGATATCCAAGGCAATGATCATGTATATAGGCATCACGTCCGAGACAAGTAAACCGAAACGATTCTGTATCTACTACTATTAGTCCACACATTGCCCGCTATCTAGCATGCATCTAGAGTATTAAGTTCATAAAGAATGGAGTGATACGTCTCCAACGTATCTATAATTTTTGATTGTTCCATCCTATTATATTATCTATCTTGGATGTTTTATATGCATTTATATGCTATTTTATATGATTTTTGGGACTAACCTATTAACCTAGAGCCCAGCGCCAGTTTCAGTTTTTTCCTTGTTTTTGAGTATCGCAGAAAAGGAATATCAAATGGAGTCCAATTGAGCTAAAAATTTACGGTGATTTTTTATGGACCAGAAGAAGCCCCCGAAGCAAAAGAGTTGGGCCAGAAGAGCCATGAGGCCTCCACCAGGGTGGAGGGTGCCCCTACCCCCCTAGGGGCGCCCTCCGTCCTTTTTGTCGCCTCGTGGGCCCCCTTGACTTGTTCCCGACGCCAAAAATTCATATAAATACATAAACCCACAGAAAAAAACCTAGATCGTGAGTTTCGTCGTTGCAAGCCTCTGTAGCCACCAAAAACCAACCGGGACCCTGTTTCGGCACCCTGCTGGAGGGGGAAATCATTACCAGTGGCCATCTTCATCATCTCGGCGCTCTCCATGACGAGGAGGGAGTAGTTCACCCTCGGGGCTGAGGGTATATGTACTAGTAGCTATGTGTTCGACCTCTCTCTCTCTCCCTCTATCGTGTTCTTTGATATGGCACGATCTTGATGTACCGTGAGCTTTTCTATTATAGTTGAATCATATGGTGTTTCTCCCCCTCTACCTTCTTGTAATGGAATCAGTTTTCCCTTTGAAGTTATCTTATCGGATTGAGTCTTTAAGGATTTGAGAACACTTGATGTATGTCTTGCATGTGCTTATCTGTGGTAACAATGGGATATTCATGTGATCTACTTGATGTATGTTTTGGTGATCAACTTGCGGGTTCTGTGACCTTGTGAACTTATGCATAGGGGTTGGCACACGTTTTCGTCTTGACTCTCCGGTAGAAACTTTGGGTCACTCTTTGAAGTTCTTTGTGTTGGTTTGAATAGATGAATCTGAGATTGTGTGATGCATATCATATAATCAAACCCGTGAATACTTGTGGTGCCATTGGAGTATCTAGGTGACATTAGGGTTTTGGTTGATGTGTGTCTTAAGGTGTTATTTTAGTATGAACTCTAGGGTTGTTTGTGACACTTATAGGAATAGCCCAATAGATCAATCAGAAAGAATAACTTTGGGGTGGTTTCGTACCCTACAATATTCACTTCGTTTATTCTCCGCTAATAGTGACTTTGGAGTGACTCTTTGTTGCACGTTAAGGGATTGTTATATGATCTAATTATGTTATCATTGCTGAGAGAACTTGCACTAGTGAAAGTATGAACCCTAGACCTTGTTTCTAAGCATTGCAATACCGTTTTTGCTCACTTTTGTTACTAGTTACCTTGATGTTTTTGTATTTTCATATTACAAAAACCTATATCTACTATCCATATTGCACTTGTATCACCATCTCTTCGCCGAACTAGTGCACCTATATAATTTACCATTGTATTGGGTGTGCTGGGGACACAAGAGACTCTTTGTTATTTGGTTGCAGGGTTGTTTGAGTGAGACCATCTTCATCCTACGCCTCCCACGGATTGAGAAACCTTAGGTCATTCACTTGAGGGAAATTTGCTACTGTCCTACCAAACTCTGCTCTTGGAGGCCCAACACGAGTCTACAAGAAGAAGTTTGCATAGTAGACATCAAGATCTTTTCTGGCGCCGTTGCCGGGGAGGCTAGGTAAGCGGTAGTCACACCCCGTCAACGAAGCTCTTTTCTGGCGCCGTTGTCGGGGAGGTTAGTGCTTGAAGGTATATCTTTAGATGTTGCAATCAAATCTTTTAGTTTCTTGTTTTATCACTAGTTTAGTCTATAAAAGAAAACTACAAAAAATGGAATTTAGGTTGCCTCATTTGCTTCATCTTTTAAATGTCTTTCGTGAAAATAAGGATTCCAATAATTGTGCTCAATTGCTAGGGGAAGAATGCAATAAAATGTTTGGCATAAAATCTTTGAATAATGAGCATGTTTGCAATGTTTTTAGTATGAATTCCTTGAATATCCATGATGCTAATGATATGCAAAGCCACAAGCTTAGGGATTCTATGTTTGATGAATATGATATTTTTTCGCCGCCAAGTTTTGATGAGCAAATTTATTATGATGATAGCATGCCTCCTATTTTATGATGATTATATTGATGAAAGTGGGTTTGGAAGAGTGTCAACTCTAGGTAATGTTCCCACTATTTTGGAGGGTTTTGAATCTTATAATATTTATGGAAGTGTATTTGGAGAGGTCGTGACTTTATTTAATGATGATTCCACTATTTTGGAAGAGGTTCCAATTGATTATGAGAATAAAGTTTCTATCTATGATGATTATTGTGATGACATGTATGATATAAAGAATAATGATAACCATGAAACTTGTCATCATGATTTTAATTTCAATTGGATTATGCCTCACATGATAATTATTTTGTTGAGTTTGCTCCCACTATTCCGAATGAGAAGAATTTTGCTTATGTGGAGAGTAGTAAAATTTCTATGCTTGTGGATCATGAAAAGAATGTTTTGTGTGATAGCAATACTGTTGAATTCATTCAATATGCTACTGAAAATTATTACGAGGGAGGAATATATGCTTGTAGGAATTGCAGTAATATCAAGTTTCCTCTCTATGTGTTTAAAATCTTGAAGTTTTGCTTGTTTTGCTTTCCTATGCTAGTTGATTCTTGTACCCATAAGTTATTTGCTCACAAAATCCCTATGCATAGGAAATGTGTTAGACTTAAATGTGCTAGTCATATGCTTCATGATGCTCTCCTTGCGTTTCAATTCTTATCTTTTATGTGAGCATCATTGAAATCATCATGCCTAGCTAGAAAGGCATTAAAGAAAAGCGCTTGTTGGGAGACAACCCAATATTTACCCATACTGTTTTTGTGTGTTCACATGATTAAGATACTGTAGTAATCATGTTTTATCGCTTTTGTTTCAATAAAGTGCCAAGTAAGACCTTTGGGATGGTCTATGGTGATAGTTGATTTGATCTTGCTGAAAAACAGAAAATTGTGCGCTCATTGCCAGAATTTTATAAATTCACAGAATAGTGCTTTTCATCTGAATTTTTTACAAAATATTGATATACAAATTTACCCGGTTGTCCTAATTTTTCAGAATTTTTTGAATTACAGAAGTATACGAAGTTTCCAGATTACTGCAGACTGTTCTGTTTTTTGACAGATTTTGTTTTCTTGTGTTGTTCACTTATTTTGATGAATATATGGGTAGTATCGGAGGGTATGAACCATGGAGAAGTTGGAATACAGTAGATATAACACCAATATAAATTTAGAATGAGTTCATAACAGTACCTAAGTGGTGATTTGCCTTATTATACTAACGGAGCTTACGAGTTTTCTGTTGAGTTTTGTGTTGTGAATTTTTCAAGTTTTGGGTAAAGTCTTGATGGACTACGGAATAAGAAGTGGCAAGAGCCTATGCTTGGGGATGACCTAGGCACCCCAAGGTAATATTCAAGGATAACCAAGAGCCTAAGATTGGGGATGCCCTGGATGGCATCCCCTCTTTCGTCTTCGTTCATCGGTAACCTTACTCGGAGCTATAATTTTATTCACCACATGGTGTTTTGCTTGGAGCGTCATTTTATTTTACTAGGTTTTGCTTTCTGTTTGAATAAAGTACTTAGGATCTGGAATTTTATTTATGTTAGAGAGTATTCACATAGTCACATAATTATTCGACTACTCGCTGATCTTCACTTATATCTTTTGGAGTAGTTTGTCATTTTCTCTAGTGCTTCACTTATATCTTTTTAGAGCACGGCTGTAGTTTTATTTTGAAGAACTTGTTGAACTCTCATGCTTCACTTATATTATTTTGAGAGTCCATGGATTATACGCACTTCCACCATTCCACCATCGCTAGCCTCTCTAGTACCGCGCAACTTTCGCCGGTACCTTACACCCACCATATACCTTCCTCAAAACAGCCACCATACCTACCTATTATGGTATTTCCATTGCCATTCCGAGATATATTTCCATGCAACTTTCCACCCTTCCGTTTATTATGACACGCATCATCATTGTCATATTGCTTTGCATGATCATGTAGCTGACATCATATTTGTGGCAAAGCCACCATTCATAATTCTTTCATACATATCACTCTTGATTCATTGCACATCTCGTTGCACCGCCGGAGGCATTCATATAGAGTCATATTTTGTTCTAAGTATCGAGTTGTAATTCTTGAGTTGTAAGTAAATAAAAGTGTGATGATCTTCATTATTAGAGCATTGTCCCATGTGAGGGAAGGATGATGGAGACTATGATTCCCCCACAAGTCGAGATGAGACTCCAGACGAAAAATTAAAAATAAAAATAAAAAAGAGGCTAAAAAAATGATAGAATGCCCAAACAAAAAAACAAAAAAATGAGAGAAAAGAGAGAAGAGGCAATGCTACTATCCTTTTACCACACTTGTGCTTCAAAGTAGCACCATGATCTTCATGATAGAGAGTCTCCTATGTTGTCACTTTCATATAATAGTGGGAATTTTTCATTATAGAACTTGGCTTGTATATTCCAATGATGGGCTTCCTCAAATTGCCCTAGGTCTTGGTGAGCAAGCGAGTTGGATGCACACCCACTTAGTTTCTTTTTGAGCTTTCACACACTTATAGCTCTAGTGCATCCGTTGCATGGCAATCCCTACTCACTCACATTGATATCTATTGATGGGCATCTCCATAGCCTGTTGATACGCCTAGTTGATGTGAAACTATCTCCTTCTTTTTGTCTTCTCAACAACCACCATATTCTATTCCACCTATAGTGCTATGTCCATGGCTCAGGCTCATCTATTGCGTGAGAGTTGAAAAAGTTTGAGAACATCAAAAGTATGAAACAATTGCTTGGCTTGTCATCGGGGTTGTGCATGATTTGAATATTTTGTGTGATGAAGATGGAGCATGGCCAAACTATATGATTTTGTAGGGATAGCTTGCTTTGGCCATGTTATTTTGAGAAGACATAATTGCCTTGTTAGAATGCTTGAAGTATTATTGTTTTGATGTCAATATTAAACTTTTGTTTTGAATCTTATGGATCTGAACATTCATGCCATAATAAAGAAAGATTACACGGATAAATATGTTAGGTAGCATTCCACATCAAAAATTCTGTTTTTATCATTTACCTACTCGAGGACGAGCAGGAATTAAGCTTGAGGATGCTTGATATGTCTCCGACGTATCTATAATTTTTTATTGTTCTGTGCTACTATATTATCTATCTTGGATGTTTTATATGCATTTATATGCTATTTTATATGATTTTTGGGACTAAACTATTAACCTAGAGCCGAGTGCCAGTTTCAGTTTTTTCCTTGTTTTTGAGTTACGTAGAAAAGGAATATCAAACGGAGTCCAATTGAGCTGAAAATTTATGGTGATTTTTTATGGACCAGGAGAAGCCCCCGAAGCAAAAGAGTTGGGCCAGAAGAGCCACGAGGCCTCCACAAGGGTGGAGGGCACCCCCTACCCACCTGGGGGCACCCTCCGTCCTTGTCGTCGCCTCATGGGCCCCCTTGACTTGTTCCCCACGCCAAAAATTCCTATAAATACAGAAACCCCAAAAATAAACCTAGATCGGGAGTTCCACCGCCGCAAGCCTCTGTAGCCACGAAAAGCCAATAGGGACCCTGTTTTGGCACCCTGCCGGGGGATCATCACCGGTCGCCATCTTCATCATCCCGGCGCTCTCCATGATAAGGAGGGAGTAGTTCACCCTTGGGGCTGAGGGTATATGTACCAGTAGCTATGTGTTCGATTTCTCTCTCTCTCTCTCTCTCTCTCTCTCTCTCTCTCTCTCATGTTCTTGATATGGCACGATCTTGATGTACCGCGAGCTTTGCTATTATAGTTGAATCATATGGTGTTTCTCCCCCTCTACCTATGGATTCAGTTTTGCCTTTGAAGTTATCTTATCGGACTGAGTCTTTATGGATTTGAGAACACTTGATGTATGTCTTCCATGTGCTTATCTGTGGTGACAATGGGATATTCACGTGATCAACTTGATGTATGTTTTGGTGATCAACTTTCGGGTTCTGTGACCTTGTGAACTTATGCATAGGGGTTGGCACATGTTTTCGTCTTGACTCTCCGGTAGAAACTTTGGGGCACTTTTTGAAGTTCTTTGTGTTGGTCTGAATAGATGAATCTGAGACTGTGTGATGCATATCGTATAATCAAACCCGCGGATACTTGTGGTGACATTGGAGTATCTAGGTGACATTAGGGTTTTGGTTGATGTGTGTCTTAAGGTGTTATTTTAGTACGAACTCTACGGCTGTTTGTGACACTTATAGGAATAGCCCAATAGATCGATCAGAAAGAATAACTTTGAGGTGGTTTCGTACTCTAAAGTAATCTCTTCGTTTATTCTCCGCTAATAGTGACTTTGGAGTGACTCTTTGTTGCACGTTGAGGGATTGTTATATGATCTAATTATGTTATCATTGTTGAGAGAACTTGCACTAGTGAAAGTATGAACCCTAGACCTTGTTTCTAAGCATTGCAATATCGTTTTTGCTCACTTTTGTTACTAGTTACCTTGCTGTTTTTGTATTTTCATATTACAAAAACCTATATCTACTATCCATATTGCACTTGTATCACCATCTCTTTGCCGAACTAGTGCACCTATACAATTTACCATTGTATTGGGTGTGTTGGGGACACAGGAGACTCTTTGTTATTTGGTTGCAGGGTTGTTTGAGAGATACCATCTTCATCCTACGCCTCCCACGGATTGACAAACCTTAGGTCATCCACTTGAGGGAAATTTGCTACTGTCCTACAAAACTCTGCGCTTGGAGGCCCAACACGAGTCTACAAGAAGAAGGTTGCATAGTATACATCACAGAGTAGCGCCTTAAGCAAGATGACATGATATAGACAAAGTAAACTCACGCATGAATAAACCCCATCTGTTTATCCTTAATGGCAACGATACAAATACGTGTCATGTCCCCTTCTATTATTAGGATTGAGCACCGCAAGATCGAACCCATCACAAAACACCTCTCCCATTGCAAGAAAAATCAATCTAGTTGGCCAAACCAAATCAATAGATCGGAGAGAAATACAAATCTTTAATAATCATGCAAAAAATGTTTCAGAGAAGACTCAAATAATATTCATGGATAATCTGATCATAAACTCACAATTCATCATATCCCAACAAACACACCGCAAAAAGAGATTACACCGAATAGAACTCCGAGAACATCGAGGAAAACATTGTACTGAAGATCAGAGAGAGAGAGAGAGAGAGAGAGAGAGAGAGAGAGAGAGATAGCCATCTAGCTACTAACTATGGACCCGTAGGTCAGTCATAAACTACTCACACATCATCGGAAGGGTAGCAAGGTTGACGTAGAGCCACTCCGTGATTGATTCCGCCTCCAGCAGAGTGCCGACGGAGGCCTCCAGATGGGATCTTGCAAGACCAGGAACTTACGGCGGCAAAAAAAGTGTTATGGGTGGCTCTCTTTTGGTTTACCGGTATTAGATAATTAATAGAGGCGGAATTAGGTCAAACGGAGCCTCGTGGGCCTCACGAACCACCAGGGCGCGCCTACCCCCCTAGGCACACCCTGGTGACTCGTGGGCCCATGCTTCATCTTCTAGCCATGTCCCGAAGCTTCTAATGTCTCTTTTGTCCAGAAAAAATCTCCAAAAAGTTTCGTGGCATTTGGATTTCGTTTGGTACTCATATTCGGAAAAACAAAAAACAGGAAAAAAAACAACAACTGGCATTAGGCACTAAGTTAATAGGTTATTCCCAAAAATGATATATAATTGCTAGTAATTGTATATAAAGCATCCAAGATTGATACTATAATATCATGGAACAATAAAAAATTATAGATATGCTGGAGATGTATCAACGTGCGAAGTGCTCCATGTAGGGGGTTGCCCAGGCCGCCTCGGTCCATCGGCGAAGTGACTGACCGCCAATTGATCTTGCACTTCCCGCCGATGATCTCCTTATCTTGCGCCCATAGGAATTGACGCCGGGACTTGTCGATCTGCTTGTAGAACTTCTTTATTTGTAGAACTTCTTTGGTTCCCACAACACCGCGAATGCAAAGCTGAGCAGCACGGTGAGCACGCACCGCACCAAGGCTCGTCGGCCTGAAATTGACATGAGACGCCCTTTCCATCCTGCCAGCCTCGCTCGGATGAGATCTAGGATGTACTGAAGATGCACTAGTCTAGTTGAGTGGTGCAAACAGGTAGTCCCAGGTATCTGATTGGGAAGCTAACTAGGTTGCCACCGAAACTATGAAGAACATGGTCGAGGCCAGTGTTGTCGCAGCAGATTAGCGCCACCGAGGATTTTTGTGGGTGCATGTGCAGGCCAGTCATGTCGTCGAAGCTCTTGATGATATGCATGAGTGTATCGATCTCTTGGCGCTATGGGTTTGCAAAAATGACCTCCTCATCAGCGTAGAGCGTGACCCTGAGGCGGCCAGTCCACCCCAGCAGAGGGGCAAGGTGCCTATGCGTGTCGCCGCCTCCGGTAGATGATGCAATGGATCAGTTTCCAAAATAAGAGGTTGGGCGACAGGGGGGGTCGCGCTGCCTTAGACCTCTTCTATGGATGATGCTCTGCCCTGGGTCGCCATTGAGCATGCATGACGACGTGGATGAAGATAGCAGTAGCGCGATCCAGTCCCTCCAACGTGCAGGGAATCCCATGTGTTGCATCAATTCCATGATGTACTCCCATCATACCCTGTCGAAAGCTCTTGCGATGTCGAGTTTCAACAGCAGAGCCGGTATTTTCTTCCTATGAAACATTCTGATGGAGTTTTGCACATACAAATAATTATCGTGAATCCCTTTCCGCTTCTGAAATACACTTTGAGGCGGTGAGATTAGCTGATCAAGTGCACATGTGAGCCTGATCGAGAGGACCTTGACGATTAACTTGGCCACTGAGTGGATCAAACTGATTGAGCGGAAGTCAGACATCTGGATCGCCTCGTTCTTCTTCGGCAACAACACGATCAGGCCGTGATTCAGTGCACCAAAATCACCGTCACGCACACAATAGAATTTGTCAAACAACCACGTCTGCTTTGATTATTTGCCACCATTCTATGAAAAGGGTGCCTTCTCCGCCAGCGAGGCACAAACTGCAGTCCAGATCTCTTCTTCAGTGAAAGGGTTGTCCAGGCCTCTGTTTTGCAAATTTAGCAGCCCAATTTCTACCCACTTGATCGAACATTCCATGCTCTTCTTCTGACCCATCAGCTTGGAGAACTGCTTGTAGGCGATCCGGCCTTGTCCTTGTGATTTGTTGCATTTGCGTCGTCATGATGGACGCCGTGAATGAAGTTCTTTCTGCGCCTCAAGTTCACTTTGCCCTGAAAAAATGCAGTCTTTGCATCGCCGGCCTTCAGCCAGGTTGTCCTTGCGGCTTGCGGTGTTCTGATGCGTTCCAAAGCTGCCAGCCCGGCGATCTTTAGCTCGAGGGTTTTTCTTAGCCAGAATTCTCTCTGCGTGAGCTTTTCTCCTGTGCAACACTCAAGCGAAGCACATCCTGTGATGCCAAGTGGAACTATACCTTGGTGCCAATGAATAAGGTTTTACTCTATGTTTTCAGATCAGCGGCCGTTCTTTTCAGCTTGATTTTGATTCTGGTGAATGGGCAGTCATGGTTTACTGGCCTTCGCCACGCCCTAGCCACTGTCTGCTAGAAGTGGGGAACATTGTCCAGAAAGATTCAAACGGAAGGAGGCTTTCCGGTGGGGCGCAGTAGTGTTTGTCAGAAGAAGTGATCAATGGTCAGAGCAAGCAGTTGAGGCCGCCATCGGGATGAAAGAGGGAAATTGAGCCCCCATTCTATGTTGGAGAACACCTTGTCGATGGTACTCCCTCCGTTTTTATTTACTCCGCATATAATTTTGGTCAAAGTCAAGCTTTATAAACTTTGACAAAGTTTATAGACAAAAATATTAACATATACAATAACAAATCAATATCATTAGATTTGTTGAATGTACTTCCACATCATATAAATTTGTTTTTTGACTCGTCCATATAAATTCATTATGCTAAATATTTATATTCCTTTTTTATAAATTTGGTCTAACTTTATAAAATTTAACTTCAGTCAACTCTAATATACGGAGTAAATAAAAACGAGGGAGTAACAAACTGGATTCTCCATTTGGTTGCTCCAGGTGAAATGTGTGTTCCACAGCCAGCCGAGGAGCGGGCCAGCAGCTGATTCCCGACCCTCCACGGATCTTCTGCGCACGCGCTCGGTTACAAGCTGTGCCACAGAAGCAGCCACCGGGCGCAAAGAATCCTAGGTGGTTTTCGGCGCGTCCGTGGGCTACCGGCGGCTGCCCCCTGCCCCGCTCCTCCTTTTTATTCCCCGCTCCTCTACACGGGCCAGTGCAAAACCTAGAGTTGACCACAAGAGTCCCCCAGGCAAAAAAAAAAAAAAGTTGACAACCAGAGACCGGTGGTCAGGCTTTGCCGATGGAGAGGGTTGACGGAGGAGCGGCGTTGGGTGCGCGTGGGTCTGCGGGGGCGATGCTGGGCATGGAGATGCACCTCGTCCACCAGCCGCAGCCGCAGATCCACGCGGCCTCCTCGTTCCAGCAGTCGCCGGAGCACCTCCACCACGCCAACGGCGGCTTCCAGGTCCAGCACCACCAGGCCATGCCGATGGGGCAGCAGCACCCGCCACCGTCGTACGGGGCTTACGTGGCGCCGCCATCGAGGGCGGTCAACGCGCATGAAGAGGAGGAGATGGGCAACGGCATTGGCGCCGTGCAGCAGCCGGGGGCGGGGGCGGCGGGGTGCTCGTGGTCCCGGATGAAGTGGACGGATGCGATGGTGCGCCTGCTCATCGCGGTGGTGTACAACGCCGGGGAAGACGGGGAGGGCGTGTCTGCAGGAGGCAAGGCCGCGGCGTCGCACTCGCACGGGAAGGCGGTGGCGTCTGCGGCGGCGCAGGGCGGGCACGGGCCGCAGGCTGCGGCGCAGCAGAGGAAGGGTAAGTGGAGGTCCGTGTCCCGGGCGATGGTGGAGAAAGGCTTCAAGGTGTCGCCGCAGCAATGCGAGGACAAGTTCAACGACCTCAACAAGCGCTACAAGCGAGTCGTCGACCTGCTCGGCCGCGGCACGGCGTGCGACGTGGTCGCGAACCCCGCTCTGCTCGACACCATGGGCGAGCTCACAGCCAAGGCCAAGGAGGAGGCGCGCAAGATGCTCCGCTCCAAGCGCCTCTTCTTCCGCGAGATGTGCAACTACCACAACCCCGGCGGCACCGCAACAGCCTCGCACGGCACCGAAGGCGGCGCCGCTGCTAACTCGTCTGCCGGCCGCCAGGTGGTGGCGATGGTGAATTCCTCCACGCATTCGGAGGACGACAGCGAGGACGACGTCCTCAGTAGCAAAGAGGCTGAAGAGGAGGAGGAGGACTACGACCTGGACGACGTGGAGGAGAAGGCGCCAGGCGGGTACAAGAACAAGCGCCGTCGTGGCGAGAGCAGCGCGGCTGCGGCCGGGGAAGACGGGGAAGAGAACGGGAACAACAAGCCCGCCCGCGGGAGGCCGTGCACCAGCATGCAGCAGCTGAAGCGCGAGCTGGCCGCGGCGGAGGCCGGCGGCGACCAGCGGCAGCTGCGGCAGTTGGTGCAGCGGCGCGCGCTGGAGCTGGAGAAGCAAGAGCTGGCCTACGAGGTCCAGGAGTTAGCGCTGGAGAAGCACCGCCACAGGTGGGAGCAGTTCAAGGCCAAGAAGGAGTGGAACATACAGCACGAACGGCAGCGGATCGAGGGCCTGCGCGTCGACGGCAAGCGCATGCTGCTCATGCTCAAGCAGAAGGAGTTCGACCTGGACCACCTCCCGGGCGCCCAGACCCCGCCGCCCGGCGCTGCCTTCCAGCAGCAGCCCGGCTCCAGCCTCCAGCAGCAGCCCGGCTCCAGCCCCTCCACCACAGGGCAGCCCAACTAGCTAGGCAGGACACAGGCAGCCATGCAGGACACCATGCATACATACATTTCGCTTTTCCCTTAGGCCACCATGCATACTCCATTTTTCCTTTTCCTTCGCCAGCATGCATTATACATTTCACTTTCGATTCGTTGTAATCAGCAGTATGAATAACCTGTAAGATGCCTGCCTTCAATTGAGAAGTTTCCGAATTCAGATGTCTATGGTCTCTTCTTGATTTGCCAGGTATAATCGTTGTACTACTTGTCAGCGTTGAGTGTACTCGAGTATCTACCTCGATCGTGGGAGTCCATGGGCATCTCCGAGGTGCCTGGCGCTCTGCAACTGCCCCATGGTCGGGGCGGCGCTGATCCCGGAACCACACGAGGGCACGCCGAGGTCCACCGCGCACGCGGTGTGCTTTGGCCTTTTGCAGTGGCTCTACCTAGGAATCGTCGATCGTCGCCGTACCTTTCTCCTCCGCTTTCGCTGGTCAACTGAGTATCCTCTACTGTGATCGGGTCTTTAATTAGCTATATCAATACGGCGTCCGTTTCCCTCTACTGCATAATTTTGGTGCTCTCTTGGGTGGGTTCCTCTCTCGAAGTTTCCTTTTCTGCTGTTTAAATGTCCAGGTACCAGGCCAGCACCGAAAACCCCACAAAGTCACGTCGGATCCTACGCACACACAAATTGTCATGCCCTCTTGCCACGCCTGGCAATTACATATAACCATCGTGAACGTTTACGCTCCAACACATCACACGGTTCAGTGAAACTTCCTAGGTGACCTCTCCCTCTCCCCATTCAGACTCACGGTGGATCATCATAGAAGATCTTTTTTCCCCAACCTTATGAGAGAGCCCTCCCGAGAACAATGTCTCTTTCGCCAAACTGAAACTGGCATGTTTAGCAACACAGAAAATGATCTTGCCGTGATTGAACTTCCTCTTTTGGACAGAAGCTTTACATGGTCCAACAAACATGATCAACCAACAATAAAGAGAATTGACCGTGGCTTGATATACCTAGCATAGAATCAAGTTTTCCCAACAGTTTCCTCGATAGCTCATTTTGTCTCTGACCATGTACCACTTCTACTGTTGGTAGATGCACTTGCCCCCTTTCCCGCGCTCTTTTGATTTGGAAACAGTTGGTCTTCCCGCTCATCCTATGACCAACTATTGTACAAGCCTAACTCTCAGCACAAGTAAGTCCAAACTAAGCCCCCTCGCTGGTTGTCGCGCTTAAATGAACTCGATTTGCCGTAACACGCTGATGTAAGAATAGTGGCGTTTCAACTCCAACCCTAAACTATCACCTAAAAAGTCATTACAAGGGTTCTCGAGCATACGGTCTAATAAATGTCCATTACTAGGTGCAATGCTACAAGTATAAGTTGCACTTGATGGAGATTAAAACACTTGCTATATCCACACTCCCGCATCAATCTGTCACCGTCATAAAAAAATCACCATTCTTATTCACAAATGGTCAAGAATCTGTCTCACATGTTTCTAATATTAAAATTCTAACGAATTTCTACTCTTCCTTGCTTGGATCTACCTTCAAACCAACTTGGAACTTCTCCCATCATGACCTACACCATTCCCAGACCCCCCCAAGCTGGTGGCATCCTAACGGCCTTGGCACCTTCTCAATTCTCCATCCTAAGAGAAAGTGATGACGTACACCTAAACTGTCACAACCTCTCGCCTCACCTCGCGGTCACCCATAACCATCACGAACGTTTACGCTCCAACAGATCATGTGCCAAAGCAAAACTTCCTAGATGATCTCTCTCCTCTACCTCTCTACATCCAAACTAGCACTGGATCATAATGGGTGATTTCAACATTATAAGATAGCCCTTTGATAAAACAATGTGTCCTTCCATCAAACCGAAACCGCGTGTTTAACAACACCCAAAATAATCTCTTGCCATAATTGAACTTCCTCTTATGGACAGAAGGTTTACATGCCCAAGCAAACATGACCAACCAATACTAGAGAGAATTGATAAAGGCTACATAAAGCTAACATGGGATAAATTTTTCCAGACGGTTTCCATGCCGACTCATTTTGTCTCTCACCATGTAGTAGTACTAATATCGGTCGACACACTTGTCCCCATCCCATGCTTTTTGATTTGGTAACGGTTGGTCTTCCCTCCCATCCTATGGCTGGCTATCCTGCAAACCTAAATCTCCGCCCAGATAGGTCCAAACTAAGCCCTCTCGCTAGTTATTGCACTTAAATGAACACGATCTGCCCTACACTGTAACGTAAGAAGAGTGGTGCTTCAACTCCAACCCTAAACTATCACTTAGGAAAGTCATTACCAAATTCTCGAGCGAACAGTCCAGTAAATGCCCAATATTGGGTGCAACACGACAAAATAAAAGTTGCACTTCATGGAGATTAAACACTTCCTATTTCGACAACCATGCCTCTATCTGCCTAAGCCATAACAAAACACAAATCATATTCATAAATGGTCAAGAATTTGGTGAACATGTCTCCAAGATTAAAATGTTAACGAATTTCTACTCCTCTTTGTTGGGATCTACCTTCAAACTAACTTGGAACTTCTCCCATCTCGACCTATACCATTCTCATACCCTCTCCCCTAGCCGGTGGCATCCTGACGACATTGGCCCCTTCTCAATTCTGCATCCTAAGAGAAAGTCATGGCTTAGACCTAAATTTTCACAACCTCTCGCCTCACCTCGCAGTCACCCATAACCATCACGAACGTTTACGCTCCAACAGATCATGTGCTGAAGCAATACTTCCTAGACGAGCTCTCTCCTCTACCTTTCCACATCCAAACTCGCACTGGAGCATAATGGGGGATTTCAACATTATGAGATACCCTTTGATAAAAAGAATGCATCCTTCCGTAAAACCAAAACCGATGTGTTTAACAACACCATAAATAATCTCTTGCCATAATTGAACCTCCTCTTTTGGACGGAAGGTTTACATGATCGAGCAAACATGACAAACCAACACTAGAGAGAATTGATTATGGCTTCATAAACCCGGAGTAGGATTTAATTTTCCTGACAGTTTCCTCGCTAACTCGTTTGGTGTCTCACCATGTAGCACTTCTAATGTAGGACGACACACTTTTCCCCCTATCCCTTGCTTTTTTATTTGGTAACGATTGGTCTCCCCGCCCATTCTACGGCTGGCTATCCTACAAACCTAAGTCTCGGCCCAGATAGGTACAAACTAAGCCCTCGCGCTCGTTAAACAGACTTGATCTGCCCTACAATTTTGGCGTAAGAAGTGTGGCGCTTCAACTCCAACGCTAAACTATGGCTTAGGAAAGTCATTATTAGGGTTCTTGAGTGCACGAACCGGTAAATGCCGTCTATTGGGTGCAACGCGGCAAAGTATAAGTTGCCCTTGATGAAGACAAAAACACTATCTATATCCACACCCCTGCATCAATCCGTCTCCGCCATAACAAAACCACCACTTATATTGATGGTCAAGAATTTGTCTCACATGTCTCTAATATTAACATTCTAATGGATTTATACTCATCCTTTCTTGGATCTACCTTCAAACAAACTTGGAACTTCTCCCATCTCGGCCTATACCATTCCAAGACTCCCCCCCTCCCAGCTGGTGGCATCATAAAGGCCTTCACACCTTCTCAATTCCCCGTCCTAAGAGAAAGGAATGGCTTACACCTAAACTACAACAACCTCTCGCCTTGTAGTCACCCATAACCATCACAAACGTTTACACTCCAACAGACATGTGCCGAAGCAAAACTTCATAGAAGAGCTATCTCTTCTACCTCTCTACATCCAAACTCACACTGGAACATAATGGGGGATTTCAACATTATAAGATAGCCCTTTGATAAAAGCAATGTGTGCTTCCGTCAAACCGAAACCGACATGTTTAACAACACCATAAATAATCTCTTGCCATAATTGAGTTCCTCTTTTGGACAGGATGTTTACATGGCCGAGCAAACATGACCAACTAATACTGGAGAAAATTGGTCATGATTTCATAAACCTAGAGTGGGATCATGTTTTCTCAACGGTTACCTCGCTAAATCGTTTTGTCTCCGACCATGTAGCACTTATATTGTCAGTTGACACACTTGTCCCTTGTCCCGCGCTTTTTTGATTTGGTAACGGTTGGTCTTCTTGCCCATCCTATGGCCATCTATCCTACAAATCTGAGTCCCGACCCATATAGGTCCAAACTAAGCCCTCTCGCTAATTGTCATTCTTAAACGAAATCGACCCACCCTACGACGTTGGCATAAAAAGAGCGACACTTCAACTCCAACCCTAAACTATCACTTAGAAAGTCATTATCAGGGTTGTCGAGCGCATGGTCCAGGGAATGGCCATTATTTGGGTGCAATGCGAAGAAATAAAAGTTGCACTTGATGGAGACGAAAACACTTGCTATTTCCAGACCCCTGCCTCTACCATAACAAAATTATCACTCTTGTTCATAAATGGAACAATTTGTGAACATGTCTTGAAGAGTAAAATTCTAATGGATTTCTACTCCTCCTTGCTTGGATTTATGTTCAAACCAACTTGGAACTTATCCCATCTCGATCTATACCATTTCAGACCCCATTTGGTGACTGGTGACATCCTAACGGGTTTGGCACCTTCTCAATTCTCCATCCTAAGAGATAGTCACGGCTTACACCTAAACTATCCGAGACTCTCGCTTTGCCTTGCAGTCATTCATAACCATCATGAATGTTTACGCTCCAACGGATCACGTGTGGAAGCAAAACATCCTAGATGAGCTCTCTCCTCTACCTCTTCACATCCAAACTCGCGCTCGATCATAATGTGGGATTTTAAGAATATGATATGGCCCTTTATAATAACAATGCGTCCTTCCATCAAACCAAAACTGACGTGTTTAGAAACACCATAAATAATCTCTTGCCATAATTCAAGTTTCTCTTTTGATGGAAATTTTACATGGCCGAGCAAACATGACCAAGCAACACTAGAAACAGTTGAGCATGGCTTCATAAACCTAGAGTGGTATCAAGTTTTCCCGATGGTTTCCTCGCTAATCGTTTTTTCTCTGACCATGTAGCACTCCTAACGTTGGTCAACACACTTGTCCCATGTCTCACACTTTTTTCATTGGTAATGGTTGGGTTTCTCGCCCATCCTATGGTTGGCTATCCTGAAAAACTAAGTCTCGGTCTAGATAGGTCCAAACTAAGCCCTCTCGCAGGTTGTCGCGCTTAAACAAACTTGTCTGCCCTAACATGGAATGAGAAGAGTGATGCTTCAACTCCAACCCTAAATTACCATGTGGGAAAGTCATTATCAGGATTCTCGAGTGCACGGTCCAGTAAATGCCCGTTATTGGGTGCAATGGGAGAAAAATTAAAGTTGCACTTGATGGAGATGAAAACACTTGCTATTTCCACACCCCTACCTCTATCTGTCTCCGCCATAACAAAATCATCACTCTGAATGAAATGGTCAAAAATTTGTTGGCCATGTCTCCAAGATTAGAACTCTAACTGATTTCTACTCCTCTATGCTTGGATCTACCTTCAAACCAACTTGGAATTTCTCCCATCTCGTCATATACCATTCCCAGACCCCGCCCCCTAGCTGGTGGTATCCTAATGGCTTCAGTACCTTCTCTATTCTCCATCCTAAGAGAAGTCACAACTTACACATAAATTGTCACAACCTCTCACGCCGCCTCGCAGTCACACATAACCATCATGAACATTTATGCTCCAACAGATCATGTGCCGAAGCAAAGCTTCCTAGATGAGCCACCACATCCAAACTCACACTTGATCATAATGGGGGATTTCAACATTATGAGATAGCCCTTTTGTAATAACAATGTGTCCTTCCAGCAAACCAAAAACCGATGTGTTTAACAACACCATAAATAATCTCTTGCCATAATTGAACTTCCTCTTTTGGACAAATGATTTAGATGGCCAAGCAAAACCAACCAACTAATAGTAGTGAGAATTGATCATGGCTTCATAAACTTGTCCCCTGTCCATTTAGCACTTTTAATGTCCAAGCATACCGGAATCAAGTTTTCCTGACGGTTTCCTTGCTAAATCGTTTTGTCTCTGACCATTTAGCACTTTTAATGTCGGTCCACACACTTGTCCCCTGTCCCACGCTTTTTTGATTTGCTAACGGTTAGTCTCTCCGCCCACCCTACGACTGGCTATCCTACAAACCTAAGCCTCGGCCTAGGTAGGTCCAAACTAAGCCCTCCTGCTGGTTATCGCGCTTAAACGAACATGATCTGCCCTACAATGTGGCGTAAGAAGAGCGGCATTTCAACTCCAACCCTAAACTATCGCTTAGGAAAGTCATTATCAGGGTTCTGGAGCTCACGTTCCAGTAAATGCCCATTATTGGGTGCAAGGCGACAAAATAAAAGTTGCACTTGATGGAGACAAAAACATTTGCTATTTCTACACCCCTGCCGCTATCTGGCTATGCCATAACAAAACCACCATTCTTATTTGGAATGGTC
Organism: Aegilops longissima; assembly: GCA_021605205.1. Classification (NCBI taxonomy): domain Eukaryota; kingdom Viridiplantae; phylum Streptophyta; class Magnoliopsida; order Poales; family Poaceae; genus Aegilops; species Aegilops longissima. The sequence continues at coordinate 107,680,545 of CM038678.1, forward strand.
AATAATTTGTTCGAACATGTCTCCAAGATTAAAATTATAATGGATTTCTACTTTTGCTTGGATCTACCTTCAAACAAACTTGGAACTTCTCTCATCTCAACCTACCCCCCTGTGACGCCCGGATAATCATGCTACAGTAATCCCACGCTAATCATTCCATGTCACCTCGGTTACTGTTGCTAAACCTTGCAATGATTCGAAACCATTTCGAAATTTAAATTCTAAATATGTCAAACAACAAACATTTTCAAAAGTTGAAACTAAAATGTTCGGAGTGGGCCAAATAATGCATAATTAGTAATGGTGGAGAAACCACATTGTTACAAAAGGTTTAAATGCAATTATGCAATTAAAACAGTAGTGAAAACAATTAAACAAATGCCTATTGAATTTATAAAGTGCTAAGACTATTTTATTTTGGGTTAAGAATTAATCTCACAGTAGTTTGTTGATACATACAAATTTATGCACTAGTGGTAATTTTTATAAAACTAAAATTAAAAGAAACTACAAAAAAGGAAATAAAAACAGAAAACAAATAAATACAAAAAAAAGGAAGGAAAACCCCCGGGGCTCCGGCCCAGCAGGCCACCAGCCCCACTGGGTCAACCCAGCAGGCCCAGCCGGCCACCCCACTCTCCATAACCCTGTGGTGACCAAAACCCTAACCCACTCGCTCCCACTCCCTCCCCACATTGCCACTCCCTCTCCCCCTCCCGATCCGATCTGGATCGGGGATGAAACCCCACTCCCCCTCTCGCTCCCCATCCCCGCAATCCAGAACTGGATCGGGCCGAACCCCGACGCCGGAGCCTGCTCGCCGGCCCCCGCCCTCGTTCCCCCCACGTTCTCTCTCTCCCACTCCCGATCCAATCGGGACCGGGATCGATCCCGCCCGGCGCTACCCATCACCGCCGCCCGAAGCCACCTCGCGGCACCCATCCCCGGCGGCGCCCCGCCCTGTCACCGCCTCCTCCTCACCTCACCCCCAACGCCCGTCCGCGCGCCGCCCCCGATCTGGATCTGGGACTCGGTCCCGACGCCACAGCCGCTTGGAGTTCCCCCTCGCCGGAGCCACGACGCCGCCGGACCGCGACCTCGTCCCCGTCGTCGCTCGTCTCAATCCTCCTCCCCAAAGGCTCCATCGAGCCACGCCGACCCCCCTTCGCGCCAACGCTGGTGAGGCCATCGGCCTCCGCCTCCCCTCGGCCCCTTTCTCTCCCCCTCACGGTCACCACGCTTGCGACGCCACGCGCGCTTCGCCCCAGCCCGCTGAGCGCCGTGTCGCGCTCGCCATGGCCGTGCGAGGAGTTGCGCCTGCACGCACTTGCCCCCAATCCCATACTGCTCCGGGCCTCGCCCCGACTTCCTGGCCGCGCGCCCACGCGCTGGCCTCGCCGGCCTTCGGGGTCCTCATCCGCCCCTGCGTTGCGCCTCCTGACCGAGGTCGTCGCCGCCACCGTCGCGCTGGGAGCGCTCGTGTGCGTTCCCAGCCACCAAACCGTGGCCTTAGCCACTGCACATGGGGCCTACCCATTTAAAAAAAGAGAATAAAAAATTGATAATAAGTAAATAAAAATATTAATTAATTAGTTAATTAAATTAATTAACTTAATTAATTAGATTCAATTAAACTAATTAAAATCTATTACCCTAATAACCTAGTTAGACTAAATTAACTAGTTAGATAATGTAACGACCAATGACGGGGCCCCACCCTGTTGACGATCAAACGTTGGTGGTCAGCAGGACCCCAACCCACTGTCGACCTCGGTACACTTCTATGTACGCAGAGCTGGGAGCACCTAGCATTTAGCCAGGAAATCTAGAAAATGATTAAATCTTTATAAATTAATATAAAATAATCTGTAACTCGGATGAAAATACTTTCTACATGAAAGTTGCTCAAAACGACGAGACGAATCCGAATACGCAGCCCGTTCGTCCTCCACACATCCCTAACCTATCAAACTTGCAACATCCCCCTCCGATTCATCTAGCCGAAAACGCGAAACACCGGGAATACTTTACCGGATGTTTCCCCCTTCGTCGTTATCACCTACTACCGCGTTAGGGTATACCTAGCATCACGCTTTGTCATGTCATGCATCGTCATGCATTTGTTTGCATTTTATTTATTGTTTCTTCCCCCTCTTCTCTTGCTAGACACCGAGACCGACGCCTTTTGCTGCAAGATCGATCGACTACGGAGTTGGCGACCCCTCTCTCTTGCCGAGCAATCAGGCAAGCCCCCTTGATCACCATATATCGCCTACTCTTCTCTATCTGCTTGCATTAGAGTAGTGTAGCATATTCTTGCTTCGGTTAATCCTATTCGATGTATAGCTTTGTCATTGTTGCTCTGATTGTTCCCCTTACCGCTATCCTACTGCTTAGTATAGGATGCTAGTGTCTCATCTGTGGCCCTACACTCTTGTCCGTCTGCCATGCTATACTATCGGGCCGTGATCACTAGGGAGGTGATCACGGGTATATACTACATACTTTATACATGACACATGTGGTGACTAAAGTCGAGTCATTTCGTTGAGTACCCGCAAGTGATTACGATGAGGGGCTGAAAGGACGGTGGCTCCATCCGGTAAAGGTGGGCTGGGTTCCGACGGCCCCGATTGTTACTTTAATGGCGGAGCGACAGGCAGGTTGAGACCACCTAGGAGAGAGGTGGGCCTGGCCTGGTCGGCATTCGCGGATACTTAATACGCTTAACGAGATCTTGGTATTTGATCCGAGTCGGCCATTTGGTCTATCGCACTAACCAACTCGTGGGAAAGTTATGGGCACTCGGCGTCGTGGTATCACCGAAGCCTTCTGACGTCGATCGAGTGGCGCGCGCGGATTGGACTAGAATGCCTGCTAGGCTAGGTCTGCTTCGGCGCGTTACATAGCGTGCGAGGTGTGCTAAGGCGATGGGCCCTGCACCCTGGCGCTTAGGTTTAGACCGGCGTCTTGACCTCTCTGTTGGCCTAGGTGGGGCTTCGGCGTGTTGATCTTCGCGGCGGGCATGACCCAGAAAGTGTGTCGGCCAAATGGGATCAAGCGTGTTGAGTTATGTGGTGCACCCTGCAGGAAGTTAATCTATTGAATAGCCGTGATCTTGATAACAGGCGACTTGGAGTTGTACCTTGACCTTATGACAACTAGAACCGGATACTTAATAAAACACACCCTTCCAAGTGCCAGATACAACCCGGTGGTCGCTCTCTAACAGAGCTACGAGGAGAGGATCGTCGGGTAGGATTATGCTATGCGATGCTACTTGGAGGACTTCAGTCTACTCTCTTCTACATGCTGCAAGATGGAGGCTGCCAGAACCGTAGTCTTCGACAGGATTAGCTATCCCCCTCTTATTCTGGCATTCTGCAGTTCAGTCCACCGATATGGCCCTTTAAACATATACCCATGCATATGTAGTGTAGTTCCTTGCTTGCGAGTACTTTGGATGAGTACTCACGGTTGCTTGTTCCCCCCTTTTTCCCCTATCTCTATCCGATTGCTGCGACCAAACGACGGAGCCCAGGAGCCAGACGCCACCGTCGATGAAGACTACTACACCGGAGGTGCCTACTACTACGTGCAGCCCGCTGACGACGACCAGGAGTAGTTAGGAGGATCCCAGGCAGGAGGCCTGCGCCTCTTTCGATCTGTATCCCAGTTTGTGCTAGCCTTCTTAAGGCAGACTTGTTTAACTTATGTCTGTACTCAGATATTGTTGCTTCCGCTGACTCGTCTATGATCGAGCACTTGTATTCGAGCCCTCGAGGCCCCTGGCTTGTATTATGATGCTTGTATGACTTATTTATGTTTTAAAGTTGTGTTGTGATATCTTCCGTGAGTCCCGATCTTGATCGCATGCTGCGTTTGCGTGCATGATTAGTGTATAATTGAATCGGGCGTCACCCCCCCACCACCACGAAGCTGGTAGCATTCTAACGGTCACACCCACTCGCCTCGCTTCACAATTACACATAACCACCGTGAATGTTTAAGCTCCAACAGGTTATGCGTCAAACTCACCCTGGATCATAATGAGGGATTTCAACTCTACGAGACATTCCTTTGATAATAGCAATGCCTCCTTCCATCAAACCGGAGCTGGCATGTTCAACAACGCGACAAATAATATTTCTGTAATTGATAGAGAGAAGGTTATTGTGATCGAACAAACGTGACCAACCAACAATGGTGAGAATTGATTGCGTCCTCATCAACGTTTCCTAGCCTTGCATCAAGTTTTCACAAATTCCATGGTTTCCTTTCTAACTTGTACAATTTTTTACCATGTACCGGCGCTAATCTCAATCGAAACAGTTGCCCCGCGCCCCGCGTTGTTTGAATTTGAAAACGGTTGAGCGGCACGCCCGACCTACGAGCCGGCTATCCACATGCCTCAACCCAGATAAGTTCAAACGAAGTCATCTCCCTAGTCGCCGCGCTTAAAGGAACTCAATCCGCCCTAAAATGCCGACGTTAGCTATCTCCACCGAAACACCCGTGAAAATAATTGTAAAATTGTTATCTCAATCTTAGAGATGGTAGAAGAGCAACGCTCATCACCAGCCTAAACTCTCGCTTAGAAAAGTCACATGTTATGTTGCCATGCATATATTTTCCATTTTTCTTCGATAGCATAATTTCCGCTTTCGGTTCCTAGTAGTAGTAATCAACAGTGGCAGTTGATCCACACACACACAAAAAAAAACAGTTGCAGTTGTAACCTGTAAGATGGCTACCTTCAGAAGTTTCAGATGCCTATTGTCTATGGTTGATTTGCCTGAAATCGTTGTAGCTGCTCCCATTCAGCCACCTAATTTGTCATGGAGCCTATACTTGCCAGTGTTGAAAGTATACTGATTATCTACCTCGTTCGTGGAAGTCCATCTGAATATTCTGAAGCATGAACATTCGTCAATCTGTGGCAACAGTTTTTTTTTAGACAACGGCTGAAGCGGCGAGGTTGCCGAGGTGCCTGCACCTGCCCCATGGTCGTCGGACCGGCTTGGTGTTGTAGGGCTGCGCTGACCCCGAGCAACATCAGCGTAGACCCATGTCCACTGCACACGCGGTGTGCCTTGGCCTTTTGCGACGGCTCTACCAGCTGTCTAGCTAGAAATCATCGATCGTCGCCGTGCCTTTCTCCTCCCCTTTCGCAGGTCAACTGCGTATCCTCCACTGTGATCGGATCTTTAATTAGCTATATAAATCAATCAGGCGTCAGTTTCCATTTGCTGCTCACTGCTGTCAATTTGGTGCTATGTGGCACGTTTGTTTCCTTTTCTGCTGTTGGAACGTCCATGCATGTAGGCGACGGGTCCCCTGCACCCAAATTGTCACGACTTCTTGCCTCGTCTCCCAATTTTACCCATAACCATCACGAACGTAATACGCTCCAACAGACCACAACGCTCAATCAAAACTTTTTCTACATGAGCTCTCTCCTCCATCTCTCCCCTATTGAAGTATAATGTCATGTCCGGCCCTCTCTCATAGTTCAGACTGATGGGTAAACTGGTTAGATGCATAAAACAACCAAGAGATTCATGGTTCAAAACCAGTAAACGCAATAAATAATTGCGACCTGCCCCCGCTTCCTCTACCCACGTCATATAGCTTCAAAGAAGCATAGACGTGAGGGGGAGTGTTAGACTATAATGTCCGGCCGCTCCCATAATTCGGACTTTTGAATGAGTTGGCTGGCCACGGCGCATCACTGGATGCATCCGCTCGTGAGACGAGGTTCCACCTGGCTTGCACACATAGTCAATGTCGATGGAGCCGTGCCGGTGCAGGTGACGGCGTGTCGTCGATGCAGATCGCATCATGGTGTACTAGATAGGGATCGCGTCGTGGCGCGAGGGTGCCGGTCCAAACGTTTGTATGCACATAAGAAGAAGCTACTTAACAATGCATGAACATAGAAAGCATATTTCACGATAGTTTAGCACCAAATATCTTAGGCAAAGAAGATACAACAACACGTCGCTTAAAGACAATTTACAACTATGCATAGATAACTTTAAGTTTTAGGCATAACGTAGACGTTTAGGCATAGAAGATACGACAACACGTCGCTTATAGACCTTTTAGGCATAGAAGATACGGCAACACGTCGCTTACAGACAATTTACAACATGGGTCTTGCGGTCCTCATGAACAACGCGTTCATACTGAGCCGGTGATAGTCTAAGGTGTGCCAGGAGCATGCCAAGAACTGCCGTGTGTGGGATCCTAAACACTCGCTGGGTGTCCTGCAGTTCCCAATAACATAAAACATAAGGCCTTGGGGAATTGCCCAAAACAATTAAATTACAACATGGGAAAGGAATCAGAGAAATCAGTTGCGGACAAAAGCAACCATAGTGATAAAAAAGATATACCAAGCCTATCGTTTAATCAGGATTTTGTTTAGGATGTGCCAAGCATTTAAAAAAACAGACTATGAATGAGGATTTTGTTGCAAACAGACTGAATGATGGAATGAGAAGAGGAATATATTCATGAAATAAAGCAAGAGAGATAAAGCTGAAAGGAAAGAAGTGCAGAGCTTGCAGGTGAAAAACATCATATAAAATGTATAATCACCAATCAGGCGATTTCAAGATATCATGACTTATTGCTGTGATTAAAACAAAGCTAGTTGATGAATGATTGGAATCAGCTATTTCACTGAATAAATATATTCATGGCATAGTTTCAGTTTTGTGCCATGAAGAGAGGTCGTCGAGTGTGATATCCAGAACAGAGATGGCCATATATATGAAGAAAACAAACTCTCTAAGGAACACATACAGGTAGGTATTTTTTTCCTGGATTCTATTGCTTCTACCTGAATTTCAAAGTATACAGTGACAACCACGATTAACAGAATTAAGCAACAATGACATGCTCTCTGATTTCAATGTAACATGTTTCAACTCCTCTATAACCCCTGTGTTTTATCAAAACAAGCACACTCCAGATGGGAATGGCCGGGTCGGCCCGCCGGATCGCTGACCCGGCCCAAAAAGTCGAGGCCAATGGGTCAAATGGGTTGGCCTTAAATTATATACGGGTCGGTGGAGCCGGCACTGTGCGATCCAATGGGTTAGACAGGTCGACCCGTTCTGATACGGGCAATAGATATTACAATGTAAGTTGCTTGTATCTACCGACAGAGCTACAGTGGCCCATCCAGCCTGAAGCATTTTTTTACATATGCAAAGTCCAATACGTGAGTAGCTAGCTGAATGCACTGAGAGATTATTCCTCTGGTTAGCTTGCCTGAATGCATTAGAGATTTATGGTTCGCAGTCTCTATGCCCAGCCTACTGTAGCCCACTTCACGGGAAGACAAGACAGGACCTACGCACGTCACATCCAACACAGTATATCTATTCAAAATAACTTAGTAGTATTGACTAATGCTTGGCAGTGTTTGAAGCAGGATAGTTCAGAAATTTAGACTGACCCGCCATGCTATTTTTTTGTAAACAAAGACGTAAGTACGAATTCCCTGGATTTTAGGTCGGCCTCATGTGCCCAACGGGGTCAATGAGGCCACCAATTTCAGATGAAATGGGCCGACCCATGGCCTCACATATTGGCCTTGGGGCCACAGGGCCGGGTCCAAGGCCAGGTCCGGGTCGACCCATTCCCATCTTGAAAGCGCACAAACAAGATAATCATCGAAACAATATTATGTTCTCAGCAAGGCTATGTGCATTCTTCTCAAGTCTGAGATATGCACGTACAGTGGTCTTAGATCAATTGATAATCACTAGAACTAACTACAATACATAGTCTGTGAATCAAAAGTGAGAAAATACTAGGAGGATGATTTGTGTAGTTGCAGGAGCTCAGGGGAAAGGAGAGTGGGCGGACTTGCTTGCTGGAGCTCCTTGACTGGCCAGTTGAACGTGCAGCCACGGCCGAGAGAGTGCTACTACCCTACATGAGAGCATGTTAAATGAAAAAAACTCAAATCCCTAACAAGAACTTTTTTTGAAAGATCCATAAAATCCAGATCGGGATAGGGGACTAACACGAACTCATCCTTCACGCGAGCACCGCCACTCGATGGAGATGGTTGGTACCCCACGCCACTCCACGCATCATCATATTCCTCCTTCATGCAAGCACCGCTGCTCAGCAGCCTCCACATTTGCCGACTCGGCTCCCTCGGCGGCCGCTGTGCCCCATGCCAACATGAGCGCCCATCCAAAGGGAAATAAAGAAGTAGACGACAAAACAAAGAGCGATGTTAATATAACCACATCATTCAATTCACATGTCAAGATACAATAGGAAGTCTTTCCACCAAGCGGCTTGATACATACAATTAAACTCAGGAAAATAATTTTCACCACTTATAGATAATAAGCAGCTGTAAGGGGGCACGTAGACAACCGGATACCAGTATACATGCAAATAACTTCCAAAATAAACATATGCCACAGGAAAAGTAAACTCCAACATATTACCAAAGAGACAATAAAAGCTCTGAACCAAAAAATCTAAGAAATGCTCAATTCAGTTTACTTAATAGTTACAAAACTAATTATTCTCGGTCAGGTGGTTCTGGTATACTTAAGAAAACACTTGTAGACTTCAAGTACAGATAAATACTCAAGCTACATGGAACTATAGTCAACAACATAGTTCTATAATAACAAGTGATTCCAATTAAACACAAGTGCTCAGAACCATGGAACTGGAGCTTTATAAAATCATGCTACTAATTATCTTAGACACCAATTAAACTCATATGCGGACCATGGTCAACTGTGGGTTTATACACTCGTCAGAAATATTGGCCACTAAAAACATAACAGCATTAATACAGTCAAGACATACCTCAAGTACTGAAGGACTGAGGCACTGATCATCTGTTTGACTCGTTTACACTTCTGCATACGCTATTTTTATTAAGTGATCGAGCAGGGGTGCAGCATCGTCGAGCAGGGGCGGCGGCGAAAGCCAGACCACCTTGAGCACGACGGTCCGGAAGCCAAGAGCATGAGCAGACCAAAATCAGAATGGACTAACCAGGAAACCCTAGACAAATCCCTAAAAAACAACAAAGCCCTTGATGAGCACATACACATCACGAAGGGAAAGACAAACAAGGGAGAAAATAATCACCTCAGCCATCTTAGAAGCCCACTCGGTGTGCTCCCTCTCCGGCCGACCCGGAAGACAGCCCCAACGCCACGCCACCGTCCCAACCGTGAAACAGCCAGAGAAGCAAGGAAGATGGTAAGAAACAATCGAAATAAAAGGTAGTGGGATCCAATACAAACAGTAACCAGCCTAAAGACGCTGTTATTAGAAACATGACACCGTGGTTTCTGCTGGTTTATCAACAAATTAAAACAAGCCATTGAACTGCCAACTTGCTTACTCTTAACCAGATGAAATCAAGGACCAACAACAAACAATAAAAGTCAAGAACAACTTATATGCAATAAAGGTATGAGAGAGAAGAAATATTCACATAAGACGGCTATAAACACTGGAGCATAAATAAGCAACACCTTTAAATACAAATAAAAAGGGTTCAGGGTTCAATGCATAGTGGGATCAGATTTGCCTTTCCTCGATCATATAATCTACCCCGCCATCTCTTGTCACCAGATTAATCTGTTTATCTGATGGAGCTGCCCTGGTTATCACTCAACAAGAATGACCATCCAAGGATAGAACAATAAGTATCACATGATCAAAAGGATTCTAGAGACAAGAGGAGGACCCAACTTGATACCCACATGTGCCTTGATTGCTCAAAGACACACTTATTTCAGCCACAATGAATCATCATCGCCCTAGCAAGGATGGCTTCCGACCGAAGGAACGCGTGCGAATAAAAAGGGTTCAGGGTTCAATGCATATGGGCTCAGATTTGCCTTTCCTCGATCATATAATCTACCCCATCATCTCTTATCACCAGATCAATCTGTTTATACGGTGGAGCTGCCCTGGTTATCACTCAATAAGAATGACCATCCAAAGGACAGAACAATAAGTATCACAGGATCAAAAAGGATTCTAGAGACAAGAGGGAGGACCCAACTTGATACCCACGGCTAATCATCATCGCCCTAGCAAGAATGGCTTCCGACCGATGTGGCACGTGATTCAAACGTGGTGGCACGAGATATCTCATTTTGGGAGTAACTATTCATTCCAGCAGTAACTTTTTTTTATCCGACGGACGAGGTCGTTACAGGGGTCAATCCGACGGCCCAAGATCCATCAAGCAACCAGATCCGACGGCCAGGAATCCCAAATCGTTGAGGAGTGGCCTGAGGAGCTTCTATTCTTATTTCTGGATGGACTTATTTCTTGATTTCTGGATGGATCACCGCATCAATATGTTCTTACGAGGGTTTAACTGCCCTGGTTATCACTCATTAGAAATGACCATCCAAGGACAGAGCCACTAAAATAAGAACGTGATCAAAACAGCTCAAAGAAACGAGGGAGGATCCAAATTAATACCCACAAGTGCCTCGACTGCTTGAGAGCATGCCTATATCAGCCATAACGATCATCATAGCCACAGCCATGTCCCATATAGTAGCCGAAGCAGAGCAGGGGAAGATGGAGCTCACAGAGGGAGGTTGTAGCTGAGGCAGCACTCAGAGGGCACCGGGGTTGCGCCTGAACGCCATCCAACCAGTGAGGAACCAAGTCGGAGTTGCGCCTTGCACCATCCCGCCGACGAACACGAAAGCCATGGGCACCGAAGTGGCCAAGGAGGTGAGGATGTGATGTATAGCACATCTAGGAGCACCATCAGAGACGACCGGGGCAATGAGCAGGCAGGGAGAGAGGCGAGGCGGCAGGGAGAGGAAAGGGCGCGACGTGAGTGCAGGCCTGCAGGGAGCGGAACATCGGCTATTTTTTCGTTGGGAGTATATAGGAACTATCAAACATATCATATAAGTGCAATCATCTTTGATAAATATAAGAGAGCATACAAATCACAGAGCTTGTTTTAGATATTTTGTCACATCAAGTAGTTTAGATAAGAAAAGCCTAACCCAGAATTACAAATAATTGGAGCGAGTGATAGATTTATTATTCTGATAATCTGGTTGTAACTATACATAAATAATTCATTTGCCAACAGTAAAAAAATATGCGATGCAGCTGTCCTATAATATAAGACATTTTACAGTTCACAATATTTTGAAACCCTAAATCAATCCATGATATTGTAGAGGTTTCTAACTATAACCACCTTAGCTCTATAAGGTTAACATTATGTGTGATGAGAGAGGGTTGCAGCTGCAATTAACAGAATTAAATTAATTTTTGTGCCATCGTAAAACTGGAATGATGTAAATCAAGTCAACAACCTATACAACACAATCTATGCAACATAAATATCTTTTTTCCTAAGGATTAGTGTCAAATTGATTTGCGAAAAAAACATGGAGCAACCCTATGTTTGTCCCATCTATCCCAAAACTTCAAGCCATGTTTGTGTGTAACAGCTCGTACGCTAATGCAGCAGGATAGCGTAGGATTAAGAAATGAGGTCACGTCATATATTCTTTCTATTTGTATAAGACTACAAATTTTATAAATTCACACAGTTAGTGATATTTTTTAGCACCATGGAGGAGGAAGGGGAGAAGTGAGACCGACGAGGAGAGAACCGCATGCCCTCCCTAGCTCGTAGAGGAAAACACCAGGGACTCGATATGGCGGTGCTCCTCGCCATCCCCGGGAAACTCTTCAAACTTCAGCAAGAGTACAAACATGGCAAATGATTTTAAATAATAGAACAACCAGTAAGATCTTACATAGAAAAATTATATTTCAAAGAGCAACTGCTTCAACCATTGAGTACAGAAGTCATTCATGCCAACCACAAAAAGGAAATAATCTGCAATGCAAGGCTAATATGATTTATCTATTGCCAATCAATGTATCCATTTAAATTATAATCTGAACATATATACTTTCCAGTCACATGGCATCATCTTTTTAACTGAACTAAACCTCCAAAGTTATGCCAATGATTAAATATGGCATTAGTGTAAAATATGGTAATGGGGTGGTTTATTTGGGTCAAAAAAAGGCAAACAACACAACACAGAGTATCCAATTAAGCATAGCAATTAACAATGAGGGATACTAATGAGGGAACTCTGAAAATGGATAGATCACCTCACATAATGATTATCTCAGCATACCTAGGCTAGGCAAGTGAAACCGACAATAAGGGTAAATAGAGCAGTCGTTCCCTTGGCAGTGGCCGCTCCATGTCCTCCTCCCCCTGTGTATCCTGCCATGGAACAACCGACAAAGCGACCCCAGAAAAGAAGCCCGCGCGCGACGAAACAAACTTGCGAGACGGGGGTGACGTGGGCCCACCATGTTACCTGGGTGAAGAGGAGGGAGCCAAAGAAGCCCGTGAGGAAGAAGAGGCGACACGAGAGGAGCACCACAGGGAGCCACAGCCACGTCCGCACGAACCAAACACAGTCGCTCCTGATGGCTGGCTAGCACAAGGGAGGGCCGGCATGATCCTGCAACAACGACATGAATTTGCAGCAATCCATCCATGCTCTTATCATGTTTTCTGCAAAACACACACAAAATCCGATCATGTTAATAGAGCAACCAGAACCTTCTATGTCATATGGAGATTAAAAGGAAAAAGAATTAAGAATATATGAAACGAGTAGTTCAACTCTACACACATGATCAAGAAAATGGTAGTGTGGGCAGCATATAGATGCAGCAATCCATCTCCATGCTCTTATCATGTTTTCTACAATCTAGAGTGACACCTACCATCAGCAACATAACCTGCATAAAAGCACACCTATGATTAGTAATAATGGACTAAATCTCGCTATAAATTAGAGCACCTTGATACTCTTTATGGGAATAAATTAGAACAAAAACTGAAAGCAAATTATGGATACATACTATCGGATCTAGCATGAGCATTTGAAAATATGTGCCAAAAACATACAAGGTTGTGTTCTGTGAGAAAAGGAGAAGTGTCTGACACACAAATAGATGCATTACAGACAAACATTTTCAGGTTCTCAACTTCTCAAGTAAGCAATTTTCAACCACAAATGTTATTCTTTAAAAGGCGTGAGTTCAAATGTGTAAAATGAACCAAGGCATATTACTTTTTTATGGTACAAATAACCCCCTATGCACTCTTGGCCTTCTTCTGGCCATATAAATTCTCAAGCTCTTTCAGATCTCTCAAACCCTGCCTTTCTCCGACAACATGTCCATTATCCAACTGATTCAAGCGATTAAGTCTGAACATGGCAATTGATAGCCATTGTCTTCCTCAACAGAAAGGAAGCAAGTTACATTCAAGCAAACTAAGCACAAGCTTGACCTATTAAAATACAAGATATAAATGAAAGAATAAGGTAGGAAGAGGGCTGCCAGAAATGCTTAAAACCCACTAAACACCAACGCTGACTATTGGATATTTTGCCAAACACACCATCTATTCTTCTCTTAATTCATCGATGATGGCGCAACAGGTGTATTGCTCAATCTATCTATCCAACTAATGTATAGCCTTCAACCATCTATGTCGATGCATCTCACCTCTAACTGAACTGTTACCACCCAATACATAAATACACTACATATGTACCAAGAAAAGTAATCCTTGATTTCTCTTTGCATAGTAATAATGAAATTAAACAAAGGAGAACATAATGCTTACATAGACATGAAAAGCAATAGAATTAGATATTTTGTCAGAAGCATAGCACGCACATGATAAAGTAAAAGCCCAGGAAAAGAAACAAATTGTGAGAGGAATGGAATATGGAGAGAAACAACCTTGGAATCAGAGTGAGAGGGGGATCACATGTACATGCTGCTTCCAAGGATTGCCTCATTCTTCAGGCCATTGCAGATCTGAAAATAAAAGGCAACCGAGGTTGACATCACACACACACACACACACACACACACACACACACACACACACACACAGAGAGAGAGAGAGAGAGAGAGAGAGAGAGATGGCCGGGGTGCTTTGCTCCTTGATAAACCGTGGCGAGCCAGCGTGCTACACGGGAGCAAATGGATGGAATCGAGGCCTTGGCACAAGGCGCTTGTAGGACTGGATGTAGAGGAAGAGGAGCACGTCGTGGAGGTCGGCCTCCCACGCGTCGTCCGCTGCGGGGTCATCGTCGTCGCCGGGGAGCACGGCGGCGAGCGCCCCGAGCGCCAGCGCGGCCTGGTCGGCGGGGATTTGCAGCGGCTCCGTGAGCACCGTGGCACCCACGCGCCCGGGCCCCGGCGCCACGAGCTTTGCCTTAAGATGTGCTAGGGCTTGCGTGGAGGTCGGCCTCCCACGTGCCGTCCGCTGCGGGGTCGTCGTCGTCGCCGGGGAGCACGGCGGCGAGCCCCTCGAGCGCCAGCGTGGCCTGGTCGGCGAGGATCTGCAGCGGCTCCGCGAGCACCACGGCACCCACGCACCCGGGCCCCGATGCCACGAGCTTCGCCTTAAGCTGTGGAGGAGGAGAGGGAGGCCCGGGTGGGGAGGAGGCTGGGCGGCGGCGGGGAGGGAGGAGAGGGAAACACAGGGCTGGGGGGCTCTGTTGCGGCGCATCTGGATGGCGCCGGAGCAGTGGATGGATGCCGACGGCGTGGTTCGAGGCGGTGGGTGGCGGTGGCGGCGGCGGCGGTGATGTGGGCGGGAGGACAGGAGGCGCGCGGGAGGGAGGGGAACGAGAGAGAGGGGGAGAGGAGGCGCGCGGGAGGAGGAGGGGAGCCGTCTAGGGTTGCCTCCACGGGAGCCGGCCCTTTTATACTCCATGCGGGTGAAATGACGAAAATGCCCCCGGCCGGGCAGGCTATTTACACGCGGTGGCACGAAACGGGAGTAACTATTCATTCAAGCAGTAACTTTTTTTTATCCGACGGACGAGGTCGTTCCAGGGGTCGATCCGACGGCCCAAGATCCATCAAGCAACCAGATCCGACGGCCAAGAATCCCAAATCGCTGAGGAGCGGGGTGAGGAGCTTCTATTCTTATTACTGGATGCTTGACGCCTGGGGCAATGTCTGATGCTTGTCGATGGAGTTGCCGGATCACATTGGCGCTGTAGACCTGTAGCGGCAGCGACTTGATCTATGGTCGGATTTATTTGTGGCTAAAAGATATCTATCTAATGAAAATTGGGAAACCTAAATTTTGATCTAGCTAAGTAATCGATCTATTATGGTGAACTCAAAAATCAGATCTAAAACTACGAGACCAATCTAATCCATTGAAACTCGCCCTGGATCATAATGGGAGATTTCAACCCTTGTGAGAGAGTCTTACAATCAAGAACAATGCTTCCTTCCATTGATATGAAGGCGATATGTCGAATAACGCCACTGATAATCTTGTTCTAGTTAAATTTCCCCTTCGGGATAGAAGGTTTACTTGTTTGGTTGAACAAACGTGGTCAACCAACACTGAAGAGAATCGAATGATCAAGTTATCCCAAATTACATGGTTTACTTGCTAACTCGGTTTGTCTTTGATTATGTATCACTTCTAATCTCAGTCCACACATTTGTCATCATCCCCTGCTTTTTAAATTTAAAAACGGTTAGGTAGCTATCTCCCGTCCCACGCTTCTTAACGTGGCGTTTGGTTCACTGGCTATCCCTTAGTGGGACAGGGATAGCCAGATTTTTCAGGGATACCACTCGTTTGGTTAGATGGCGAAGATGGCTGGGGATAGCCAGATGCCTTAGAATATTCCACTGAAATCTGGTTGATGGGAGCCGTGAGATTTTGGCGGATGGTGGCAACCACCCTCGCGCGTAGCCTCCCGTGCCCACGAAACGTTATCATTTCCTTCTCTGAACCCTCGAACAGAACATCTCCTCGCCGTGCTGCTTCGCATGAGTGGTGATGGCCGCCGACCAAATCTCCTCCGCTGCGGGTAGCTGGTGCCTCCTTCCGTTGACATCCCATCCAGTCCTCAAGGTGCCGCTATCATAGATTGCATATTCTGGAGTTTGTTGTGTCAGTATACTAGATCCTGATGTGTTCATGTGTTGGATCTTCACGCTACAAGCAAATATTGTGGTATGCGTGTACTCACGCATGTGAGTAGCTTGGCGTATAAAAGGATGCATCCGTCTTTCTTCAGCAAATATGTGCATACATGCGTGACATAATTGATGCACGCTTGTGTATATAGCTTTACTATCTTGACACATATACATATTTGCCTAATTTATAATCGATAATATTGTTTGACAACCCATGTGTTAATGTGAGATATTTTTTTTGCTGGGAATATGAGAATAAACTGAGTTAGAGAAACAATAATTTTGTACGCAAAGAGGTAATGTCACCAACTCATAAAAAAAGGCTTGTAAAATCAAAAATAAAGTCATCTCAACAACCATCCAGTTATCCATGAAACCAAACAAAGAAACATGGCTATCCATCTACCTCTCATCCTTACAGCCAAACAAGCAAAATTGGTTATCCCCAACCACGTGGTTAGGGCTATCCTCAGCCAATCCCTCACCACCCTCAAACCAAACGCCACCTAAATGTAGAATGGTTGGGCTTCTCGCCAAACCATATAGGCCGACTATCATGCAGGCGCGCGCCTAACACAAATAAGTTCAAATGGAGTCCGTTCTCCGCTCTGTCTCTCCTCCATCCAAAATCACCCTAGATTTCAATGGGGATTTATTTCGAACATAGTACAGACGCAGACGTTCATACATACGCACACCCATTCACCCCTATGAATACATGCACGTACACCCTACACCTATGAGCACCTCTGAGGGACTGAACCGACACATCATCGTGAGATTGATGAAGTCACCACTGGCACCTCCGTAGTCGACGGGAACGTCTCCTCGCACATAACAAACATCGTCAAAAAGCCTGAAATAATTCCATAAAAATGCAAGCAATAGAGCCAAGTCTATGACATTGAATCCGGGTGGACTGATTCCACCACAAAGAACCTAACCATCTGAGCTAGGCTTAGTTCGCATTTCGATGGGGTATTTAGCCCTTACGAGAGAGCCCTCCGATAAGAACAATCCATCCTTCCATTGAACTGACGAACACCATAAATGATCTTGCTCTTATTGGACTTCCCCTTCTCGGTAGAAGGTTTAAATCATCGAACAACCATGATCAGCCAACACTACCGAGAAATGATTGCATATTCGTAAACCTAGCATGTGATCAAGTTTTTCCAAATTCTACAGTCTCTCTAACCATGTACCACTTCTAATCTCTGCCGCCACAGTATTCCCCATACCCCGCTTTTTAAATTTTAAAATGGATGGGCCTCTCGCCCAACCATATGGGTCGATCGACTATCATGCAGGCCTGGCAAATAAGTTCAAACAATGCCCTCTCATTGGTTGGTGCACTTAAACAAACTCCATCTGCCCTAAAACGATGCCGCAAGAAGAGTAGTGGTTCGAGTTATCTGCTCTATCTCTCCCCATATAAGCTCACCCTAGATTTCAATGGGGGATTTCAACCTTAGGAGAGAGCCCTCCGATAAGAACAAACCCTCCTTCCGTTGAACTGACACCAACATGTTTAATAATGCCATAAATAATCGTGCTCTTATTAAAGTTCCCCTTCTCGATACAAGGTTTAAATCGTTGAACAACAGTGACCAGCCAACACTAGAGAGAAAATGATTGTACATTCGTAAACCTAGCATGTGATCAAGTTTTTCCAAATTCCAGTGTCTCTCTCACCATGTACCACTTCAAATCTCAGTCGACACAGTTTTCCCCATCCCACGCTTTTTAAATTTTAGAATGGTTGGGTTTCTGGCCCAACCATACGGGCCGACTGTCATGCAGGCCTGGGCCCAATGGAAAGAAATGAAATAGATGAGATATTCTTTAAGCAAGCACCTATCCTCAAGCACAATTTTCCTGTTGAAACTCTAGGAGATGCTCTCCCACCTAAATGTGATCCAACGTTTGAAATAAAGAAACTACCTGATACATTGAAATATGCTTATCTTGATGAAAAGAAGATATATCCTGTTACTATCAATGCTAACCTTTCAATGCACAAAGAAAAGAGATTACTTAAGACTTTAAGGAAGCATTGTGCTACATGTCGTGGTACTAAGTCTGACAGTAAGAATAGGGGGTACATAGGAGGAGGAAAGTTCCTAGCTACGGTGAGGTTGTGTACGCAATGTTTACGAGTTCAGGCCCTTCTCAGAGGAGGTAACAACCCTACGTCTCGGTGCCTCAGAGGCTTGTCGACTCGATTATGCATGGAAGTTACCGGGGGTGCGAACCCTTGTGCCAGAGGAGGGGATGGCTTATATAGAGTGTGCCAGACCCCTCCAACCCTCGGTTACACAGGGTTCAATGTGAGTTAAGACAGGGGCGTTACTGGTAACACCAGATATTAATGTTCTTTATGACTACGGAGTGAATGCCTGGCCGTTGCCATCCTGAGGTGGCTTTAGATCTTCTGTACTCCTAGTGGTTCTTTGTGCGGTCGAATGACGCTATCTTGGTCGAGTGGAATTGGGGTATCCGAGTGGAATAGCTGGTCGAATGGATTGCACTCCAAGGTGATTTCAGTCGGTGCATCCTGTGGGACTTTGAATGTCTTCAAATCTAGGGCAGTGTCCTTGGGTAGGCCGTCTAGGTCAGGCCTAAGACCCTACCCTAGGTACATGTCTTCTTCATTAGCCCCCGAGTGGATCGTGGTACACGTGAAGAAGGGTTGAAGTTAGTTCTGACTGAATTCTATGCTTCGGAGGCATTTCATCGGGGTCTGGATATCTCACTAGAACTTTGACCCTGCATCAGTCGCCTTGATCGATTCTGAGGTCGTCGAGTGAATTATGCTGATAATCTTTGAGTGAATTGGAGTGTGAAATCTTCGATGCGATTGATTGCTCTGCGCTTCCCGGATCTCACGGAATTCGAAATTTTGGAGAAGCGCGCGGCGCGGATCGTGGCATAGTAAACGGATGGGTAGACAGAGACGCCTCGATCTCTGCGTCGCCTTTTTCGCCACATATCGAGCGAGCCCCTGTTGCGGGATGTGATAGGATCACTCGGGCCCATGGGTCAGCCATTCGGTAGCAGGCCCATAAGAGGCGCCGAGGCCGATGCGATGCACAGTGTGCCCTATTCGATCCCCTTTCTCCTGCTTCTCCACCATGCTTCTCTCTGGTCTCGACGCTTCCGCCCGCCCCACTCGCACTCCGCCGCCATGGTGAAGGAAAAGACTGCGGCCCTGGAGCGCGCAAAGAAGGCGACGGCGATGACGAAGGTCAAGAAGACGACGAGGGGGTCGTCGTCGCGATCTGGTCTGCCGCCTGGTTGGATCCAGGGGGACTGGATCCGCTCCGCCGTCGTGAAGAAGGACTTGTAGAATCTTGCCCACGACGGCTTGATTGCTCACGGGTCCTGGAGGCTACCGGGAAATGTATCCGAGCCCCAGCCGTGTGAGGGTGAGTGTGTCCTCCTCACCACCCACGTCGACCGAGGTTTCTCTCTGCCTCCTCATCCATTCTTCCGTGGTTTTCTGAATTTCTTCGGCGCTCAGATCTTTAAATTTCCTCCCAACACAATCTCGTACCTTGCTGCATTTGTCTCCATGTGCGAGAACTTCCTTGGGTGCTAGTGAAAGTGCAACTATCCCTAGGTGGTTTTGGTAATTCCTAACAACATATAGCTCATTGAGCTAATGCTATTTCAAGATTAATATTTCAGGAAAGCTCAATGATTGGCATGGCATGGATGAGAAAAGTGGACCCCTCAATATGCTAAGGACAAAAGGATTGGCTCAAGCTCAAAGCTCAAGACTCTACATTTTCTATTTTAGTGATCCAAGATCACATTGAGTCCATAGGAAAAGCCAAAACTATCAAGGAGGGATGAGGTGTTGCTTAATGAGGCTCTTGCTCAAAATGCTTAGTGATATGCTCCAAAGTCCTCAACTACTTTCTCACATCCACGTATGACCTAAACCAAAAGTCAAACTCGGCCCCACCGATTCTTTCTATCCGGCGCCACCGAGTTCAGATGTCATAGCCACTGCCACAAACCCTAGGCAAATCGGTCTCACCGATAGGGATCTCGGTCTCCCCGAGATGGGATTGTAATCTCTCTATTTCCCTTCGTAACGTTTCGGTCCCACCGAGATGAGCGATCGGTCCCACCGAGATTGCAATGTAAACTCTCTGTTCCCTTTTGTAACATTTCGGTGTCACCGAAATGAGCGAATCGGTCCCATCGAGTTTACCTGACCAACTCTCTGGTTAGCTTATTACCAAAATCGATCTCACCGAGTTTGTGTAATCGGTCTCACCGAGATTACGTTATGCCCTAACCCTAACCATATCGGTCCTACCGAGTTGCATGTCAGTCCCACCGAAAATCCTAACGGTCACTCGATTTGCTGAATCGGTCTGACTGAGTTTATCAATTCGGTCCCACCGAGTTTGGCAAGTTGTGTGTAACGGTTAGATTTTGTGTGGAGGCTATAAATACCCCTCCACCTCCTCTTCATTCGTGGAGAGAGCCATCAGAATGAACCTACACTTCCAGCTTACATTTTCTGAGAGAGAACCACCAACACTTGTGTTGAGGCCAAGATATTCCATTCCTACCATATGAATCTGGATCTCTAGCCTTCCCCAAGTTGCTTTCCACTCAAATCTTCTTTCCACCAAATCCAAATCCTGTGAGAGAGAGTTGAGTGTTGGGGAGACTATCATTTGAAGTACAAGAGCAAGGAGTTCATCATCAACACACCATTTGTTACTTCTTGGAGAGTGGTGTCTCCTAGATTGGCTAGGTGTCACTTGGGAGCCTCCGACAAGATTGTGGAGTTGAACCAAGGAGTTTGTAAGGGCAAGGAGATCGCCTACTTCGTGAAGATCTACCGCTAGTGAGGCAAGTCCTTCGTGGGCGATGGCCATGGTGGGATAGACAAGGTTGCTTCTTCGTGGACCCTTCATGGTGGAGCCCTCCGTGGACTCGCGCAACCGTTACCCTTCGTGGGTTGAAGTCTCCATCAACGTGGATGTACGATAGCACCACCTATCGGAACCATGACAAAAACATCCGTGTCTCCTATTGCGTTTGAATCCTCCAAACCCTTCCCTTTACATTCTTGCAAGTTGCATGCCTTACTTTCCGCTGCTCATATACTCTTTGCATGCTTGCTTGAATTGTGTTAAAATTGCTTGACTTGCCCAAAGTTGCTAAAATCTGCCAAGAACTAAAATTGGGAAAAGGTTAGGTTTTTATTTGGTCAAGTAGTCTAATCACCCCCCTCTAGGCATACTTTCGATCCTACGAGTGGTATCGGAGCTTTGGTCTCCAATTGCTTGATTTCCATAGCTTTTGGTAGTCATAGCCTTGGTTTCACAACCTAGGAGAGTATGGCGTCTAGCGAGGGAAATTACCACCGTAGAGGTCCTTACTTTATTGGTACTAATTTTGCTAGTTGGAAGCATAAGATGAAAATGCATATTCTTGGACATAACCCCGTGATACGTCTCCAACGTATCTATAATTTTTGATTGCTCCATGCTATATTATCTACTGTTTTGGACCATATTGGGCTATATTTTCCACTTTTATATTACTTTTGGGATTAACCTATTAACCGGAGGCCCAGCCCAGAATTGTTGTTTTTTTGCCTATTTCAGTGTTTCGAAGAAACGGAATATCAAACGGAGTCCAAACAGAATGAAACCTTCGGGAACGTGATTTTCTCATCGAATATGATCCAGGAGAGTTGGACCCCCCGTCAAGAAAGAAGAGAGGCGGCCACGAGGGTGTAGGGCGCGCCCCTGCCTCGTGGGCCCCCCTTTGCTCCATCAACGTACTCCTTCCTCCTATATATACCTGCGTACCCCCAAACGATCAGATACGGAGCCAAAAACCTAATTCCACCGCCGCAACCTTATGTACCCACGAGATCCCATCTTGGGGCCTATTCCGGAGCTCCGCCGGAAGGGGAATCCACCACGGAGGGCTTCTACATCAACACCATAGCCTCTCTGATGAAGTGTGAGTAGTTTACCTCAGACCTTCGGGTCCATAGTTAGTAGCTAGATGGCTTCTTCTCTCTTTTTGGATCTCAATACAATGTTCTCCCCCTCTCTCGTGGAGATCTATTCGATGTAATCTTCTTTTTGCGGTGTGTTTGTTGAGATCGATGAATAGTGGGTTTATGATCAAGATTATCTATGAAAAATATTTGAATCTTCTCTGAATTCTTTTATGTATGATTGGTTAGCAAGTCTCTTCGAATTACCAGTTTGGTTTGGCCTACTAGATTGGTTTTTCTTGCAACGGGAGAAGTGCTTAGCTTTGGGTTCAATCTTAAGGTGTCCTTTCCCAGTGATAGTAGGGGAAGCAAGGCACGTATTGTATTGTTGCCATCGAGGATAACAAGATGGGGTTTTTATCATATTGCATGAATTTATCCCTCTACATCATGTCATCTTGCTTAAGGTGTTACTCTGTTTTCTTGAAATTAATACTCTAGATGCATGCTGGATAGCGGTCGATGAGTGGAGTAATAGTAGTAGATGCAGGCAAGAGTCGGTCTACTTGTCTCGGACATGATGCCTATATACATTATCATACCTAGATATTGTCATAACTATGCTCAATTCTGTCAATTGCTTAACAGTAATTTGTTCACCCACCGTAGAATACCTATGCTCTTGAGAGATGCCACTAGTGAAATCTATGGCCCCGGGGTCTATTCTCATCATATCAATCTTTCATCACTTTATTATTGCTTTGGTTTTTACTTTACCTTTTATTTTACTTTGCATCTTTATACCAAAAATACCAAAAACATATTATCTATCATCTCTATCAGATCTCACTCTCATAAGTGACCGTGAAGGGATTGGCAACCCCTAATCGCGTTGGTTGCGTTGAGCTATTTGTTTTGTGTAGGTACGAGGGACTCGCGCGTAGCCTCCTACTGGACTGATACCTTGGTTCTCAAAAACTGAGGGAAATACTTACTCTACTCTGCTGCATCACCCTTTCCTCTTCAAGGAAATCCAACGTAATGCTCAAGAGGTAGCGGGAAGATTTAAAGCGCCGTTGTCGGGAGGCTTACGCAAAAGTCAAGTCAAGATTTGGACTCCCAACAAAGAGTCACTTCTGGCGCCATACCAAGTACCTATCACAATCCCTTATCTCTCGCATTACATTATTTTCCATTTGCCTCTCGTTTTCCTCTCCCCCACTTCACCTTTGCCGTTTTATTCGCCCTCTCTTTTCCGTTTGCCTTTTGTTTGCTCGTGTGTCGGTTTGCTTGCTTGTCGTTATGTCTGAATTTGGGGAAATTATTGCCGATATGGACAATAATAATATCATGGAGAATTCTGATGCTCCTACTGAAAAACCCCTTACCTTGCATACAAAAAAAATTCGAGTTGGTAGTGGTAATATTATTGGAAAAGGAGTTATTCAAGATTTCTTTACTTGTGCCGGTGCTTTACCTTCTATGGGCAGTTCTATTCTTCATAGGACTACTAGTCTTGCGGACGCTATTGCCATGCTTATAGTTGAACATGAAAGGCAATTTATGCACATGCATCCTTGCATACAAAGAATTTTCCTAGAATTCTCTAATATTGAGCATTCTTCTGTTAAGCGTGCCGCCACTATCTTTTTGGCTCATGAGTTTAGATTTATAATAAAAGAGGCCAAAGAAATCTTTGCGCATTATAGGATATATGCTAGTCATCCTCCCATTGAATCTATCCTTTTTAATCAAGAAGACTTGATGCTTTTACAATCTTTAGATCATATTGCTTATAATGAAAATCTTAGGAAAAAGGTTCCTGCCGATGTTCTAGTTGATAAAATTTCCGAGCTTAATGATGATTTTGCTATTCAGAATAATGGACTAGGTTTTCCTCTTGAACGAAGGCTTGTAGCTTTTTGCCAAAAGAATGCTCTTAATGATGAATTGGTCGTGCAATACAAAGGGCCTAGGGAGGAACTCATACCTCCCGAGATTGATCTTGGGAACTTTTGTCCCATTAAATTTAGCCCTTTTGATTATTTTTGCTTGCCTCAAAGAAAAACTTGCTGCTGAACGTAGAGAATATGAGAGAAGTTTTCATGATTTTCCATACCACTATTATGGCAATACCTAGATCTATCCTTGCTTTATGCCTAGCTAGGGGCGTTAAACGATAGCGCTTGTTGGGAGGCAACCCAATTTTATTTTTAGTTTTT
This sequence comes from Aegilops longissima, assembly GCA_021605205.1. Taxonomy (NCBI): domain Eukaryota; kingdom Viridiplantae; phylum Streptophyta; class Magnoliopsida; order Poales; family Poaceae; genus Aegilops; species Aegilops longissima. The sequence goes on from CM038678.1 coordinate 107,704,803, forward strand.
TTTGCTTTTGTTTCTGTTTAGGAATAAATCTTTGATCTAGCCTATGGTTAGATTTGTTTTTATGTTTTAGTTAGTGTTTGTGCCAAGTTAAACCTATAGGATCTTCTTGGATGATAGTTATTTGATCTTGCTGTAATTTCTAGAAACTTTCTGTTCACGATTTTTTTTATTAAATATCACCAGAACGTGATAAAATACTGATTCCAATTGCTTCTGATCAACAAACAAATTGACTAGGTCATCCTATTTTGGCTGAATTTTTGGAGTTCCATAAGTTTGCATTAGTTACAGATTGCTACAGACTGTTCTGTTTTTGACAGATTCTGTTTTTCGTGTGTTGTTTGTTTATTTTGATGAATCTATGGCTAGTAAAATAGTTTATAAACCATAGAGAAGTTGGAATACAGTAGGTTTAACACCAATACAAATAAAGAATGAGTTCATTACAGTACCTTAAAGTGATATTTTGTTTTCTTTCGCTAACGGAGCTCACGAGATTTCTGTTGAGTTTTGTGTTGTGAAGTTTTCAAGTTTTGGGTGAATTTTTTTGATGGATTATGGAACAAGGAGTGGCAAGATCCTAAGCTTGGGGATGCCCATGGCACTCCCAACATAATCCAAGGACACCAGAAAGTCAAAGCTTGGGGATGCCCCGGAAGGCAACCCCTCTTTCGTCTACTTCCATCGGTAACTTTACTTGGAGCTATATTTTTGTTCACCACATGATATGTGTTTTGCTTGGAGCGTCTTGTATGATTTGAGTCTTTGTTTTTTAGTTTATCACAATCATCCTTGCTGTACACACCTTTTGAGAGAGCCATACATGAATTGGAATTTGATAGAATACTCTTTGTGCTTCACTTATATCTTTTGAGCTTTATAGTTTTGCTCTAGTGCTTCACTTATATTTTTTGAGCTTTATAGTTTTGCTCTAGTGCTTCACTTATATCTTTTTAGAGCATGGTGGTGGATTTGTTTATAGAAACTATTGATATCTCATGCTTCACTTAGATTATTTTGAGAGTCTTAAATAGCATGGTAATTTGCTTAATAATAATAATATGCTTGGTATTCAAGATTTGTAAAACTTTCTTTTGAGTGCGTTGAATACTAAGAAAAGTTTGATGCTTGACAATTGTTTTGAGATATGAAGATGGTGATATTAGAGTCATGCTAGTTGAGTAGCTGTGAATTTGAGAAATACTTGTGTTAAAGTTTGTGATTCCCGTAGCATGCACGTATGGTGAACCGTTATGTGATGAAGTCGGAGCTTGATTTATTTATTGATTGTCTTCCTTATGAGTGGCGGTCGGGGACGAGAGATGGTCTTTTCCTACCAATCTATCCCCCTAGGAGCTTGCGCGTAATAATTTGCTTTGATAACTTGTAGATTTTTGCAATAAGTATATGAGTTCTTTATGACTAATGTTGAGTCCATGGATTATACGCACTTTTCTTCCTTCCACCATTGCTAGCCTCTGTAATACCGCACACTTTTCACCGGTATCATACACCCACCATATACCTTCCTCAAAACAGCCACCATACCTACCTATCATGGCATTTCCATAGCCATTCCGAGATATATTGCCATGCAACTTTCCACCATTCCGTTTATTATGACACGCTCCATCATTGTCATATTGCTAGCATGATCATGTAGTTGACATCGTATTTGTGGCAAAGCCACCGTTCATAATTCTTTCATACATGTCACTCTTGATTCATTGCATATCCTAGTACACCGCCGGAGGCATTCATGTAGAGTCATATTTTGTTCTAAGTTGTAATTGTTGAGTTGTAAGAAAATAAAAGTGTGATGATCATCATTTTTAGAGCATTGTCCCAAGTGAGGAAAGGATGATGGAGACTATGATTCCCCCACAAGTCGGGATGAGACTCCGGACGAAAAATAAAAAAAAGAGAAAAAAGAGGCCATAAAAAAGGCCCAAATAAAAAAATGAGAGAAAAAGAGAGAAGGGACAATGCTACTATCCTTTTACCACACTTGTGCTTCAAATTAGCACTAAGATCTTCATGATAGAGAGTCTCTCATTTTGTCACTTTTATATACTAGTGGGAATTTTTCATTATAGAACTTGGCTTGTATATTCCAATGATGGGCTTCCTCAAAATGCCCTAGGTCTTCGTGAGCAAGCGAGTTGGATGCACACCCACTTAGCTTCTTTTGATGAGCTTTCCTATATTTATAGCTCTAGTGCATCCGTTGCATGGCAATCCCTACTCACTCACATTGATATCTATTGATGGGCACCTCCATAGCCCGTTGATACGCCTAGTTGATGTGAGACTATCTTCCCTCTTTTTGTCTTCTCCACAACCACCATTCTATTCCACATATAGTGCTATATCCATGGCTCACGCTCATGTATGGCGTGAAGTATGAAACAATTGCTTGGCTTGTCATCGAGGTTGTGCATGATTTAAATACTTTGTGTGGTGAAGATAGAGCATAGCCAGACTATATGATTGTCGGGTGGTAGGTGCGACATATGCCAACGGGTTGCTTATCATTGTGGGAGCCAATAAGACATCGCCGGTGCCTGGAAACGGGATGAGGCGAAGACATGCACGCCGGCGAATCTTACCCAGGTTCGGGGCTCTCCGTGGAGATAACACCCCTAGTCCCGCTCTGCGGGGTTTCCGCATGATCACTTGTGGCTACAAGAGGCTCCCTGAGCTGTTCGGTGAGAGGAAGAAGAAAGGCAAGGCTAGCTCTTTCCTCCCCTCAATGTAGTGTCTAAAACTATCAGAGATCCACCCTTTGCATGGGTGCCCTGGGGGGTTTATATAGGCCTACCCCCCAGGGGTACAATGGTAATCCGGCTGGGCGTGGGCCCTAGCCATCAGTGTCTATGTTCGCCGGCTTCTCCGCCGGCCGCTGGGGCCCGCCGACCGGTGGGTCCCGCCGGCTGTCGGCCTCTTGGTCGACAGGCAGGTCCCACTGCTTGGGGGTCTTGTCGGGGGTTTGTTACTGTTGCCTCACTCTTGATGACGAGGGCTTTGTCGTGGTAAGCATGGCTACAGTGCCGCCGCCTGGCGGGATCTCACTATAGCCTTACCTCGTCTTGTCTCCTTAATGGCGCGTGTTCTTCGAGGGGGGAACAAGCCGGCTATTGGGAGCCGGCCACATCCCAGGCCGACTTGGGGAGGCCTGGCTGCCTTCGGGCCGTACTGATAGCCTGTCGTGAGTGGCGTCATGGTCAACATGGCAACAGTGCCGCGCCGGACGGGTGATGGCTGCCCCGTGCGACGTACTGTGGCCATGCATGCTCCGGGATTCGGGGGTGGCAGGCTTCACTGTAGCCACACCCCGTCTCATCACCGTTATGTGGGTGCAGACTTTGAGGGTATGATCTTGGCCGCCTGCTGGGGGCCGGCTTCTTGGAGTCGGTCTTCTCGTGGCCGACTTCTTGGAGCCGGCCCCTCGTGGCTTTCTTCATGAGAGTTTGGGGCCGGGCCGCCTTCCATTAGTCGGCCTGTGAGACAACCGGCCAGGGGAAGGCGGCCCCATGCCTTGGATGCTTGAAGGCTCGATCGGCCTGTTATTTCTTGAAGAGCCAGGGGAGCCGGCTAGGCTACCCGTGGTCATTTACTCCGACAGTAGTCCCCGATGCTGGTTGGGCTTCGAGGCTGAACGGAGGACGAGAAGCTCAATCAGCTTCCTATCTTGAGGAGCCGACAACTAGGAGCTGGCTTTGATTAGGTGTGCCGTCTTTGGGAGGCTTTGAAGCCTGAAAGCGGGAGCCAGCTGGCGCGTGAGCCAGGCTGCGGGCTGGCCTCTCGCTGCCTGCGCGCCACATGGCACCCTTCGGCTGGAAGGTCCTGCCAGCCTTGTGACGGGGCGTCGCCGTGAGCCGAGGCCAGCACTTCCGGCCTCGGCCCAAGTGTGGATCTTCTGTGGCCCGAACGGACGCTCGCCTTCCGACGGCAGTTTCCGCACATCGTTAGGGCGTGATAATCGCGGTCCGTGGGGGACTGGGCGCAGTTAATCATATGTCCCCCCATGCCTCGCCTCCTTGGCATCGTCGCACGAGGCTATAAGTAGGGGGAGGAGGGGGAGAGGCAGACGCTCGCACGCTCGCCCTCGCTCTGCCATTTTCTTCCTCTTCCTCCTCTCCGTCGCCGCAGCTCCTCGCCACACGCTGCTCTTCCGCCAATCTTCTTGGTGCGTCGTAGCTTTGCTGCAGCCGAATCGTGCACCCTCCGCCGCCGCGCTTTTCCCATCGCCTCTCTGTCCTCATGGCGCGGTCCAGCTCCTGGGATGGATCCAATGTCCACAAGGACCACATCGATTTCCTTCGCAAGACGCGGTGGTTGCCGGGCATGGATTATGTGCGGGTCCGTCTCGCGCCGGAGAGGGAGATCTCGCCGGCGCCGGAGGAGGAAGAGCGGGTAATCTTTCGCTCGCACTGCCTGCACAACATCGGCCTGCCGGCGAGCGGATTCTTCCGCGCCTTTCTTGAGTTCTACCATCTCCAGCCGCACCACCTTACTCCAAACACGGTGGTGCTGCTGTCGGCCTTCGTCACCCTGTGCGAAGGCTTCCTTGGCATCCTCCCCACCCTCGAGCTTTGGGGGGAATTTTTCCAGTCCAAACTCGGCACCGTCGTCGCGGGTGTCCCTGCCCCATGCGGTGCCTTCATCGCCGTGCGTAGAACGACTGGGGACAATGCGTTTCCACCCATCGCGTTGATCCAGTCGGTGAAGCTCTGGCCAAAATCTTACTTCTACATGAAGAACGTTGCTCCGCAAGGCGACTTCGTCAATCTGCCGGCTTACATAGCCGGCCCGCCTGCTGGGAGGCGGCCTTCATGGTCCTACCGAGCCAAGTCGCTGACTCCGGCTGGGGCTGCCGCCGTCGCACGGCTCCGGGTGCTGGTCCAGTCGAAAGGCCTGACCGGGCCCGACTTGATAGCTGCCTTTGTGGAGCGCCGGGTGCTCCCACTCCAAGGCCGCCCTCACATGATTTTCCAGATGAGCGGTCGTTTCGACCCAAGCCGGCTAAGCACCAAGGAGATGCCTCATGACGAGGTATCTTACATGGTGAATTATATCGCCAACTGCAAGCTCACCGAGGAGTGGCGGTTCGGCAAGGAGCTGTACTCTCGCGCCAATCCTCCGCCTTGGGTAAGCTTCCCTTCTTTTCTTTTTCTCTTGTTGCCGAGTTCATCTTGGCGACTCTTGACGATCGGCCTGTTTTAATCGAGCCCCTCCTTCAACGGTGGCGGAGCCGCGGGTGTGGGCGCCGATTCGTCCTGGCATGCGGCGGGCGACAAGGATGATCCCGACTTGGGGCGGCCGCCCTGAGCAGCAACGCCATAGGGGGGCGGTGGGCGGCGGCTCGGGCTCGGGCCGTCTTGAGGCTGGCGGATGATAGCGAGGCGAAGTTATTCCGCACCGTCAGCGGCGTCCGATCATCAAGGCTCGGGCTCATCTGCCGCGCCGGCTGTTCGTGGTGGCGCGCAAAAACGCCGGACCGCGCCGACCCTCTTTTGCAGTCGGCCGAAGAAGCCCAAGGGTTCTGCGGCGACGACCAAGCGGGACGAGGCGGCCGCGAAGGCAGCCCGATTCCGCAAGGTGGAGGAAACCGGCAGCGACCGGCCGACGATGGAGAGGGAGGAGGGTGACATTCGTCCTGGAGGTGGAGGCGGCACCTCCATCGCCGACTGGAACGGGCCAAGGCGGCCAGCCTAACACGCCGCCTGAGCAGCCGGCTGGAGGTGAGCTGATTGTGAGAGCGGATCTTGTGGTCCTGTCGCCGTCTCTCCGGCCCGCCGGGAAGGCGACTTCAGCGCCGAACCCACAGAAAGCCGCGAGCTTCAGCTCGTCGACCCAGGATCTGGAGACGGCCAGCGCCAGCTCGCCTGAGTGGACGCCGGGCGGTGGGATGGCCATGCTGAACATGGTGGCGCAGGATGTTGGAACGGCAGATCCCGAGCCGCGCGATGAAGCGGTATACTCAAGAGTTTCTTGCGAGCGGGCGGCCATTGGTGAGTCCTCCGCTTTTAAATCGATTGCTCTTGAGTTCTTCCGTGAAGCGCGTCAGCGCCTGCTGAGTGTAATCCCGAGTTCGAGTCGGCTGTTGAGCGGCGGCTTGGAACTTCTTAGTAGACTTTGATTGCCGTCTTATTCTTATTCGCACCTCCGTCCTATTTGCAGGAATATCACAACCTCCGCGCAGCTCCCTTCAACTCCCAGGCTCAGGAGATGAACCAGAAGACCGCTGATCTGACTGAGAGACGGAGTAAGTGCTTCATTTTTTATCTCATTAGAAGTGCGTCAAGCACCTGCTGGGTGTAGTCCCGAGATTGGGCCATTGCTGAGCAGTCGGGTCAGATCTTTCCTGACGACTTCTTCCTTATTGCTTTTTCTTCTTCTTCATTTCTGCAGGGGCCAATGCCGACTTGAGGGAGCAGCTAGGTGGGGCCCAGACCGCCCTTTGCGCCAAGGAAGCCGAGTGCAACGCCTTGGCTCAGGAACGTGATCGCTTGGCCAAAAAACTGGCCGACCAGGAGGAGAGCCATAAGGTCGCCCTGAAGACGGCGTAGGACAGCGAGGCCGCCCTCAAAGCCGAATATGAGACCGAGGCGGCGAGCTGGGCTGAGGCGAGGCAAGCACTGAGCGAAGGCTATGGCCGGATTGAAGATTTGATTGACGGTAGGCCGCCTTCTTCTTCGTCCATTTGCTTGCCCCCTGTCATCTGGTTTGTCTTCTGACTTTGTGCTACTTCTTTCTTCTTTGTGCAGATTACTTTCCTGGTAACTCCGTTGCCGCCAACCAAGCCATCGAGGCCCACCACGATGCACGACAGCAGGCTGGGGTTGAGATCGCACCGGATGCTGGCCGGTCGCTTGAGGAGCAGATTCTGGCGATTCAAGCCCGCCTGCAGCCGGCTCACCGCATGCTCCGCTGTCTTTAGCGTGTCGGGGCGCAGGTGCTGGCCGCCCTCAGGCCCGGCGAGGTGGTTCCGCGCACCCCCAGTCGGACTGCCGACTGGCTGGAGGTAGCGGTCGGCCGCTTCGAGGCCTGGAAGGCTTCCGCAGCTTGGTTCGGCGCTAAGCGGGCACTAGAGTTCGTCCAAGCTTGGTATCCTGGGCTGAACTTGGCCCAGCTGAGCACCTGGCGGCAGGAGGCCGACGATGAGCTGGAGGCAGTGCTGCCGGCTATCATTCAGCGCGCCTCGGCGATCACCGATTACACCGACACCGGTGCCTTTGCCCCTGAGGTAAATGATAACGGCGTCGCTCAGCCGGAGGAGTGGTTGAGCTGAACCGGCGAAGGTGAAGACTTCGGCGGAGGAGATCGATTCAGCGACGAGGCGAAGAGGAAGAGGGGAGGGCGGTGAAGACATCGTGCCGAACGATGGGTGACCAGCCAGCCTCGGCTGATCGTGCCTCCGGCAACGCGGCGTGTGGCGTGCCGCTGCAGCGGTGGCGATCATGCAGAGACTTCGTCGGCCGGCCCTCCTCCGACCATCCTGCCGTCTCCACCAACCTGCCCGACTCGCCTGTTGCTCCCTTGGCCTGATCCGCCGTCTTTGCTTTCCTGCTTGTTACTCTTTGAACAACTTTTATTAAATTTGCGCAGTTCCACCCACTGGGGGTGTATTCAAACTATGTTGAATATTGGTCTTTCGAAGGACTTTTGTGTAAATATTATCATGCATGTGCTTGGCTTCCGTTCATACTTGCTTTTCATCCTTTTAGCTGTTTCCTTTGCCGCCCTCCTTGGTAGCGCCTTCCCGGCCTGCAACACTGCTCTGCGATCTGTGGTAAGGGAAAACAGCCATTGGGAGGACAAGTACTCGAGCTTTCTTAGATTGTAGCAAGGTGAATGGGAAGCCGGCCAGCCGGCTGCTCTGACAGCCGGTTGGCGGGGTGGGAGTCCGGCTTGTGTTATATAAGTTCGTTAGTCCTTAGCCGTTTTTCATGTGGGCATCCTTTCCTGCCTTTGGTTCTTGCCAGCCGGACAGTCGATTCTTCAAACTGCGACTTTCAACAAGAGAGGGCTTGGGTGCTGGCACACTACTTGTCTGACTGCAGGTAGAACTTGAATATAACTCAAGGCGGCTAGTCCCCGGGCCGACTGACCGAACCCGATGATGGACGAGAAAACAAATGTAGTAACATAGTCATAGGCATGATGCTGATTATACATAGATAAAAGAGGGTAGTCCCCGAGTGCTCCTCGGGGGCCCCGTCGTCTCATACTTAATACAAAAGGTAGCATGGTACATACTGCATTTTAACTGTAAAATCTTCGGAGGAGATTGGCGTTCCATGGTCGTTCCGACTCCTTGCTGGAATCATCTCTCTTGCGTGCCTTTGGCTGCTGCGCGTCGATCAGGTAGTAGGAGTCGTTGCCTAAGGCCTTGCTGGTGATGAAGGGGCCTTACCAGGGGGCCGAGAGCTTGTGCTGGCCGGCTGTTCGCTGGATCAGCCGGAGCACAAGATCACCCTCTTGGAAGGATCTTGGCTTGACCTTCCGGCTGTGGTAGCGGCATAAACCCTGCTGGTAGATGGCGGACCGGCTGAGGGCTAATAGCCGGCCTTCTTCCAGCAGGTCGACGCCATCTTCTCGTGCTTCCTTGGCCTCCGCCTCCGTGTACATGGTGACCCAAGGTGAGTCGAACTCAATGTTAGTTGGGATGACAGCCTCGGCACCATATACAAGGAAGAAAGGGGTGAAGCCAGTTGACTTGTTCGGGGTAGTACACAAACTCCAGAGGACGGCGGGCAGCTCGTTGAGCCAACAGCCGGCCGAACGCTCCAGTGGTATGACCAATCGGGGCTTGATGCTGGAGAGGATGAGGCCATTTGCTCGCCCGACTTGGCCGTTTGACTGCGGGTGGGCAACGGACACTAGGTCTAGTCGGATGCCCTGTGTCACGCAGAAACGTGCCAGTGCTCCCTTGGCAAAATTCGTGCCGTTGTCGGTGATGGTTGTAATATCTGCGATGAATGTCACGACAGTTGGCCCATTCAGTTTCTTGATCGGCTTCGCTTCAATCCACTTGGTAAATTTGTCCACGGCGACGAGCAGATGTGTCATGCCGCCGCGCGCCGTCTTGAATGGGCCCACCATGTCCAGTCCCCACACGGCAAAGGGCCAAGTGAGGGGGATGGTCTTGAGTGCAGAAGCTGGCAGGTGTTGCTTGGAGCTTAAGACTTGGCACCCTTTGCAGTGTTTGACTGATTCCTTGGCGTCATCCAAAGCAGTCGGCCAGAAGAATCCATGGCGGAAATCTTTGGAGATGAGTGATCTTGAGTCCGCGTGGTGGCCGCATTCGCCTTGGTGGATGTCCTTGAGGATTGCTATGCCCTTCTCTGGCTCGACGCAGCGCTGGAAGACTCCAGTGACGCTGCGCATAACGAGCTCTCGGTTCATTATTGTGTATGCTCCGGCTCGGCGGTAGCTCTCTGTTTACCAGGAAGTTGAGGATGGGCTGGGCCCATGATGGAGCTGTGACTTCTTCTATTGCCAATCTGACTACGCGACCGGAAGGGTGGGCTGGGTGGTGAAGAGTTGAGTCGACCACCGCTGTTGTGTCGATCGGTCCGGACGATTGCCGTAGTCCCGGGCAGGTTACGAAGTCCCGGGCGAATGCGACTATGGCAGTCCCGAGCCGCTGTCGAAGTCCCGAGCCGCTGCTTGGTTCCCCAAGTCGGATCCGGCTGCGCTGGGTCGGCGATGCGAAGATGGAATCAGATTACGAGATGGCTTGACGGATGGCGAGGAGGCGTTGGAGAGGCGCGGTTGGTATAGCTTGTCGGGTGGAGCCTATTCGTGCCAGGGCATCTGCTTGCTCGTTGTCGACCCATGGCACGTGGAAGAACTTGCATCCTTCAAAATATCCACTGATTTGCTAAACAAGGAAGCAGTAGCTCGCCATGTTTGCGTCCTTGGTTTCCAGTCGCCGGATGATTGCTGGACTACCAAATCCGAGTCACCATAGCACAGGATCCAGCGGATGCCGAGTTCTTTGGCTAGTCGGAGCCCGTGTATGAGCGCCTCGTACTCAGCCACATTGTTGGAGGTGGCAAAATGAATTTGCAATGTGTATCTGAGCTTGTCGCCCTTGGGAGAGGTCGGACGATGCCAGCTCCCAAGCCGGTGCGCATCTTGGATCCATCGAAGTGCATCCGCCAATGAGTGGAGTCGGGGGCCGGCGGCAGGTACTGGGTCTCGGCCCAGTCGACAAGGAAGTCTGCCAATGCCTGGGACTTGATGGCGGTGCGAGGCTGGTAGAAGATTGTGTAAGGAGCCAGTGGAATGGCCCATTTGCCACCGGTCGGATGCATCCGGCTGCCTATGATCTCGTGGCGGGGCAGTACATCGACGTGATGGGGTGCTCTTGAAAGTAGGGCTTGAGCTTCTTGGCGTGAAGTACACACCATAACACATCTTCGGTAGTGCGGGTAGTTACGCTTTGAGGTGGGCGTGCCCGGCTCAAATAATACGGCCTCACAGGCTAGCTGAGCTCGGCCTTCTTGGCGCTGAACCACGATAGCGGTGCTTGACCACCCGGCTAGTGGCGGCAATGTAAAGGAGCATGGGCTCTTTCTCGGTCGGTGCCGCCAAGGCGGTGGCATAGTCGACATCTTCTTTAGCTCGTGGAAGCTTGGTATGCTTGGTCGTTCCACTTTCGAGTGAGTGGACTTCTTCATGAGTCGGTGGGGGAGAGCTTTCTCTCGAAGCTGGTGATGAAGTGGTTCGTGGAGGCCGGGCATCCGGTAAACTTTTGGACGTCTCGTAGCTTGGTAGGAATCTCCATTCTCTCTATGGCCTTGATCTTCACTGGGTTGCATTCAATGCCGCGCTCGGAGACCAGGAAGCCTAGAAGCTGGCCGGCTGGTACTCCGAACACGCATTTCTCGGGGTTGAGCTTGATCCAAAACCGGCGCAAGTTTTCAAATGTCTCTCTGAGGTCTTCCAGCAAGGTGCCGCGCTTCTCTGTCTTCACCACAATATCGTCTACATAGACGTGGGCATTTCTGCCGAGCTGCTTGAGGAGGCATTTCTACATGCAACGCTGAAAAGTGGCACCGGCATTTCTCAAGCCGAATGTCATAGTCAGGTAGCAGAAAGCTCCGAATGGTGTGATGAAGGCGGTCTTGAGCGTCAGCCGGATCCAATTTATCTGGTGGTAGCTGAATAAGCACCAAGAAGCTCAACGGCTCGCATCCGGTTTGTGGAGTCTATCACTTAGTCGATTCAAGGTAAGGCAAATGGATCTTTAGGGCAGGCTTTGTTGAGGCTGGTGTAATCTATACACATGTGCCACTTGTTATTCTTCTTCAACACGAGGACCGGGTTGGCAAGCCACTCTGGAAAGAACACCTCCATAATGGCCCGGCTGCCGGAAGCGGGTTATCTATTCTCCTACAATCCTTCTCTTTTCCTCCGAGCAGTCGGTGGAGGGCTGCTTGACTGGTTTGCATCTGCTTTCGGACATGTAACTTGTGCTCGGCGAAATCCTTCGGAACACCCGGCATGTCCTTCGGGGACCATGCGAAGATGTCCCGATTCTCATGGAGGAAATTGACGTGCTCGCCTTCCTATTTGCTGTCCAGGTTTGCGCCAATGGCGGCAAACCTTTACGGGTTCTCGGGTCGGAGGTATCTTCTTTGTTTCTTTGGCGGTGGAAAGAACCTTGGTCATCATATTCCTTGGGGTTAGGGGATAGGGCGGCTTGCTTGCTTGCCATGGCCACGACTTCGATCCACATCTTCTTCTCTTCAGCAATCACGAGGGACTCGGCGGTGGTTGCTAGCTGCGCACACTCGGGAGATTTCTTGTAGTCTCCGTCTATGGTGATGATGCCCTTGGAACTCAGCATCTTCATCTTGAGGTAGGCGTAGTGGGGCACAGCCATGAACTTGGCCAGAGCAGGTTGGCCAAGCAATGCGTGGTAAGGGCTCTCCAGATCCACTACTTCAAACCATATTGCTTCTCGGCAGAAATGATCCTTATCCCCAAAGAGAACATCTATCTTGATCTTGCCGATTGGTGAGCAGGACAGGCCGGGTATGATGCCATGGAACACAGTCTGACTAGGCATGAGCTGCTTCGTCTTGATGTTTAGCTTCTCCATGGTGTCACGGTACAGTATGTTGATGCTTCTCCCGCCATCTATCGTAGCCTTGGAAAAATGGGCAGCTCGCCTTTACATGCGAGGTGGCGTCCAAAACCAATAAGTAAGAGCGGGAGGCGGCATCACCCTGGGTGATCGGCCCGGCTCGGTGATAAACCTTTCCGACGATTGCATGAACTTCGGGGTTGTTGGGCGACCATATTGACTTCTTGGTCTTTGTCGGCGTCGGCTGCGCCGGTCTTTAGGCTGGCTTGTAAAGGCGATGTAGGCGGCATGCTTGTCGAGAACTTCGTCTTGAACAGCCCGACCGCTGGCCGGCGGCGACGGCTCTTGAAGGGCCGAGGCTGGGCTGGGCGGTGGCGGAGGCGGCACCAGCCCTCGCCCTTGGATATTCGTGTGAGCGATGGCATTTTCAGTCGTGTGGTTGGGTGACTTCGCTGCTATGGAACTTGCGGGGGGCATCAAGGGCTTGCTCGTAGGAGAAAGCCGGCTGCCAACCGACTGCCATATCTCGCTTCTTGGTAGCGGGCCGCCCTTGGTTGTTCGTCTTCCTTTGTGGTCACTTGCCGGTGGTGGAAGGTGGCATAAAACCTTGCCCTTGTTGTCGTTACGATGCAGGCGTCGGTTGGAGTCTCGGCCGCTGTCTTGGGAGCCGGAGTGAGCACCTTCCGGGCGTCTACTCGAGCTTCGGTCTTCATTGAAAGAAATCGCCATGGCGTGCTTATGCTGCTATGATCGGTAGCTCATCGAGGGTAGTCGGCTCGTCCGCAGAGAGTCGGTGTTGAGGAGGGTGCCTTCTCGGCATCGGCGGTGAAGTACTCTATGGCTTGAACCTCGTGCACCCCTTCGCATGGGAGTTGCGAGCTCATTAGCGTGTGAGGTAGTCGCTAGTTGATTCATTGGGCCCTTGAACACACAAGGAGAGGCTGTCGGGATTGGGAGCCCGTTTGTAGGTGCTTGTAAAGTTGCGGATGAAGGCTTACTGTGAAGTCTAGCCACTGTTGACGCTATGTAAGGCTTGAGGCTGTTGAGCCAGTCTTGGCCGTGCCTTGGAGCATGAGGGGACATATTTCACGGCAACACGCTGTTGCCCGTTTGCTATCTTGTAGTGTAGTGGAATGTCGATCAACCAGTCTTTCGGCTTCACGGAGCCGTTGTTCTTGGGCGTGTCTCTTGGGAGCGAGAACCCTTTGGGGTAGGGCTCGTCGCGGATGCAGGGGCCAAAGCAGGGCGGGCCGACATCATCTTCTTCTTCTAGCGCCAGGGATCGCGCTAGGCGGTCGATCCGATGGCGGGCATCATTCTCGCCGACTCCTTCACGGTGGCCTAGTCGGCCGCTGAGAGTCGGATACGTGACAGGCGGCGGGGTGGGACATCTCTCCCCACGAGGTGGAGGAGGAGGTGGGTTGCCTCGTCGTTCCACAGCTTGAGGGCGGCCTTCTGCGTCGCGCTTGATGGAGATTCGAGTCCGACTGCGGCTAGCAGCCGGCTCCTTTTCTTGCCTTGCGCGGGTGCCGCCCGCAGTCGGCGTCCGTGATGTCGCATCGTGCTCTCGGCGTGAGGGAGGACTTCCAGCGCGGGCGCCGGCTTCATGCCGCTCTGCGGCCGCGTCGACCAACTGCTGGATGTGTCTAGTCATGTAGGGGAGCTCGTCGGCCCCTAGTCCATTCAGCTCGTCCACGATCGACTGGGCGACGCGTAGGTTCTCGAGGGGCATGGCATATACTGGGCGGTCTGCTCCCTACATGTTGGTGATGGCCGCGCCGCGCTTCTTGACGACACCGGCCCGGCTAGGCCCGTCGGGAGGCGGCATACCAAAGGCGATGCGGTCGACTTCGCGCTGGTGAGCCTCAGTGAGGTGTCTCATGGATGCTATCTTCTGGCCCTCCGCAATGAGGGCGAGGCGGCGTGCCTCTAGTGTCTCGTTGTCAGTGTCGGCCGGGATGGGGGTGGACAAGTCGTGCAGCACCGCTTGCAGGGCATCGTGGGCGTTCGCGAGGCGACACCACGGCCGATGACGATTACCTCGGTGGCGATCTTTGCCGCTTGTTGTCGGCTCGAGGAGGAGGGTCGTCGAAGATCACTACGTTGGTGGGGAAAGCGTCAAGCGACGCCGTGTCGGAGTCGACAAGCATCGGGTCGGTGGAGCCAACCGACTCCAAATCCATAGCAGGCTCGCTGGAGACGTGGAGTTGGTCGAGGAGGCTGACGAGGCTGCTCTCGGGGCAGCCTGTGCCCGTGTCGGACGCGGGCTCGTCGGAGATGCGGGCCTCGCAAAGAAGATCGATGAGGCAGCTCGCCGCGCAGGCTTCCTCGACGCCTTGCCGCGCGTCGGGGCAAGCGCCATCGGGCGTGCCGGGCTGGCTACACTCGCTGGGAAGGAAAAGGGTTCCCGTCCAGAGCAGGTCTCCGGACGGACGGTGCACTGGCCCCACGGTGGGAGCCAAATGTCGGGTGGTAGGTGCGACATATGCCAGCGGGTGGCTTATCATTGTGGGAGCCAATAAGACATCGCCGTGCACAGAAGCGGGATGGCGAAGACATGCATGCCGCGAATCTTACCCAGGTTCGGGGCTCTCCATGGAGATAACACCCCTAGTCCTGCTCTGCGGGGTTTCCGCATGATCACTAGATCAACAAGTGGCTACAAGAGGCTCCTTAAGCTGTTCGGTGAGAGGAAGAAGAAAGGCAAGGCTAGCTCTTTCCTCCCCTCAATGTAGTGTCTAAAACTATCAGAGATCAACCCTTTGCATGGGTGCCCTGGGGGTTTATATAGGCCTACCCCGAAGTACAATGGTAATCCGGTGGGCGTGGGCCCTAGCCATCGGTGTCTATGTTCATGGCTTCTCCCGCCGTCATTGGGCCCTTGATTGGTAGGTCCCTTGCCATTGCCGACCTCTTGGTCGACAGGCAGGTCCCACCGCTTGGGGTCTTGTCGGGGCTGGTTAGTGTTGCCTCACTCTTGATGCGAGGGCTTTGTCGGGGTAAGCATGGCTCTGATGCCGCCTTTGCTGGCTCTCACTTGTAGCCTTACCTCGTCTTGTCTCTTAATGGCGCGCGTTCTTGAGGGGGAACAAGCCGGTTGTTGGAGCCGCCACATCCAGGCGGTTGGGGGAGGCCTTCAGACGTCGACATCTTGTGACTGTCGTGAGTGGCGTCATGGTCAACATAGCCTTGATGCGGGCCGGACGGTGATGGGTCCCTGTCGGGCGTCTTGTGGCCATGCGTGCTCTGGGATTCAGGGGTGGCAGGCTTCACTATAGCCACGCCCCGTCTCATCACCGTTATGTGGGTGTAGACTTTGAGGGTACGATCTTGGCCGCCTGCTGGGGCCCGGCTTCTTGGAGTCGGTCTTCTCGTGGCCGGCTTCTTGGAGCCGGCCCCTCGTGGCTTTCTTCATGAGAGTTTGGGGCCGGGCCGCCTTCCGGTAGTCGACCTGTGAGACAACCGGCCAGGGGAAGGCGGCCCCATGCCTTGGATGCTTGAAGGCTCGATCGGCCTGTTATTTTTTGAAGAGCCAGGGGGAGCCGGCTAGGCTACCCGTGGTCATTTACTCCGACAGTAGTCCCCGAAGCTGGTTGGGCTTCAAGGCTGAAGGGAGGATGAGAAGCTCAATCAGCTTCCTATCTTGAGGAGCCGGCAGCTAGTAGCCGTCTTTGATTAGGTGTGCCGTCTTTGGGAGGCTTTGAAGCCTGAAAGCAGGAACCACCTGGCGCGCGAGCCATGCTGCGAGCTGGCCGCTCGCCGCCTGCGTGCCACATGGCACCCTTTGGCTAGAACGGCCTGCCAGCCCACGCGCGCGACGGGACGTCGCCGTAGATCGGGGCCCGCCACTTCCAGGCCTCGGCCCAAGTGTGGATCTTCTGTGGCCCGAACGGACCGCTCGCCTTCCGACGGCATTTCCTTGCGTCGTTAGAGGCGTGATAATCGTGAGGCGTGGGGAGTGGTCGCAGTTAATCCCGTCTCCCACGCCTCGCCTCTCGGCTTACGTCGCTGCGAGGCTATAAGTAGGGAGGAGGGCGGGGCGCTGCCACTCGCCCTCGCTCCATTTTCTTCCTCTTCCTCCTCTCGTCGCGCAGCTCCTGCCGCCGCGCTGCCCTTCCGCCAATCTTACAGGTGCGTCGTAGCTTTGCCGCAGCCGAATCGCGCCCCTCGCTGGCGCTTTTCCCGTGGCCTCTACATCCTCATAAGCGCGGTCCAGCTCCTGGGATGGCTCCAATGTCCCACGAGACCACGTCGATTTCCTCCATAAGACACGGCGGTTGCCGATTCTGGATTATGTGCGGGTCCGTCTCCGCCGAGAGAGGAGATCTCGCCGCGGCCGGGAGGACGGCGGGTAATATTCGCTTCGCACTGCACTGCGCTGCGTCGGCTGCCGGCAAAGCGGATTATTCAGCGCCTTTCTTGAGTTCTACCATCTCGGCCGCACCACCTTACTCCAAACACGGTGGTGGTGCTGTCGACCTTCGTCACCACATGCGAAGGCTTCGTAGCGTCCTCCACCCTCGAGCTTTGGGGAATTCTTCGATCAAGCTCGGCACCGTCGTCATGGCGTGCCTTCCCCATCCGGTGCCTTCGCCGTCGCGGAGACCAACTCGTGACAATCCGTTTCCGCCCGCCGCGTTGATCCGGTCGGTGAAGCTCGGCAAAATCTTACATCGTGAAGACGTTGCTCGCATGGCGACTTCGTCAATTTGCGGGCATACATAGCCGCCCCTTTCTTGGGGCGGCCTTCATGAATCCTCTCGAGCTAAATTCTTTGACTCGGTTGGGGCTGCCGCCGTCGCCGCGGCTCGGTGCTGGTCGGTCGGAAGGCCTGGCCAGCCCGACTTGATAACGCCTTTGTGGGCGCGGTGCTCACTCCAAAACGCCCTCACATGATTTGCGGATGACGGTCGTTTGACCCAAATCGGCTAAGCACCAAGGAGATGCCTCATGGCGAGGTATCTTACATGGTGAATTATGCTCGTAGCTGCAAGCTCGAGAGGAGTGGCAGTTCGGCAAGAAACCGTACTCTCGCGCCAATCTTCGCCTTGGGTAGCTTCCTTCTTTCTTCTTCTCTTGTTGCCGAGTTCATCTGGCGACTCTTGACCAGTCGGCCTGTTTTTATCGAGCCTCCTCCTTCAACGGCGGCGGGCCGCGGTGTGGAAGCGCTAGTTAAATCCCGACCGTGTGACGGGCGACATGGGCGATCCCGACTTGGGCGGCCTCCCTAAACAACCCGCGCCGTAAAGAGGCGGTGAAGCGGCGGCTCCGGGCTCGAGGCCGTCTTCGAGACTGCCGGATGATGGCGAGGCGAAGTTATTCCGTGTCGTCAGCGGGCGTCCAATCATCAAACGCGAGCTCATCGCGCGCCCCGTGTTCGTGGTGCGCAAAAAACGCCGGTTGGCGCCGACCCTCTTCGGCAGTCGGCGAAAAAGCCCAAAGGTTTCTGGCGGCGACCAAGCGAAGACGGCGCGCGAGCAACCGCTTCGCAAGGTGGTGAAGCAGCAAGCATGGCGGTTTGGCGTAAGTGTCAATTCTCTCACGCCTTTCTTTTTTTCTCTTCGGTTGACATTCTTCTAAGCCTTTTCCTTGACTTATCGAAACAGGGCTCCGCTTTCTCTTGAGCGGGCCACTGCCTCCTCCATAGTTTGGCGGCGGGAGGGTCATGGCGAACGCCCGCCGCGTGGATCCCGTGCCGATCTCCTAAGCGGCGGCGAAGCGTAACTGTGGGAGGCAGGAGGCGAGGCGGAGGAGGAGAGGCGGCTGCCCGAGGTGGCTCGAGGAGGCAGCGGAGGTCGGCGGGCGCAAGCAAGACTGACAGCGGCCAAGGCTCAAAAGGAGGCTGCGGCCGCGGAGAGGGCGGCGGAGGCCCTGCGTAACCATCCTCTGCAGCTCATCATCCCCCCTTGCACCGTGGCCCCCAATATCCTAGTGCCCCCGCCGGAGGAAACCGACCACGACCGGCCGGCGATGGAGAGGGAGGAGGGCAATGCAGTCGTCCTGGAGGAGGAGGCGGCACCGCCATCACCAACTGGAACGGGCCGAGGCGGCCGGCCTAACGCGCGCTGAGCAGCTAGGCTGGCCCGAGCCAAGCTGTGAGGCGGATCTTGTTTTCTGTCGCCGTCTCGTCGGTAGCTTGAGGGAAAAAGCGACTTAGCGGACCCGCGAAAGCCAAACTTGCTCGTCGGCCCGAGATCTGAGACAGCCAGCGCCGCCTACTTTGGTGAGCGCCCGGTCGGTGGGACGGCCGTGCTGAACGTGGCGGCGCAGGATGTCCGGAACCGGGTTCAGTCCTAAGCCGCCGCGCTGAAGCAGTATACTCAAGAGTTTCTTGCAACGCGGATGGCCATTCTTGTGAATCCTCCCGCTTTTCGTCGATTGCTCTTGAGTTCTTCCGTAAGTAGCGTCATCGCACTCCAGGTGTAATCCCGAGTTAGTCGAGTTGGTCTTTCTTTGGCTTGGGCACTCTTAGTAGAACCGATTGTTGTCTTGTTCTTATTCGTACCTCCGTCCTATTTGCAGGAATATCACAACCTCCGCGCGGCTACCTTCAACTCCCAGGCTCGGGAGATGTACCAGAAGACCGCTGATCTGACTGAGAGCCGGAGTAAGTGCTTCATTTTTTATCTCATGTGGGGGCGCGTCACCGCACCCACTGGGTGTAGTCCCCGAGATTCGGGCCGACTTCTGGGCAGTCGGGTCGGATCTTTCCTGACGACTTCTTCCCTATTGCTTTTTTCTTCTTCTTCATTTCTGCAGGGGCCAATGCCGACTTGAGGGAGCAGCTTGGTGGGGCCCATACCGCCCTTTGCACCAAGGAAGCCGAGTGCAACGCCTTGGCTTAGGAACATGATCTCTTGGCCAAAAAACTGGCCGACCAGGAGGAGAGCCATAAGGTGGCCCTGAAGACGGCGCAGGACAGCGTGGCCATCCTCAAAGCCGAATATGAGACCGAGGCGGCGACCTGGGCTGAGGTGAGGCAAGCGCTGAGCGAAGGCTATGTCCGGATTGAAGATTTGATTGACGGTAGGCTTTCTTCTTCTTCGTCCCTTTGCTTGCCCCCTGTCATCTGGTTTGTCTTCTGACTTTGTGCTACTTCTTTCTTCTTTGTGCAGATTACTTTCCTGGTTACTCCGTTGCTGCCAACCAAGCCATCGAGGCCCACCGTGATGCACGATGATAGGCTGGGGTTGAGATCACACCGGATCTTTGGCGGGTCAACGAGGCAGCTTAAGCGATTCAAGTTTGCTCGCAGCGGTTCACCGCTATCTCCGCCGTCTTGAGCGTGTCGAGCGCGAGGTGCTAACGCCCTCGCCCGGCGGTGGTTGCCGCACCCCTAGTGGGGCTGCCGACTAGGCGGAGGTAGCGGTCGGCAGCCGAGCTCGAAGGCTTCCAGCTTCGGTCCGGTGCTAGGCGGGCGCTAGAGTTCGTTTGAGCTTGGTATCCTGGGCTGAACTTGGCCCAGCTGAGCAACCGGCGGCAGGAGGCCGACGAGGAGCTAGGAGCGGTGCGGCCGGCTATCATTCAGTGTGCCTTGGTGATCACCGATTACACCGACACCAGTGCCTTTGCCCCTGACGTAAATGATGACGGCGTCGCTCAGCCGGAGGATTGGCTCGGGCTTAACCCGACAGAAGGTGAAGACTCGGCGGAGGAGATCGATTCCAGCGACGAGGGTGAAGAGGAAGAGGGGGAGGACGGTGAAGACATTGTGCTAGACGGTGGAGCGACCAGCCAGCCTCAGCCTGATTGTGCCTCCAGCAACGAGGCGCGTGCGCACGCGCCGCCTGCAACAGGTTACGATCATGCCGAGACTCGTCAGCCGACCACTCCTCCAGCCAGCATTGCCGTCTCCACCAACCTGCCCGACTCGCCTGTTGCTCCATTGGCCTGATCTGCCGTCTTTTCTTTCATGCTCGTTACTCTTTGAACAACTTTTATTAAATTTGCGCAGTTCCACCCACTGGGGGTGTATTCAAACTATGTTGAATGTTGGTCTTTCGAAGGCCTTTTGTATAAATATTATCATGCATGTGCTTGGCTTCCGTTCATACTTGCTTTTCATCCTTTTAGCTGTTTCCTTTGCCGCCCTCCCTTGGTCGCCGCCTTCCCATACAGACAGCTTCTCTGCAGTCTGTGGCTGGGGAAGGGCTTGGCCATTTGGGAGGACAAGTACTCGCGCTTTCTTAGATTGTAGCAAGGTGAATGGGAAGCCGGACAGCCGGCTGCTCTGACAGCCGGTTGGCGGGGTGGGAGGCCGGCTTGTGTTGGCCCATTCCAGTCGGTGATGGCGGTGCCGGCTCCCCCTCCAGGACGACTGCGTCGCCCTCCTCCCTCTCCATCGCCGGCCGGTCGTGGCAGTTTCCTCAGCCAGAACCTTTGGGATGCTCGGGGCCACGGTGCGTAGGGGGATGATGAGCTGCGGAGTACTCTATGGCTTGAACCTCGTGCACCCCTTCACAGGAGTTGCGGAGCTCGGCCCAACGCGTGAGGTAGTCACGAGGTTATTCATTGGGCCCTTGAACACACAAGGAGAGCTGTCGGGGCTTGGGAGCCCGTTTGTAGGTGCTGGTGAAGTTGCGGATGAAGGCTTCTGTGAAGTCTAGCCAGCTGTTGACGTTGTAAGGCTTGAGGCTGTTGAGCCAGGTGCGCGCCGTGCCTTGGAGTATGGGCGGACATATTTCACGGCAACACGCCTGTTGCCGTTTGCTATGCGAACTGCAGTGGAGTAATCAATCAACCAGTCTTCCGGCTTCACGGAGTCGTTGTACTTGGGCGTGTCTCTTGGGAGCGAGAACCCTTTGGGGAAGTGCTCATCGCGGATGCGGGGGCCAAAGCAGGGTGGGCCGACATCGTCTTCTTCTTCTAGCGCCAGGGATCGCGCTAGGTGGTCGATCCGATGGCGGGCATCATTCTCGCCGACTCCTTCGCGGTGGCTTAGTTGGCCGCTGAGAGTCGGATGCGTGACAGGCGGCGGGGTGGGATATCTCTCCCCACGAGGCGGAGGAGGAGGTGGGTTGCCTCGTCGTTCCACAGCTCGAGGGCGGCCTTCTGCGTCGCGCTTCGATGGAGATTCGAAGTCAATGCGGCTAGCAGCTGGCTCCTTTTTCTTGCCTTGTCTGGCTGCCGCCATGATCGATGTCCGTGTGACGCCGCGACTGTGCTCGGCGTGGGGAGGACTTTCAGCTGGCGCCGGCTTCATGCCGCTCTGCGGCCGCGTCGATCAACTGCTGGATGCATCTGGTCATGTAGGGGAGCTCGTCGGCCCCCAGTCCATTCATCTCGTCCACGATCGACTGGGCGGCGCGTAGGTTCTCGAGGGGCGTGGCATAGACTGGGTGGTCTGCTCCCAACATGTTGGCGATGGCCGCGCCGCGCTTCTTGACGATGCCGGCCCGGCTAGGCCTGTCGGGAGGCGGCGCACCAAAGGCGGCGCGGTCGACTTCGCGCTGGTGAGCCTCAGTGAGGTGTCTCATGGAGGCTATCTTGACCCTCGCATAATGAGGCGAGGCGCGCCTCAAAGTGTCTCGGTGTCGGCGTCGGCCGGGATGGGGGCGGACAAGTCGTGCTGCGCCGCTTGCAGGGCGTCGTGGGCGTTCTCGCCAGAGGCGACACCCTGGCTGATGACCAGTAGCTCGGTGACGATGCTTCCGCCGCTGTCGGCTCGAGGAAGAGGGTCGTCGAAGATCACTACATTGGTGGGGAAAGCGTCAAGCGATGCCGTGTCAGAGTCGACAAACATCGGGTCGGTGGAGCCAACCGACTCGAAATCCACAGCAGGCTCGCTGGAGACGTGGAGTTGGTCGAGGAGGGTGACGAGGCGGCTCTCGGGGCAGCCTGTGCCCGCGTCGGACGCGGGCTCGTCGGAGATGCGGGCCTCGCCAAGAAGATTGATGAGGCAGCTGCGCCCAAGTAGAAGCGTCGGCGGACGCCTTGGCTGCTGTCAGGGCAAAGCGCCATCGGGCGTGCCTGGCTGGCTACGCTCGCTATGAAGGAAAAGGCTTCCCGTCCAGAGCAGGTCTCCGGACGACGGTGCACCTGGCCCCATGGTGGGCGCCAAATGTCGGGTGGTAGGTGCGACAATTCCATGCCCCAGAAGAACAAGAAGATGACTTGGATGTCTATGCCAAGAAAAAGATGGATCACAATTCCATGGCTAGCATGTACAAGGAGATTCCTGATGCAGATCTTGAGACTCACCAATTTGGTTCAGTGAAACACTTGCTGTCAGGCCTACCTACAATCTACTGGATCCTCAGGCACACTCTATTGCCAAAGTCAGGAGATCACAGAATGATCAAAGGACATTCCATCAACTTGCTGCACATATTTGATGTCCCACAGAAGTTCAAAGTCACGAGCCTAATTGTGGAAACCATTAAGAGAACAGCTGCAGATCAGAAGAGAAGTTGTGGGTATGCCCCACAGATCCAGGAGCTGATCAACTCCATGATGGGCACTGGCACATATCTTTTGGACAAGGAACATATGCCCATCTACCCAGACTTTGAGGAAACACCGTGGTCATGGATGAAGATGAACCATATTCTGTGCAAGCACAAGCAAAGAGAGAGAAGGCAAGTACAGAAAAGGCTGCAAAGATGCCAACCATGCATGAGGCATGTCAGTATCTTCTGAAGAGCAAGCAAGATCAGCTTGGCTACTTGATTACCTCCACTCTGAGGATTGAGAAGGGACTGGCCACCCTGACTCAAAACCAGGAGAGCTTGGAGAGGATCATGGAGCAGAAGTTCTATGATTTAGATGTGAAGGTCACTGAGATACAGTCTATTGTTGAGCAACTTCAGGATGAAGTGCAGGAGTAGAAGGGCAAGACTACCACTGATGCTTTTGCTAGAGTGCCCAGAGGACAGAGGTCTGCTGCTATGCCAGTTACAGACACCAGGGCAACTACATCTACACCAGCTACAGCTTCAGTGCCACCAGCTCCAGCACCCACTCCACCAGCTCCAGCTACTTCAACTGATGCCTTCGTCCTTGGAGTTCTATCTACACCACCACCTGAAGACCATGCCTGAGAGTCGATCTAGCACTATGAATTTTTATGAACTTTTTGGCAACTTGTTGCCAAAGGGGGAGAAAATGTATAGATCATAGGCTTAGAGAGAGAGAGAGAGAGAGAGAGAGAGAGAGAGAGAGAGAGAGAGTTGCTCTTTATTCGTCTCTTGTTTTTGGTGGTTGGACTTTGTTATTTGCTTGTTTGAGATACTTTATGCTTTTGGTGATACTTGGATGATCATGTGTTTCATCATATTCTACCTTAATGCTTGTGGGATGACATTATCCTTTTATATCCCCGTATGATTATTCACTTTTCTTGGTGATGAGTGCATGTATTTAATTATTATCATTTTGAGCGCTCCACCAAGATGTATGTGACATGGAAGAGTAATCCATGATCCTAACTCATTGTGCATTTGCAGTCCAAAGCAAATATTAAACCATGCACAAATTTAGGGGGAGCTCTTGCTTTTCACATACTTCTCAAAGCGACAATGTTTTTCACTCTTATTATCATTTGTCAAAGCTTTGATCTATATGTTTTCATCAATTACCAAAAAAGGGGGAGATTGAAAGTGCAACTATCCCTAGGTGGTTTTGGTAATTTCTAACAACATATAGCTCATTGAGCTAATGCTATTTCAAGATTAATATTTCAGGAAAGCTCAATGATTGGCATGGCATGGATGAGAAAAGTGGACCCCTCAAAATGCTAAGGACAAAAGGATTAGCTCAAGTTCAAAGCTCAAGACTCTACATTTTCTATTTTAGTGATCCAAGATCACATTGAGTCTATACGAAAAGCCAATACTATCAAGGTGGGATGAGGTGTTGCTTAATGAGGCTCTTGCTCAAAATGCTTAGTGATATGCTCCAAAGCCCTCAACTACTTTCTCACATCCACATATGACCTAAACCAAAAGTCAAACTCGGCCCCACCGATTCTTTCTGTCCGGCACCACCGAGTTCAGATGTCATAGGCACTGCCACAAACCCTAGGCAAATCGGTCTCACCGATAGGGATCTTGGTCTCAACGAGATGGGATTGTAATCTCGCTGTTTCCCTTCGTAATGTTTCGGTCCCACCGAGAT
This sequence comes from Aegilops longissima, assembly GCA_021605205.1. NCBI lineage: Eukaryota > Viridiplantae > Streptophyta > Magnoliopsida > Poales > Poaceae > Aegilops > Aegilops longissima. The sequence goes on from CM038678.1 coordinate 107,729,020, forward strand.
GAGCCATCGGTCCCACCGAGATTGCAATGTAAACTCTCTGTTTCCCTTTTGTAACATTTCGGTCTCACCTAAATGAGTGAATCGGTCCCACCGAGTTTATTTGACCAACTCTCTGGTTAGCTTATTACCAAAATCGGTCTCACCGAGTTTGTGTAATCGGTCTCACCGAGATTACGTTATGCCCTAACCCTAACCATATCGGTCCTACCGAGTTGCATGTCGGTCCCATCGAAAATCCTAACGGTCACTAGATTTGCTGAATCAGTCCGACCGAGTTTATCAATTCGGTCCCACCGAGTTTGACAAGTTGTGTGTAATGGTTAGATTTTGTGTGGAGTCTATAAATACCCCTCCACCTCCTCTTCATTCGTGGAGAGAGCCATTAGAATGAACCTACACTTCCAACTTACATTTTCTGAGAGAGAACCACCTACACTTGTGTTGAGGCCAAGATATTCCATTCGTACCATATGAATCTTGATCTCTAGCCTTGCCAAGTTGCTTTCCACTCAAATCTTCTTTCCACCAAATCCAAATCCTGTGAGAGAGAGTTGAGTGTTGGGGAGACTATCATTTGAAGCACAAGAGCAAGGAGTTCATCATCAACACACCATTTGTTACTTCTTGGAGAGTGGTGTCTCCTAGATTGGCTAGGTGTCACTTGGGAGCCTCCGACAAGATTGTGGAGTTGAACCAAGGAGTTTGTAAGGGCAAGGAGATCGCCTACTTCGTGAAGATCTACCGCTAGTGAGGCAAGTCCTTCGTGGGCGATGGCCATGGTGGGATAGACAAGGTTGCTTCTTCGTGGACCCTTCATGGGTGGAGCCCTCCGTGGACTTCCGCAACCGTTACCCTTCGTGGGTTGAAGTCTCCATCAACGTGGATGTACGATAGCACCACCTATCGGAACCACGACAAAAACATCCGTGTCTCCTATTGCGTTTGAATCCTCCAAACCCTTCCCTTTACATTCTTGCAAGTTGCATGCCTTACTTTCCGCTGCTCATATACTCTTTGCATGCTTGCTTGAATTGTGTTAAGATTGCTTGACTTGCCCAAAGTTGCTAAAATCTGCCAAGAACTAAAATTGGGAAAAGGTTAAGATTTTATTTGGTCAAGTAGTCTAATCACCCCCCTCTAGACATACTTTCGATCCTACAGCTAGCCGCATTGGGGTTTGTTCAAACACATTTTCACCTGTCGATCCCAGTCGATAAAGAAGGCCAACCCAGACGACGAAAAGATGCATGTGATCCAGATGTGCGGGGGTTTAGGAATCCAGATAAGGGGTAGAAGTAATTTTCCTCCTATGACTTTTCCTGAGTCAGTTAGGGGATGGCAGTCGACTTGGTTCTACTGCAAAGATATTCCGACTCCTGGTCAGCTGACCGGTCTTGCTCCTTTCTCTCTGGAGAGACTTCGCACCCCTTGTTTACTAGCTGTAGCAAATGAGGAGAAGGGGGAGGTGCGAATGTTAGTCGACGCGGCCATTGCATTGGTTCAGGGTGGAGTGATGGGTATGGATCTGTTGGAGGTATTCCTCAGTCGACGCATCCAGCCTTTACATGCCCGAGACCACCCAATGTGGATTTACTCAGGTCCAGAAGACACCGTTCGAACCCACCCGGAGGAAGTTGACGAGGAGACGGTGGCCCAGTGGCTCAGGAGCATTACTGGCAACAAAGATAACCCCAGGGGATCTAGGAGGATTCTACCATTCGATGCCAACAATGCTCCAGATGAGGTCGGGCTCAATTTACTGAGTGTTTTTTCCTTTCGATCTGCGATTGTTCTTGTCGGATTTCGGGTTCCGGCAGACCCTTGAGGTTCGAACACTGGAGTGCGCACGGAATCTCGCCCTCTACCTACCTGCACCCCGCTGCCTCGCTAGGATCTAAACTATGAAAGGAACAGCACAAGAGACACATGGTTTATACTAGTTCGGGCCACCATTCTGGTGTAATACCCTACTCTAGTTTGTGGTGTGGTGGATTGCCTCTTGGGCTGATGGTGATGAACAATACAAGGAAGAACAGCCTCGCGAGGGTCTGTTCTTGGCTGGTGCGATGAACTGTTTGGGGGAGTTCAGTCGCTTCTCTCTATCTCTCTCGTTTGTTCTCTTGCTACTTTTCTTCCATCCCTTTACCCTGTGGGTGGCTAGCCCTATTTATATGCAGAGGCCCTGGGCCTCTTCCCAAATATTGAGCGGGAAGGGCGCCAACAATTGGCCATTTTGAACGCCGGCTTGGGCTCCACAATGACTTCCTTCCTGCCGTTGGACTGGTCTTGGTCTTGTTGCACCAAAATGGACGCCTTTGCTTGATGCTCTCGCCTGCGCTTGCTCCCTTAGCACCAAAGAGGAAAGGAGGACACTGCGCGGGCTGGCGCCCGCTGGGCGCCTCTGGTCGTCATGGCTTGCGCCATGGGCACCTCATGAGGTACCGGCTTGATCTCTCCGCCTCCTCGCGAGCCAGCCTCGATGAGGCTGCGGCTCGAGGAAGCTCCTGTCGTCCGCCCTCATGAGGCTTGGCCTCGCGAGGGTCTTGAGCTTGTGTTGATGAATATGGGCTGTGATGGGCCCCCTTTGAGCCACGCCGCAGCCGCAGTGTAAGTCTGGGACCCCTGTTCCCGTAACGCCGACAGAGCCCCAGGCCCAAGGCGCGCCGGACTTGGCTGAGCAGAGGCGAAGGGCAAGTGAGCGTGGCTGTTGGCCCTAACAGCCTGCAGCCTTTGGCGCCAGATGGCGGTTGATTGACGTGGGCGTCTCCACTTCCCCACGACGCCTCGGCAATCGCACGAATTGACAAGTCCTCGCATGCAGAGCGGGTCATGATTGCCCTGTGATCGTGGAGGTCTGCGGTTGGCCTTCCCCGGCTATAAGTTCGGGACAGCTGCCGCCTCTAGTCCATCTCCTCCTTGCTTCTTCTTCTTCCCCATGGCTCCGCCGAAGAGGTTCTCGGCCGCAGAGAAGGGGAAGGCTCGCCAGGTAGGGCCTGACTCTCCCCCATCCAAGCGCGGTTGAGGCCGTCCTCGGAAACACCCTGTGGCTCCCATGGTGGCTCCTCGCGGTCGTGGAGGTGACATCCCGCGCGGTGGCGGGCGGCAGGCCGCTGCTCGGGGGTGCGCTACGGCCGCACGCCCCCCTAGGCCGCGCTTCCACTCGGTAGAGGTGCTGCCGGAGTTTCTGGTGTGGTCAGCAGAGCCGACCGGCACCCGGCTCTAGCTCCCTCGCTTCCTCCTAGGTGAGCTTCCGGCCGGTGCCCCGGGCGGCCTCTGGCTTCAGGCGGATGGTAGCTGCAGCCGGGCCTCCTGGCTTCACTGGATGTCTCTGCAGCCAGAGTCTGGCTCGCCTGCGCGCGGGCGGGCAACGCTTGTTGCTGGGTCCGAGCCGGGCGATGCACCCTGCACTTCAAGTTCGACGGTGATGCCACCCTCACGTGAGGGTGTTCGGGAAGATGGTCGCCATACTGGGTGCTGCCTTGAGAACGACGACCGTGGGCGGGTTCAGCCTCAACGACGATGAAGACGATAACGCTGCTGGGTCGGCGATGTTCGGGCTCGCCGAGCTCGGCGGCTCTTCTTCAGGCAGCGGCTCCTCCAGCGGTGGTCGTGACCAGCCTCCGTGCCGCCGCGCCCGCCTGGAGGGAGGTAGCGAGTCCGCCCGCCGTCTTGCCCCGGTGAAGCACGAGAGGGAGTCCGCCTGAGCTCCGGAGGCAGGTCAAGTCTCCCCCGCGAGTTGGTGTCGGGCGAGCCGTGCCTGTTTTGTCCTTTTTCCTTTTCCTGCGCAAAGAAACAGTAGCGTAGGGCCCCGCGTGGGCGTGCTTGGACTATTGCTGTTAATTATCGTATTGTTTTTGCTATCTCGGTATTATGCCCTTGTGCTACACGCCACAGAAATTACTTAGCCTGGGCGCCTGTCGTGGCCCTCGCCGAACGCTTCATGTCCTGCGAAGGTTAGTCCGAGAGGTAGCTCCTGCCTCGGTGTGGAGGCGACCACCCAGTCCTGTTCGTGTCGCGGTGCCCGTGAGGCATGGACTGGAGGGGTGCTCTGAGTGGACCCGGTAGGGAAACCTCGAACAACAAGGGCAGAGAACACTGCGGGCGCCAGGTTGCCCCCTCGCTGACCTTGCGAGAGAAATCGAGGTAAGAGGGCGAAAGGTCAAGAGCCACAAGTCAAAAACGCACAACAGCTTTGATAAAACTTCAAATGAGAATGAACAAGCCAACCGCAGAAAGCAAATGAAAAAGCCGCTCCGGCACCTAATCTAGTGTTCGACGCCTTCTCACCAAGCTGGAGCTAAGTGCTGCCATGGCGTGGAGGGAGCCCGTGGCCCGAGGCCAGCGCTCGAGACTACTGGGCGTGTACAGCCCCAACTCATTATTACGTGAGAGTGTCACGGCGGCGAGCTTCACAGTGCGCTGGCCTTCTTCATGAGCTCCGCCCTTTCTTGGCGGAAGCAAGCTTCACGGGCATTGGCCCTCTTCACAGTGCTCCGGACCTTTTCCAAAACGCGACAGCTTCACAGCATTCGCCTTCTTCATGTGCTCTGGCCTTTCCAAAAAGACAGCTTCACAGGCATTCACCTTCTTCATGTGCTCTGGGCCTTTCCAAAAGACAGCTTCACGGGCATTCGCCTTCTTCATGTGCTCTGTGCCTTTTCCAAAAAGACAGCTTCACAGCATTCGCCTTCTTCATGTGCCTGGCCTTTTCCAAAAGACAGCTTCATGTGCATTCGCCTTCTTCATGTGCTCCGGGCCTTTTCCAAAAAGATACTTTCACAGGCATTCGCCTTCTTCATGTGCCTGGCCTTTTCCAAAAGACAGCTTCACATGCATTTACCTTCTTCATGTGCTCGGGCCTTTTCCAAAAGATACTTCACAGCATTCGCCTTCTTCACAGAGCTCTGGGCCTTTTCCAAAAAGACAGCTTCATAGGCATTCGCCTTCTTCACAGGCTCTGGGCCTTTTCCAAAAAAGACAACTTCACATGCATTCGCCTTCTTCATAGGCTCTGGGCCTTTTAGGGTAAACCTCCTGAGGTGCTGGATGTTCCACGTGCTCGACCGGCACCCCTCCCGAGTCTCCAAGCCGGAGCCGGGCCTCGAAACAACAACCTTGAACGGGTCCTCCCACATGGGAGAGAGCTTATGCAACCCTTCCCCGAGAGAACTCGCCGAGCACGAGGTCCCCTACCTCGAGAGTTCAGGGCGGATGTTGCGGCAGTGGTATCGCCGCAGTGCTTGTTGTTACCTTGCTGCTCGTAATGCAGCTTCGGACGGCGCTCCTCCCCGACGAGATCCGTCCTCAGCATGGCGCCTGCTGCGCCTTCGTCGAACGCCAGACCCGTCGCGGAACGACGCCGACTCGCGAGGAAGGACCTCTTCGCTCCATAGACCAAGAAGAACGAGGTCTCCAGTTGGCTTGGTTGTGGTCGTATGGATGGACCATAGCACGACCGAAGCTCGTCACCAACCCCCGCGCAGCCTCCGGTTTCTTCTCGAATGTTCTGGTTTTGAGGCCCTCAGACCTCTGCGTTGGCCCGCTTCGGCCTGCCGCTGCTTCGGGTGCGCCCAAGCTGCAGCATATCTCGTGCTCCTGTGTTAGCACAATAGGTTTTGAAGAGGTTCTTGGTGAACTACGAACCATTGTCGGTGATGAATGCGGTTCGGCACCCGAACCGGCTCATGAGGCCCTTGACGAACTTGACCGCAGAACCTGCGGGGATGGTGCGGACGGCTTCCACTTCAGCCCACTTGGTGAACTTGTCCATGGCGACGTAAAGGTAGCGATAGCCCCCTGGCGCCCGAGGAAACGGGCCCAGGATATCCAGCCCCCAGACTGTGAATGGCCACGAGAGGGGTATAGTTTGTAGACCCCCTGCCGGCTGATGGATCTGCTTGGCATGGAATTGGCAGGCTTCGCAAGCCTTCACTAGCTCTAGGGCGTCGTTGAGCGCAGTAGGCCAATAGAAACTGCTCCGGAATGCCTTGCCCACGAGGGTTTGTGATGACGAGTGATGCCCACAGTCTCCACCGTGTATATCCGCCAGCAATTCTTTCCCTTGCTCCCTGGAGATGCAGCGCAGTGCCACATCATTCGGCCGCTTCCGATAGAGCTCTCCATCCCTGATACAGTATGTTGTGGCTTGCCGCGCCACGCGCTCCGCTTCCTCCTCCTTCTCCGGCAGGGTCCCTTGCGTTAAGTAGCTCCGGAGTTCTGTGATCCAGCACCCCTCCTGAGGCTCCATCGCCGAGCAAAGCGCGCCTCGAGGCCGGGCCATGCACTGGGGGCTCTGAGGCGTGGTGGGGAGCTCTCCCGAGGCTGCGCCGTGTTTGATAGTGATGGCATGGCGGAGGGCTTGAAAAGCCGCTCCTCGAACACGCCAGGCTCCTGAGGTAACCGCCTGGATGCTCGCTTACGATGTCGCCGGCCTCCAGATTGGTGCCCTTGAGGCACATGCTGCAGCTCCAACCCCCAGAACTGCTTCTCCATCCTGCGGACCTCCGCAAGGTAGGCTTCCATGTGCTCATCTTTTGGCTCGTACACCTTGTTGGAGAAATTGACAAGGAGCTGCGAATCGCCCTTGATGGTAAGGCGCTTCACCCCCAGGGCTGCTGCGGCCTTCAAGCCAGCTATTAGACCTTCATACTTCGCTATGTTGTTGGAGACCTTTTCACCTTGCTGGAAACAGAGCTGCACAGCGTAGTAGAGCTTGTCCTGAGTGGGAGATATGAGCACCGTCCCAGCCCCAGCGCCATGCCTGGAGAACGCCGCATCAAAGTACATGACCCTGCCTTCCGGCTTCGCTTCCCGAGAGAGGGACTGATCTCGTCGGCCTTGAGGCCCGGTGCCTCCGCCCATTCCGCCACGAAATCGCTTAAAGCGGCCCCTTGATGACTCTGGTCGTGTGAATTCGAGCTGAAACGCTTGCAGTTCAATGTTCCACTCAAGTGACCCTTCCGGCTGAGTTAGGGCTCCCTGAGCACCCTTTCCAAGGGGTATGTTGAGACGACCTTGATGGTGTGAGCCTGAAAATAGTGCCGTGATCTTGCGTGAGGCCACCAATAGCGAGGAGGAGTTTCGAGGCATGGGGTACGCGCTCTTGCGCCCCGCAACACCGCAGGCCGACGGGTATACCGGTGCTCAACGAGGTTTGAGCGCCAAGATGCAGCTGGCGCCTCCAGGACTGTGGCGCCTCGAGGCGGTGGGGCCTCCAGAGGCTGGTAGTCCGGGAGGGACCTCTTCCTCCCCAAGGCCTTCTCAAGGGCGGTGACCCTTCTCACCATGATAATGGTTTCGTGGGTCTTCCTTGTTCCTTCTTTGCCTTGACTGGCAGCTGCTGTGGCTTTGGTCTGACGCTTCTTCCCTAACGCCACGAGCTAGCGCAACTGGCGGAGTAGGGAGTGGCGGCAGGTAGAGCACCGTGGGTTCTCATGGGCGTGGGGCCACCATGACCGGAGGGCTGGCCAGGTACCTCTTGAGATCTTGGAACGCCTTGTCGGCTTCTTCAGTCCATTCAAAAGGCCCGTTTTCTTCATTAGCTGGAAGAAAGGCTGCGCTCGTTCCCCCAACTTGGAGATGAAGCGCCCTAGCGCAGTCACGCGCCCAGTGAGATTCTGCATTTCCCTGAGGGTCTTTGGCGGGCTCATGTCCTCGACCGCCTTGACCTTTTCTGGGTTAGCCTCGATGCCTCGGTGGGATACGAGGAAGCCCAAGAGCTTGCCCGAGGGGACTCCAAACACACATTTCTCCGGGTTGAGCCGTAGGTTCACTACATCGAGGCTCACGAAGGTTTCCTCCAGGTCTTGTATTAGGGTTCTAGCCTCCCGAGACTTCACCACAATGTCATCGACGTAAGCCTCAACATTCTTCCCGAGTTGCGGACCCAGGGTGATGTGCATCAGCCGCTGGAAGGTCGCCCCAGCGTTGCGCAGCCCGAATGGCATGCACGTGTAGCAGTACACCCCGCGACGGGTCCGGAAGGCCGTCTTCTCCACGCCCCTCTATCGCCATATTGATCTGGTGGTACCCGGAGAAGGCATCCAAGAAGCACAACAGGTCGCGACTCAGCGGTGGAATCGACGATCCGGTCGATGCGCAGGAAGCGGAACGGATCTTGCGGGCATGCCTTGTTGAGGTTGGTGAAGTTCGACACACATGCGCCCTTCCTCCTTCTTGGTACAACAACAGGGTTGGCCAACCAATCCGGTACCGGACCTCATGAATGACCCCAGCGGCTTCTAGTTTGCGGGTCTCCGGACGATGAAGGCTTGTTTTTGGTGGACTGCCGCCGCTTCATTTTATGGGCGACGTTGGGGAACACGTGGAGGTGATGCTCGATCACGCCTAGGGATCCCCGCCAACCGATCAGGCTCCTGCAAATACCTTCTTGTTTGCGCTACAGAACTTGACCAGGCCTCCTCGCTGCTCGGGCTCGAGGTTGGCGCCTATGGTGAAAGTGGCGTCTGTGGACCCGGCCCTCGCCGACGGGTATTTCCTTGGTCTCCGCTTTGTCTTGGGTGAACAACTGCTTCTTCTTGGTTAGTGCAGCCCCATTGGGCTCGTGGGTCTCAGATCAGCAGGTTGCGCTGGCGCCGCCGCCTTGAAGGCGAGCTTGAGCACTGCATGCAGCGATCTCCGTGTCCTCGGCACGGTGAGGACGCCGTTGTTCCCGGCATCTTCATGAGGTTGTACGCCGGGTGAGTCACGGCCATGAATCGGGCCTGCTGGTAGCCGAGGATGGCGCTGTAGGGGAGGCCGATGGGGACGATGTCGAAATCGACCTGCTCCGTGCGGAAGTTGTCGTAGGTGCCGAAAGTTACCGGGAGCCGGATCTGTCCCAAGGAGCTGGATGATCCACGCCCGACGCCCAAGAAAGACCGGCTGGGCTGCAGCCACTCCCGGGGTATGCAGAGGAGGTTGAAGGCCTCAACTGAGAGCACGTTGAGGCCCGCGCCACCGTCGATGAGAGTCCTGGTGACGGCCACATGGCAGATGGTGGGGGTGCACAACATGGGGAGCGCACCCGAGCAGGCTGAGTTGGAGGGGTGGTCTTCCGAGCTGAAGGTCAGACTGACCTTGGGCGTCGACCGGTCCTGGGGGGCCTCCTGCTGCGTGGAGACGGCGCCGACCCGACGGACGAACGGCTTGACGTGGTGACTCGAGGGCGGCGCCCGTGAGCCGCCCAGGAGGGCCGCGACAACCGGGGGCGCCGGCGCAGCGTGGTGGGTGAGGAAGAGGCCGCGGAGCTCTTCCCAAGAGGCCACAGAGGCTGCGGAAGGTGGAGCAGCCACGCCATGAGCGCCGTGAGGTCCATAGGGAGCCAGTTGGCCATGACCTCACATCACCTCCAGCCGAGGACGGCTTCCTCAGACGCCAAAGAGGAAAGCCATCGGATCGGTCGCGCTGCCATAGCGTGGCGGCGCTGCTGGCTTGAACTTGTCCGCCACCGCACTCTGTAAGGCCGGGCCAGGCTCGAGCCCCTCGGCCTCACACAAGGCCATGGCCGTCGAGCAGGCGGTGCCCTGCTCATCGCGAGGCGGGCCGCGGCGGTGGCGGAAGGGAAACTCCGGCGCACCCCCTATCTGGCGCGCCAAATGGCGGATTTCGGGTTCCGGCAGACCCTTGAGGTTCGAACACTGGGGTGCGCGCGGAATCTCGCCCTCTACCTACCTGCACCCCGCCTCCTCGCTAGGATCTAAACTACGAAAGGAGCAGCACAAGAGACACAGGGTTTATACTAGTTCGGGCCACCATTGTGGTGTAATACCCTACTCTAGTTTGTGGTGTGGTGGATTGCCTCTTGGGCTGATGGTGATGAACAATACAAGGAAGAACAGCCTCATGAGGGTCTCTGTTGTTGGCTGGTGCGATGAACTGCTAGGGGAGTTCACCGCTTCTCTATCTCTCTCGCTTGTTCTCTTGCTACTTTTCTTTCATCCCTCTACCCTGTGGGTGGCTAGCCCTATTTATAGGCAGAGGCCCTGGGACTCTTCCCAAATATTGAGCGGGAAGGGCGCCAACAATTGGCCATTTTGAAGGGGAACATCTGGTACACTTATCTCGACTAAAGTCGGTCCTCACCGTCAAAGGCTCGTGATGACGCTTGGCTTGGGCTCCATAATGACTTCCTTCCTGTTGTTGGACTGGTCTTGGTCTTGTTGCAATCGAAATGGACGCCTTTGCTTGATGCTCACCAGCGCTTGCTCCCTTTGCACCAAAGAGGAAAGGAGGACATCGCTGGCTGGCGCTCGCCTCGGGCGCCTCTTGGTCGTCATGGCTTGCGCCATGGGCACCTCGCGAGGTACCCCGCCTTGATCTCTCCGGCCTCGCGAGCCACCGATGAGGCCGTGCCCGAGGAAGCTCCTGTCATCCGCCTCATGAGGCTTGGCCCTCGCGAGGGTCTTGAGCTTGTGTTGATGAAGATGGGCCGTGATGGGCCCCCCTTTGAGCCACGCAGCAGGTCGCAGGCAGGAAAGTCTGGGGACCCCCGTTCCCAGAACGCCGACAGTTCTTGAATCTGAGTAATGCTTGTACCTTGTGTCTTGCAGGTTTTTACCAGGTTGTACTCGATCTCAAATGGAGAGCAGTATCAAGGAGTTGAGAGTGATGGCGATAGTGGTGATATTCAGTACGCTGATGACAGTGAGGAGTCGGGCAGCAGCGAAGAAGTCGACTCACCGCCCCGCTCGGAGCGTCGTTCCAAACAGTCACAAGACCCTACAGGGGAACATGGCAAGGTGGCTGTGTCGAGTGCGAAAATCCTAAAACGCACTCGGACATCGACTCCTGAACCATCAGGGAAGGCTGCGATGCAGGCCAAAGTTGCCCCGCCCTAACCTTGGAAGGCACTGCCTAGGATCAAGGTGGCTGTGCCTGTGGCTTCAACGTAAGTGTTACTTTTCTTTCTCCTTCGTTTCCATTTTGAACTTCTTTTCTTGTTTGACCGAATGAAAATTGTAACTTTCAGTGCTGCCACTTCTGCAACCTCCATTGACATTGATGAGGAGCGGGGTGACGGGGAAACCGCAGACGTGGCCACTTCTCGGGCAGGTGCGATTCCACAACCATGCTCTTACTTCGCTAACTGTTTTGATGGTCGATTGAACTCTTATGGCCGAGTGTTTTGCAGCGCCAACAAACATTATCCAACTTCTAGACGACGATGATGATGAAGAAGTGCCTCAAATGGATACATGGAGAAGGGGTAGGACTCTGAGCAGGAGGGTACCCGCTAGCAATGTACCTCGGCTGGCATCTGAGCCTGTGGTCCAACAACTTGATGATCCAGTACGGGCTTTGGTCTCTTTTGCTGACCCTCTGTCGACTGACCAACCCTCTGCGTCGACTGCCCAGGCTCCTGCTCTGATTGCGCAACTTCAAGCTTCAGCTCCAGCGACCATGTTGTCTGCTTTAACATCTCCTCTATCTGTTACTCACCACGTCCCGGAGGACCAAGTAGGAGCTGCCAAGGAGGCCATCATCCAGGCAGGCCTAATGATGGATGGACTGAAGGTGGTGTATGACACCAGCAATGCCGTCTATGACGCCAGCTGTGATGCCCCCGATTCAATCGTACAATAATCATACATGCAAACGTGTACGATTAAGACCAGGGACTCACGAGAAGATATCACAACACAACTCTAAAATAAAATAAGTCATACAAGCATCATAATACAAGCCAGGGGCCTCGAGGGCTCGAATACAAGTGCTTGATCATAGACGAGTCAGCAGAAGCAACAATATCTGAGTACAGACATAAGTCAAAAATGTTGCCATAAGATGGCTAGCACAAACTAGGATACATATTGAAAGAGGCGCATGCCTCCTGCCTGGGATCCTCCTAAACTACTCCTGGTCATCGGTGGCCTGCACGTAGTAGTAGGCACCCTCAGTGTAGTAGAAGTCATCATCGACGGTGGCGTCTGGCTCCTGGGCTCTAGCATCTGGTTGCGACAACCATGAAACAAGGAAAGAGGGAAAAGGGGGAGCAAAGCAACCGTGAGTACTCATCCAAAGTACTCGCAAGCAAGGATCTACACTACATATGCATGGGTATCTATGTAAAGAGGCAATATCGATGGACTGAACTGCAGAATGCCAGAATAAGAGGGGATAGCTAGTCCTGTCGAAGACTACACTTCTGGCAGCCTCCATCTTGCAGCATGTAGAAGAGAGTAGATGGTAAGTTCACCAAGTATCATCGCATAGCATAAACCTACCCGGTGATCCTCCCCTCGTCGCCCTGTGTGAGAGCGATCACCGGGTTATATCTGGCTCTTGGAAGGGTGTGTTTTATAGATATCCGGTTTTAGTTGTCATAAGGTCAAGGTACAACTCCGAGTCGTCCTATTACCGAGGATCACAGCTATTCGAATAGATAAACTTACCTGCAGGGGTGCACCACATTACCCGACATGCTCGATCCCCTTTGGCCGGACACACTTTCCTGGGTCATGCCCGGCCTTGGAAGATCAACACGTCGCAGCCCTACCTAGGCACAACAGAGAAGTTAGCACGTCGGTCTAAATCCTATGGCGCATGGGGTCTTGGCCCATCGCCCATTGCACACCTGCATGTTGCGAGGGCGGCCGGAAGCAGACCTAGCCCCCTTAATACAAGCGCAGGCTTACGGTCCAATCCGGCACGCGCCGCTCAGTCGCTGATGTCACGAAGGCTTCAGCTGATACCACGACGCCGGTTGCCCATATCTTGTCCCACGTGGCGGTTAGTGCGTATAATGTCAACAACCCAACTCAGATCAAATACCAAGATCTCGTTAAGCGTGTTATTATGAAGTAACTGCGGACGTCGACCAGGGCCAGGCCCACCTCTCTCCTAGGTGGTCTCAACCTCACTACAATGATTTAGGTCTATTGCAACAAAATCGTTCGTTGCAATACATGCTGATTTGTGGCGATAAGTACCTATTGCCACGAAACAACATTCGTTGGCAGTCGTCCCGCAGAAGTAGGGGTTGCGACCGGTGCTAGAGCATTGTCGTCGGACGACCCGGCTGTAGGTACAACCAGGTTTGCACTACAATTTCAGAAATCATTTCAAAAAGTAGCAAAAACTTGGCCAATTTTGAACTATAGCCCAGAAACTTTATGTGACCTCAATTTAAATCTACTAGGTTATATTTTTGCCTTGAAACACAAGTACAGATAGGATGGGTTGATGAGATGGTCGATCTATGTCAGTCTTGATCTCACATTTTGACCTTGAGATGGGGTGATCTAAACATCTTTCATCTTACCAAACAATTCGTGGAGAGTTCCTCCGTGGTAGAGTAGGTCCAACATAATTATGTCATTTTTGTTTCAACGAAAACCATAGAGATTAAGCTGTGTAAATTAATAACTAAACCAATTTCGCTCGAGATCTTTTGTGTTAGAACGTGTTGTTACATCATGGATCTACAATTGTGTATCTTTGTTTACTTCCTAGTTGCCATGACAAAATTCAAACTTTGAGAACAAATATTGCTTTGCAATGAAGTTAAATTTAGTCCTATCATTTCACACACAAAATAAATCTCATCCGCCAGCAAGAAAATTGTGTGCAAACCTTCTATGTTTCTAAGCTCCTCAAATTGGGGCGCCGAGAGCGCCCGGCTATGGTCGTGTGGTGGACCCTGTCCATCAGCGCCAGGAAGCAACAACCCAAGCTGGCTTAGACATGTATTTTGTGTGTCGATCGCACAGGATTTTTCCGCACCTTCGAGTCGTCCATATGTTATGTAGTGCTTCGTGATTTGATTGGGTTGGGGATTTTGATTTTATGAAGTTGCCACTTGGTCACTTTCCTGCTTTGAAGTAATAATCTTTTATTTGATACTCTCACTCTCCTGCGGTGTAGATTATTGCTCCTGATTAAGTTCCGCATCCTCCGAATAGAAATTTTTTCTCTGATTTATAGTCGAGATAATTGCATCTATCGCCCTCGTAGTCGCTGGCTGGCAAGGTCCAACTTGGTCCCGTGGTTGCAAAGTGCTTCAACACGGTCCCCATAAAAGAAAAATATGTGCTCAATACGGTCTCGAGGTTGAAACAGCAGTCCTGACTCTACACGCTGCATAGTATTTTGTATTTCTATAGCTAACAGGCCCATTCGCTCAGTGCCGAGTAATACAAAGAAAAAGCGTGCCGACAAATAAAAGGAAAAAAACACGACGAGGGATTCAGACGCTTAAGCTTCTGCCCCATCGCTTGGGCAAGCAAACCACCAGGCCGAATCCGTGATATGTTTAATATGGGGATGCATCATCTATTATATAGATATCCTATCTTTTAAAAATTTCATAAAAAAATGTTCATGAGTTTTTTCCAAAACATTCATCGCTTCCCACCAGGCCAAATCCGTGATGTGTTTAATATGGGGATGCATTATCTATTATATAGATATACTTGTCTTTTAAAAATTTCAGAATTTATAAAATGTTCATGAGTTTTATAAAAATGTTCATCGCTTCCAAAAAGAATTCATGATAGAAAAATAAAGTCCGTGTCCACAAAAATGTCCATGATATTTTTTCAAAATATTCAAAACAATTTTTCGAATTTCTTTAAAATATTTCAATTTTATAAAATGTTTGCTGATTCAAATAAAATTCATGAATTTAAAAATATTCTTCACAAAAAATGTTTCTGAATTTCAAAAGTTGTTCCCAATTTCAAGGAATGTTCGCCTATGCAAAAATAATTTGTCGATTTAGTTCCAAAATAATTATTAGTCCATCATTATTGGGAATTTTATCAAACCACGCAAACTTTTCTTTTACATTGTAAAAACATTTGAAAAATTCTCATATATTATTTGTAAACTATGCAATTTTTTTACATTGTATAAACATTTAGGAAAATTTCACATACATTATTTGGAAATATGTGAGTATCTCTACTACCTAAAAGAATCGTAAGGTTCCGTTTCCCGTCTTACGTTAGTCCCTTCGTCCGACTCTCCCTTCTCCCGATCTGATTTTCCAGCTTTCCATCGTTTTTAATGAAAACCATTAATTAGGCTTTAATTTGTCTCCATTATCTCCTCCTTAATTTGCGCCTCGTCCCCCCGTACACAATCCACTCACCCACACAGCCTTAAGTCATCTCGCTTGCCTCTCCTCCGCCATGCCGCCCCGAACGCCGGGCTGCCTTCCCTGCAGGCCGACTCCCTAGCGGCCTTCCTCTCGATATGTCAGCCACCCATCGGGCGATCCGCCAATGGATTACGCCGCGGCTCGGGCGCCTCCCACCATGCCCGTCCTCTCCAATCACAGGTGCCATCCCCGCGATCCAAAGTTTCCCTCGTCGCTGGCTCCGGATGGAGCCGCCGCCATGGGTGGGCATCTTCTTCTCCCTCTATGTACCCCTCAATACGAGCGACCCGTCCATCTCATCCATCACGTAGCCCTCCCCTACAGGGCCTCCGCCGCCACTTTTTCTCCTTCCCCGCCCCCTCGTATTTCTTCACGCAGCTCTTATTTCATGGAAAATCGTTCTGCTCTCATGGCAACACAAGAAGACAAACCTAGAATTTGTAACAAAGCTAGAGGATTGCACAGAGTCACCAGAGAGGCGGATGGGGGAATAAGTACAAATATGCATAAATATATTGACATTTATACAATAATCAAAGATGTAACTGGTGTTCACCACTTTAATATGTTTGCTCCCCTTGCAACGCATGGGCAATTACCTAGTTCCGTTAAATGTCACGTTTATATTTAGAATGTGAATAAACATTTTCTAAACATTGTTGGGAATTTTGTCAAACAATGCAAACCATGTACAGTGTATTCTGCAGTATGACAGTTAGCCCGGTCATGCTCGTCCTAATGGGCCCATATGTCAGTGGGATATATGAGAAATAAAAGAAAAAACAGCAAGCGGGGTGTCGAACTTGAAACCTGTATGCTGGTGAAGCACGTATAACCACAGACAAAGCGTATGTGCTATATATGTGGAGATGCACTTTTATAAGTATAAGTCTTTTCTATTAGGAATCTTTTTAGGTTTTTATTGGGTGAAAAGAAATCTATTTAAATTTTTTGAGAAAAGAAATCCATTTAGGTTTTTTTCAGCAATAGAAATCCATTTAGGTATACATAGTCTTTTCTTTCGGGCTGGACGGGCATGTATTTTTTGTTTTAAAGCTATGGCCCAGTTGTCTTCTGTGTGCTCTAGTTTTTTGTTCGTATTCATTTTTTGGCGATCTCCTATTTGGTGTGAGCGGCCTGGTGTGTAACCCCCTGCACTCAGTACGTACAATTATTTTTGAAATTGTGAATATTTTAAAATTCATGATTTTTTTCAAAATGGTAAACATTTTTACAAATTGGGGTGAACATTTTTAAAATTTAAAATTTGTTCACCATTGAAAAAATGTCCACCATAATTTTGAAGTTGCGAACATTTTCTAAATTCATGAACTTCTTTACAAATTCTTGAATCTTTTTTAATTCACAAACATTTTGAAATTGTGTACATGTTTTTGGAACTTGTCAACAAGTATTTTTTTACATAGGCTTAACATTTCTTGGCCATTTGAAATACAAATGTAACGAGTTAAATATGTATTCCTATCAAGAAAGTGTGTTCTATTCATTTATAAAGTTTTTCCATAGTCTTGGTTAATTAAAATTGGTGCAATTTAAAAATAATTTAATTACTCCTTAGAGCTTGCAAAAATACAACTTAATATCTATAAATTTGAATAATATATTTTTCCACTATTTTAGTTGTAACTAATGCAACGTCACACCAATGTTGCAATATCTTTTCAATATTACCACTAATAGTTATCCTATTGAAATACCTAGTCTCTATTGCAACAAAATGACGCTTCACAAGAACAGATTTTTTTTCGCAATATCGCTACCATATTGCAACGCCGATTTAGTTTGTTGCAATAGCTAGCCACTTTTTGCAACAATATTTGTAACTAATGCAACATCATGCCTGTGTTGCAATATCTTTCCTAATATTGCCACGTATAGTTATTCTGTCGAAATACCTAGTCTCTCATACAACAAAATGACCGCTCTCACACAACGGAATCTGTTTGTCGCAATACCGCTGCCATATTGCAACGCCGATACAGTTTGTTGCAATATGAGGCCTCTATTGCAACAAAGTTAGTATTTATCGTGACCAAACTAAGTTATGGCAATATGTGCGACCTATTACCACAACGAGAGAATTTGTGGTAATATTGCGTTTTATTGCAAGAAAACGTAGTTGTAGCAATAAATTTTGTTGCAATAGACCGGAATCCTTGTAGTGCCTGCCCTGTTGCTCCGCCACAAAGGTTAACTCAGAGGGCCGTCGGGACAAACGTCCTTTCGGTCCCAATCCGTGAACCACTCGCGGGTACTCTACGAGCCGACCCGACTTTAGTCACCACAAGTAGCATACAATATGTATATATGTATATACCCGTGATAACCTCCCAAGTGATCACGGTCCGATAGTATAGCATGGCAGATGGACAAGAATGTAGGGCCATAGATGGAATACTAACATCCTATACTAAGCATGTAGGATTGCAGGTAAAGGTAACAACAGCAGTAGCAAGGACAGGCTATGCATCAATACAGGATTAATGCAAAGTAGTAACATGCTACACTACTCTAATGCAAGTAGTAGAGAGAAGAATAGGCGATATCTGGTGATCAGGGGGGGTTGCCTGGTTGCTCTGGCAAGAGAAGGGTTCGTCGTCGATGTAGTCGATCACAGGGGTACCGACAACGGTCTCGGGGTCTACCGGAAAGAAGTAACGGAGGGGGAACACAATAAATAACAGAGCAATCAAAGCATCACAAAGCATAACATGGCAATACGCGGTGCTAGGGGTGACCTAACGCAGTACTAGGCGAGACTGGCGAAGGGGGGAAACATCCGGGAAAGTATCCCCGGTGTTTCGCGTTTTCGGAGAGATGAACAGGAGGGGGAAAGTTGCATGTTTGCTATGCTAGGAATGTGTGGCGGACAAACGGGCTACGTATCCTGAATTGTCTCGTCGTTCTAAGCAACTTTCATGTACAAAGTTTTTCCATCCGAGTTACAGATCATTTAATATTAATTTTCAAAGTTTTAATTCATTTTTAGAATTAACAGAATTAATTTAATTCGAAAATGCCATTACAACGTCAGCATGACATCAGGGTGATGTCAGCAGTCCACAATCAGTTGACTTGGTCAAATTGACGCATGGGTCCCGCATGTCATAGGCTGTTAGCTAATTAACCAAGTTAATTAGTCTAGTTAACAGATTAGTTAATTTAATTAGCTAATTATGTTAATTAATCAGGGTTTACTAATTAATTAATTTATTACTATTATTATTATTTTTATCTATTTTTCTTTTCTTTTCTCTTAAAAAAACGTTCTGGGCTGGGCCCCGTTTGGTAGCGGCCCAAGGCCATAGCGGGTCGGGTGTGTGGGTGCGGGTGCTCGCACCCGAGGCCACGAGAGGCAAGGACGAGCGTGCCCGGGGCCTCGGTGGCCGGCAACGGCGGAAGCAGCGGGCACGGAGCGGTGGGCTCGACACCGGCGAGACGAGCCGTATGCCATCGGCAAAGCGGGCGTGGCGGTGGCGCGTGTTGAAGTCGCTGGGCGGCCGGTAGCGACAAGCACGGCACGATGGCGAGGCAGCGAAGAAGAAGCTGGCACGGCTGGCGGGCACGCACCGTGAGCGGGGGCGCAGCGCGTGGGGCGAGCACTGGAGGCGAGCAGGCGCAGCTGGGAGCGGGTCGTGGCGGACAGCGGCGCCGGGGTATGCGCGTGGGCAGGGAATAGGCGGCTGCAGCAGCAGGCAGGGGAGGAGGCACGACCTCGCGACGGAGTGCGGGATGGCGAGCTGTAGAGGCAGGGGTGGCAGCAGCAGCTCGAGACGCGAGCCGGGCGCGGTTGGCACGAGAGCGTGCGCGAGGTGGCGGGTGGCGCGAGCGCGTGCGTGAGGCGACGAAAGCGCAGCAGGGTGGGCACGAGCGGGCGACGCTGGTGACGCGACGAAGGGCGCGATGAAGGCGCGGGCAGAGCAGAGGGTGAATCGGGGCGGTGCGCATGCATGAAGTCGCCGCAGCGATGAGCGCAAGCGGGCACGCAGCAGGGGCAGGCGAGGTCGCGCGAGGGAGAGGGGAGGGAGCGAGGCTCACGGCGGGTCGTAGGGTACGAGCAGTGGGGCGCGAGGAGGAGGTCGGGGACGTCGGCGTTGGGGAGGCAGTCCGGCGAGGGGGGCTCCTACGACGTGGCCTCCAGCAAGGTCTAGGCGGCGTCAGGCGTCGAGCGAGGGCGAAGGGGATCGGGCTCCTCCCGATTTAGATCCAGAGCGAGAGGGGAAGGAGCGGGCGATGTGGGGATGGGGGAAGTGGGTGCGTGGGGGGTTAGGATTGCGGGGGTGAGGGGATAAGGAGAGGAGTGGAGTTGGCCGGCTGGTCCTTTGCCCAGTTGGGCTGGTGGCCTGCTGGGCCGAAGCCCAGTGGGAGGGTGGTTTCTCTTTTCCTCTTTTGGTTTTTGTTTTTTTTCTATTTTTATTTATTACTTTCCTTTACTGTTTTAATTCGTTTTAAAGTATTTAGACACTTTGTAAAAGCGTGATTTCTTCACCATAAATACTTAGGCATTAATTGGCACACTCCGAACATTTTTGTTTTAATGTTTGAAATTTTTTGTTGGTTGACTTAAATTTGAATTTGAATTTGAATCGGTTTTGAACTAACGCGAGATTAGCAGCAGTAACCGTGGTGACATGGCATCATTAACGTGGGATTACTGTAGCCTAATTATCCGGGCGTCACACCAGCTCTGCACTCCAAACCAATGTCCGAGTAAGTGGGATTGTAAGTTGATTTCCGATTGGTTTCCAGCTTGACCTTTGCTCTGTTAGGATATGCTATCTGAAAACTGCTGCTTTATTATTCGTAAGATGTCAATCTGTTTCTTGCATCTATACACCCACTGGGTGTGTCATGTAGCTGTGTGTAGCTCTTGGCGCTTGTAGCCGTGTAGCTCCCTCACTCGAATTAGACAGGTCGTGTCGAGTGAGCTCTTGAACCAGTGGGGGCACGCTGAGTGCACCCACTGGGTGTAGTCCCCGAGACTGCGGTCGACTGCGGGCAGTCGACGGTCGTCTGAGAACAAATGTCCTCTTTTTTTACTCCTTCCACTCGGGCTGGGCTGGCCATGCCGAGTGGGAAAACAGTGGGGGCACGCTGAGTGCACCCACTGGGTGTAGTCCCCGAGACTACTGTTGAATGTTTGATTCGGCAGTAGTCTTAGAACTCTTTTTGTCATAGTGATCTGATCTTGCATTTCTTCACATGAAAGTTACTGATCTCTTACTCCTTCCACTCGGTCTGGGCGGACCATGCCGAGTGGGAAATAGAACCAGTGGGGGCACGCTAAGTGCACCCACTGGGTATAGTCCCCGAGACTGCTGTTGAATGTTTGATTCGGTAGTATTCTTAAAACCTTTTGGCAATTTGATCTTGCACTTTATTTCCCAGAAGTAATTGATCTTTGTTTCTGTTGATTGACGTGTGTTGTTGCTGATTACAGAAATCTTGTGACCTTGGGACCAAGTTTGCCGATTTGGAAAAGAAGCAGAACCAACTCAGTCTCGACTTGGAGTTAGCTAAGGAGAACTTGAAGAAAGCTCAGGATGAAGCAGCTGTCATGGGAGGTAACAATTTGTCGACTGCTCACCTTGTCATCTTTTCCTTTTCATCCTTTGAACCGAGTGATTCCACTCGAACAGATGTGCGTAATGAAAACCGTCAACAGATGTGCCAGATCAAAGAAAGGAGGATAGTTCAGCAAACCCCGTTTCATACAAGTAATCAATAGCAGAAATATTAAGATGGTATGCATATGTGGTAATCGGTCCGCATATCACACTGAGAAGCTTCTAGTGTAAGCAACCCAGTCTTCCCTCGCAAGCTACCAGATAATCTTCCAATGCAAGATTCCTCTATCTTCCTCAGTACGATACATGGATGACTTCCCGTGCAAGGTACCGAGTCCTTCCCCAGCAAGTCTTTAAGGGGGGAAGCTTCTGAAGGATGATACCTAGTCTTCCTCAGCAAGTTTTCTTATGAAAGCTTCCAGCATAAGCCTTCCAATCTTCCTCAGTACGACATTGGTACAAGATAGTACATTGTGAATTGACATCAGATGGCAGTGCAAGAATCAGATCTGCAACAGTTTGGTCAGAAGCAAGAATTAGTCAGAACACAAGTCTGCCTCGAGAATCAGATTCTCATATGTATGTGAAGGAAGCCAGATATACACCCCAGTGTGAAAAAGGACTATGAACATTGACGACAACAGTAAGCTCTATACAAGTACCTGTGAACCTGTTTATGAGCCCTTATCTACTTTTCTTCGGTGACGGCACCACGCCTGTGTTCTGAGCTGTTTTTGACCGTCTGAGGTGGATGCCGACTTTATTTCTCTCTATTCAACAATCGTCCGAGTTCTGAGCTGCTTTCCGGCTGTCTCATACCGTTTTGAGTTTCTTTTTGTGACAGTGGCCCTTTGCTCTGAGCTGCTTTTTGGCCATCTTAGGGAACTGCCACTTTCTTCTTATCAACAAGGTCTCATGCTCTGAGCTGATTTTCGGCCGTCTTGAGCCGTGGTTGAGTTACTTCAGTAATGTCCCAGATATGAGGTGTAAAGACTGTTCTGGTGGCTACTGATTCATTTGTCGATTTCTTGCAAGGGCTCGGATGATCATTTCCCTACAGTTAAAACTTGAGAGACGATGAACCTGCAATTTGAATGATGCTACCATGTCAGGAGATGAGGATAAAAGTACGCCTGCCAGAATATTGCACCCGACAGAACCTATGGTCACACAAGAAAGCAATATGACCCCGCTCTTTCAGCAAAGGATCCAGACCAAGAAAACAGTAATGAAGGAGCAAGACCGATGATGCAGGTAAAAAAAGTGTTGTATGTACCACAGGGTGTAGATACCCTGGACAGTCTGAGTCAGCATCGATCACCATGAATATTCGCCTAAGGGTCTGTTCAATTTTGGTAAGGACCCCATATCAAGACAACCCGCTCAGGCAACGATATGTGCTTAGATTTGTCAACATCGAATATCTGAGTCTGTCAAGTCAGGCCAAAGATGCATTCAACAGTTTGACCTCGGCAACCATGGTAAAACATTACACAGCCTACTATCCCCATGGATATGTCGACATAATGAATAATCAGGATGATGAATAATTGTCATGAAGCATGTGCCCTCACTTATGTGAATCATCAAAGGATATCCATCATGAACAAAATTCTTCTGCCAGAACCACCGACAGTCAAGCCTGCAGATACTATCACATAAGGCCGTACCCCTTTATGATGGCCACGACAGGTGACAGCCAACTATTTGGTACAAATCCGATACTCAAGACAGTGGAGCCAGTCAAGATGATTCAAAAACTCCGCGAGAAATCAGTATCAGTCAGAAGCGCAATTATGATCCACAACACTGTTTAGAACCCGAAGGACTTACAACTAGTTGAGAAACCCAATGCAAGGAGTAAAGAGATTGGGTGTCCACCAGGAAAAAAACTATTCACAACTTCATGAAAGGATGTCAGTGCTGGATGACACATCCATTGGAAATCACTCTTGGACTTGTGAGACGGACAGATGTTTCAGTCATGATAATATATCACACTCAGCTAGGTCAGCAGATATGAAAAGAATTGGAGCCAGTATAAGCACGAACATGTTGAGGTAAGATCTATCAGAATGTGGATACAGTGAAGCAAACCACCCCAGAGCCCGGCAGTCTCGTCATATGAAATTTAGTGGGGAACAATTAATAAAGGAAAAAAGGATACGCGAGTTGGAAACGGTTTCCTTAAGTCAGTATATTCATACTTGTTCCCTGAGAACGAAATATCAAGGACGAGATTTATTTAAGGGGGGAAGGTTTGTCACGGCCTGATATTCGGCCCTTTCTTTTTCTTTTGATTTTCTGAGGTTTTTGCTTGAGTTTTCTTTTTCCGTGGCTATGTGGTCTGGAAACTGAAGAGGATGACCTTTTCTTTCTTTCCAGAGTGGCTTGTCATCCTCAAATCCATCCAAAGACCTTGCCATTTCCATCTTGGACCAAACCCTAATACTCTTTTCCTTGGGAATATTCCTTTTTCTATTAAAGGAATAATCCTTTTTGCCCTAGGTTGTGAAGCAACCTATATTTCCATCACTCCTAAAATTCCCAAATAATTCTGATAAATTGTTTGGGACATATCTTCCTCAAATATGACAAAATATTTCATGTTCCATGTTTCTCATTGAGGGAGTCCTGGACTAGGGGGTGTCCGGATAGCCGAACTATCATCTTTGGCCGGACTCCTGGACTATGAAGATACAAGATGGAAGACTTCGTCCCTTGTCCGGATAGGACTTTCCTTGGCGTGGAAGGCAAGCTTGGCGATACGGATATCTAGATTTCCTACCATTGTAACCGACTCTATGTAACCCTAACCCTATTCGGTGTCAATATAAACCGAAGGGTTTTAGTCCGTAGGACGAACAACAATCATACCATAGGCTAGCTTCTAGGGTTTAGCCTCTCTAATCTCGTGGTAGATCTACTCTTGTACTACCCATATCATCAATATTAATCAAGCAGGAGTAGGGTATTACCTCCATCGAGAGGGCCCGAACCTGAGTAAAAACATCGTGTCCCTTGTCTCCTATTACCATCCTCCTAGACGCACAGTTCGGGACCCCCTACCCGAGATCCGCCGGTTTTGACACCGACATTGGTGCTTTCATTGAGAGTTCCTATGTGTCATCACCTATAGGCCCGATGGCTCCTTCAATCATCAGCAACGACGCAGTCCAGGGTGAGAATTTTCTCCCCGGACAGATCTTCGTATTCGGCGGCTTTGCACTGCGGGCCAATTCGCTAGGCCATCCGGAGCAGATCGAAAGCTACGCCCGTGTATCAGGTCAGATTTGGAAGCTTGAACTATACGGCCGATGTCGCGGAGACTTGATCTTCGACGGATTCGAGCCACACCGAAGCGTGCCGCCTGTCTCGATGGGTGCGATCTAGCTCCGCACGAATAGTGCCCGGAGGCCGCACTAGTGCCCGCTCCGACCCTTAATCCGGAGCCGGTTTGGCGATCGAGGGCGGTTGGTTGGACACCGCCTCGGGGCTGAAATCTCTCGGTGATTGAGCGAACACCATCCCTGTCCTTTGCAAAGCTCGTGATTCCAGTGCGGAGTCCTTTCCGGACTCCAACCTCCCGCCCTGCTAGTCGAATCCGATTGGGCACGGTTATGGAGTTCACCGCCGCGGACATCTTTCAAAGACTCGCCCTTTGGCGATATCCTGAACTCATTAAAGTCTCTCTCTTTGTCGTGGGAGCCCTGGCGAACTACGGTCGGGAAGGTTGGGATTCGGACGACGAAGAAATTCAGCGCCCACCACCACCCACTTTGTAGCCGCTTGTCGATGACTTAAGCGGACATGCTCGACTTCTACTCGAGGACATCGACGATATGGATGGCGGTGCGAGGCGACCAGAACCAGCGCCCACAGGGCCTTTGGATAGCCACCTCAACTTACGATATATATATGGTGGACACACTTAAGGGAAGCGATAACGAGGAACGACGAGAAGCTGCGAAAGAAAATTCCCTCGGGAAGCAGTCAAAGCGGCGGCATAAGCGCCGCTCAAAACCCCACCTCGAGAAAGATAGCGCCCACACAGACCTAGCCATAGAGCAGGGTGAGCCGGCTGACGACGAACATGCCATTGAGCAACCATCTGAACAGGCCAACTTGGACAAACAACCCGTCCCCGGCAAGGACAACAGTCCGGACGATCTCATGCCGGACACATCACCGGATCAGAAAAACCTCCACAAAGAGCTCCTCGCTACTGCGCGTAGCTTGAAAAAGCAGAAACAGAGGCTCAGAACAGCGGAAGAAGCACTCCGAATGAGATGGAGTAAATTACTCAATACTGCAGACAAATATGGCGACAGCCGCCAAGCAAAGAGCTACCCAAAGCGCAAACTACTGCCCGATTTCGATGAGGAGGCCGTAGAGCCCCCACGATAAAAAAACAAAGAGGCCGCCGGGTCGGATAGATGACAACATGGCAAACGTAGAGCGGCAAGCGGCACCGCACACAAGCCGGCACGCGATCCGCATAAGGATTCGCACCAAAAGGATGGCCCAGTTAGATCTATCTACGGGCCAAGGAGACAAGTTCTAGCGAGCAATACAACACGTCAAATATCCGAACATCACGGCACACCCAAATATAGGCGCGCGCACCCTCTATGTTTCACCGATGAGGTGCTGGATCATGAATTTCCAGCGGGATTCAAGCCCGTAAACATAGAGGCATCTGACGGAACTACAGACCCTGGAGTCTGGATTGAGGATTATATCCTCCACATACACATGGCGGAGGAGATGATCTCACGCCATAAAATACCTACCCTCAAGCTCAAAGGGCCAGCCCGACATTGGCTTAAAAGCCTCCCGAAAACACCATTGGTAGTTGGGAAGAGCTTGAGGATGCTTTTGAGCCAATTTCGGGGAACCTATGTCCGACCTCCGGACGCAGACGATCTAAGTCACATAAACAGCCCGGAGAGTCAGCTCGAAAATTCTGGAACAGGTTCCTCACCAAAAAGAATCAAATAGTCGACTGTCCGGACGCCGAAGCCTTAGCAGCTTTTAAACACAACGTCCGAGACGAATGGCTCGCTGAGACACCTTGGCCAGGAAAAGCCAAGAACAATGGCCGCACTAACAAGCCTCATGACCCGCTTTTGCGGGAGAGGATAGCTAGCTAGCAAGATGCAGATACCAGCGACCCAAGTACATCGAAGTCAGGGATGGGAATGGGAAACCACGACGCAGCAAGGACCAGCGCCGGATTAAGGGAGCGGTCCAAAGAGCGGCGGTCAGCGCGGATTCAAAAGCTGACGGCAGAACAATAAAAACTGCCCTTAAGGACAATAGCGATGAGCTATCCAACTTAAACAAAATCTTGGACAAGATATGCCAAATCCACAGTACTCCCGGGAAGCCTGCAAACCATACCCACAGAGATTGTTGGGTCTTCAAGCAGTCCGGCAGACTCAACGCCGAACACAAGGGGCTCGACACACCAAGTGAGTATGATGGCGAGCACCACAAGCGAGCCCGGAAAACAAAAAGAATTTCCCACAAGAGGTCAAAACAGTAAACTTACTTCAAGTAACAAAAGGGAAAAACAGAGCGGCACCCATTGAATTACGCGCCGCACAATCTACCCCAGCGGAGTCCCAACACTGGTTGTCAAAACCAATTACCTTCGACCATCAGGACTACTCCGAAAGTATCAGGAACGCAGGATGGACTGCCTTGATACTAGAACCTATAATCGACGGTCTTCAATTTACGCAAGTCCTAATGGACAGCGGCAGTGATTTAAACCTACTATGTCAGGACACAATCCGCAACATGGGGATAAACCCAAACAGGATTAGCCATAGCAACACTTCCTTCAAGGAATAATGCAGGCACATATGCCCATTATGCGGGCTCCCTACTATTGGAAGTTATGTTACGGCTCACCCGACAACTTCCGTCGGGAAAAGTTGGTCTTCCACATCGCTTCATTTAAAAGTAGCCATCAAGCACTCTTTGGGATCTGAAGCTTTCGCCCGCTTTAACGCAATACCGCATGATGCATCTCTTAAACTTAAAATGCCGGTCCACGAGGCATCATTTCATTAAAGGGAAGCTGCGCGTGTCCCTCAAGGAAAGAATGTGAGACTGCCTTAACAGCCTCACACTAATCTGACCTTGCTGGCCAAAAGCGTCTAAAGCAGGTCGTTCGGACCCGGACACGGTTAGGCGAGTCGGCATAAATAAACATGATGCTTACTAGCGCGTACCCCCCTTACAAGGGCTCACGCATGTACAACAAGAGACAATAAAGCTCAATTTTACTCTTTTGAATCATACTCTATTTTATTTCCAATTACATTTTAGCGATCTTTTTCAAACTAAGTTCCTCTCTTTTACAGATGAACGTCGTGCTATACCCGTCTAGGATACGGCACAACGGAGACACATGCTTGTGAGCGTGCAGCGAGGACCCGTTGCAAGGATTCTTTTCAGATTAAGAACCTGCGTAAACCTTTTCACTGTCTCTTGTTGTTAGTCATCCCCGGTCTCTTATTATAACCGAGGAGGAGGTGGCGGTTTGGCATCGGCCGCGTCGAAATTTTGCGTGCACGGACACGGGGCTTGTTACCAAGGGCATTGTTGACCCGCTTTATAAAAGACCGAATACCTTAGGGAGTGTTCGGCGCCTCGAGTTAGGCCTTATATGCATCAGCTCGAATCATGTCTTTGGTCAAATGTTGGGTTTGCGGCTCTCGTGTTTTGCTGCCTTACGTTACATTCTATCGGCTAACACGGCACTGGAGAACTACTACGATTGTGCCCGGTTCGGCGAGCGAGCACCTCGATGAAAGCCGAAAACTGAGTGTCATGATATCCGAGACTGGTCAACCACTCGATGACTCACGGAATGTTTAGAATTCATCCGCATTAACGAAGGACCGTTTTCGGTCGGCACATCGCACCCGAATTCGGGAGAGTGCGGTGCCCCCAGGGGCTATATAGTAGCCCCACCATCGAACTCCTATGGCTAAGTGAAAGTGATAAAGCATTATAGTCCGGTTGCCTAGTTTGCTACGCTACCACCTCCTTTATAGGACCAAGACGTTGGATTAAGTGTGAAAGCGCGACTTCTTTGTAAACACCCCCGCACTATGTGCGTGGGGGCTGAAGCCGAAGACTGCCATCTTTCAGGTTATATACATATATACATCAACGGCCGCACAGGAGGTAGTTTGCTACTTGAAGGCACAAGTATAAAAAGCTCTTACATTAAATTGAAACATTGTTTCATAAAATTATACATGTCATTCAAACATAACATCCTTGAGTCTTTGCGTCTCTATTAAGCGGCGCTGGAAGAACTTCCTCAAAATAGCGCTTCGGCGGTACTCGGCTGCCGTCGAACCTGGGGCCTTAATATCGGTGGCCTTCATCTTAGCCCGGTATGCCTTGAAGCGGGCAAGAGCCATCGCGCCCCATCAATACCGCCGACCGCTTCATTGCGTCGTCACGATACCGCACCAGGAAATGCTGCACTAAGCCAAAATAACTCTTGGTGGGGTCCGCTTTGCCACAAATGAGTCATGACATGCTTCATGGCAAGTCCGGATAATCGATTCAGCTCAGCCCATTCGCCAACCGATCGGTCAGCGGAAGAGGGCGCCCGGACTATGGAATTGCGACCAAAATAGCTCTTCCCATACATGCCCCTTACGGCCCGGAAGTGCTCAATCGCGTCCGCAGCACTCACCGCTAAGTCGAGATAGGCATCCTCCAAACTCCCAGCTTGTCCAGCGAGCATGCCGGATCCGTATATTTCCTCCCAGCGAAACGGTTTCCAACCGCAATATCCCGGCTGACTCAGCTCCTCCTTGGCAGCTCTCATAGCGAGCAGGCATCCTTGGATTGGCGGTGGCCTTTTCAGGTCCTCTTGTTCCGCTTGCGTTCTTTTCAAGAACCTCGCAGCGGCGGTAGTATTCTTGATTTGAGGCCAAATCGGCCATTTCCTCTTTGCTTCGGCAGTAAGCAGCCCGTTCGGCTATCAGCTCTTCGTCCACCTTTAAAGCGGCCGCATTACTCTTTCGGGCTTGCTCTTTAGCTCAGGCAAGTTCCGCCCACAGCCTCTCCACAGCAGCGGCACCGTCTGCATCAAAGCATACAAGTAGTAAGGCATGGGCGTCAAGCTCCCTTACCAGGTGTCCGCGGAGAAGTCGCATACCTTGTGACTCGTCAAACCGTTTATTGGCCAACGCGATGTCCGCATCCGCCTCGTCAAGTTGCCGCTTTAGTTCGGCAAATTCATCAGTCCGGCTAGCCACCGGACGCCCCGCCACCTACATGGGAACGGTGACATGTTAGTACTGAGATTATGATCCTCGGCGCGCTGTCGGTTGTGACAACATACCGAGTCTCGAGGCTACTATCTATCAGGCGCATTCTATATGCATAAGCGCCGGAAGGTACATCATTTTTTCGTACCTCAAACCCGTCGATAAACTTACGGCGGCTTCATACAATCCGCTCTCGCGGATGCAATTCTTTCAATTACCGTAGCCATTAGCGCACGGTGATCTTCGAGATATCGCTTCGCCCGAGCAGGTCCTTCACTCCTCCGACCGCTTACGCCCGATTGGCGCGGACCGTTCGGCCCGCGGACTCGGGAAACTCTCCGTGGCGACACTTCAGGTCGCCCGCCTGCTGCGAAAGCGCGATAGGTGGGCGTTTAGCTCTCTATCATCTCGGGACGAAGATCCCGAAGGCGAGCTCTGCTGAGAAGGGCTGAGATCCGAACTACAAGGTACAATTTCGGTTATCTTGAAATAAATACAGGATGTTCTTTATTCACGGGACCCCTTCTTTTTACTTACGGCTCATTTGGAGGCTGATCCCTTGGGAAATAGTGCAGCTGGGGTACTTCCGGCGCGGACTTTCAGCGAAGTCTTCTTTCCCCGTTTGAGGCCTTGGCTTCGGGTCTTGAGCGGTCCTCTTCTCCCCTTGGAGGAGGATCCTAATCCCTCTTCCTTGAAAGCCTCCTTGGCGGGGCGGTTGCTTCCCTGCTCCCCCCTTCGCCTTCTTTAAAAGCGCGGCCTTCAACATCTTGGTCGACATGGGATCCGGCGTGGTCTGGAGGAGGGCGGACACCTTATCAACTTTGCCTTGGCTATCCACTCTTGTTCAAGCGGCTCCCTTAAAGGGCATATATATGATAAATGAATGAACAGCCTGTCCGATTCTGAGGTTACTTACTTGAGTATCTGGGAGATTGCAGCTTAGACCTGCGTCCTCGGTCAAGTCGGACACTTCTCTTGTGATCGAAGAACACTTTGTACATCTCCTTGGGCGTCGCGCCCATAAAATGTTGGAGAGCTCGTGGTCCCTCGGATTAAACTCCCACAGACGGAGGGGCGGCGTTTGCGAGGTAGAAGGCGTCGAATCAGCATAACTGCGCCGCCACAACCAGATTGATCTCTCTTTCTTGGAGGTCTCGAATACGGCCCTGCAATAGAGGCGTCCTTGGGCGGCCCCAGTCGAGCCCCGGTTGACCCGTGATGCGATCATTTGTGGTGGACTGGCGGAAGGCGGGTGGCGCCACCCATTTGGTGCCCCTGGGAGCGGTGATATAAAACCACTCCCGTTGCCACAAACCAAGCTCCTCTTGAAAAGAGCCCTCGGGCCACGGAGCATCAGCACACTTGCTTATGACCGCCCCTCCACACTCTGCTTGTTGCCCGTCGATCATCTTCGGCTCCACCTTGAAGGTCTTGAGCCACAATCCAAAGTGAGGGGTAATATGGAGGAAGGCTTCACATACGACAATGAATGACGAGATATGGAGGATGGACTCTGGATTCAAGTCATGGAAATCCATCCCATAATAAAACATGAGCCCCCGCACAAAGGGATCCGTCGGGAAGCCTAAACCCCGAAGGAAGTGAGACACGAACACCACGCTATCGCCGGGCTCGGGAGTGGGAATGACCTGCCCTAGAGCAGACAGCCTATGCGAAATCTCGCCGGTTAGATACCTGGCATCTCGAAGTTTAGCACATCTTCTTACGTGACGGAAGAAGACATCCATCGGCCGAGCTGGTCGGGCCGGACATCGTCGATGGTCAAGCGCCTAAATCTGAAGCTTTGGGTGTTAGAACTTCGAAGCGGCGGTAATTCGATGGAGGTGGAAAAAGAAGAGGACCTTGGTCTCATTATAAAGAGGTTGAATACCAAGAGCCCTCCCGTGGTCGATTGGGACTCGCCTTCGATAGAGGCGTGCCAGCGAACGCAGTTGGAGTTACCTACGTCCGTATTGATGAGAATCCGGAATAAGGGGAGCGATCTACGCTTTGATAAGGCGTGCCAAGAAACCCCCGCTTCGCGCTGAGGTGGGACAGTAAAAAGCGATTGAATAAAGGCCTGGCGTGTTGTGATGTCATGCGCGGAATACATCAGCAGATCTGTGCAAAAATTATTCTCTCTCACGGTGGTATGTGGAACTTGTTTTGCGAGCGGACACTATCCTTGTGTTCAAAACCTTCTATGAAGTATTCGGATGAGAACCCGCCTTGCAATGCCAAAGACAATATCTGCGCCCGGACTCGTCGTCATTGAAGCCTGCTTGAGGGAGCTCTTGAGGAGTCTGGACTAGGGGTGTCGGATAGCGAACTATCATCTTTGGCGGACTCACGGACTATGAAGATACAAGATTGAAGACTTCGTCCCTTGTCCGAATAGGACTTTCCTTGGCGTGGAAGGCAAGCTTGGCGTCTGGATATGTAGATTTCCTACCATTGTAACCGACTCTGTAACCCTAACCCTATTCGGTGTCTATATAAACCGAAGGGTTTTAGTCCGTGGGGCGAACAACAATCATACCATAGGCTAGCTTCTAGGGTTTAGCCTCTCGATCTCGTGGTAGATCTACTCTTGTACTACCCATATCATCAATATTAATCAAGCGGGGTAAGGTATTACCTCCATCGAGAGGGCTCGAACCTGGGTAAAAACATCGTGTCCCTTGTCTCCTATTACCATCCGCCTAGGCGCTACAGTTGGGACCCCCTACCCGAGATCCGCCGGTTTTGACACCGACACTCATCATGCTCAATTAATTCCTTTCCTATTCTGTCCTGAATGGCAGTTTGTGAAGCAAGTGCCATTTACCTTTGCCCAATTGACCCCAAACTTTTTGGACATATTTTCCTGTCCAAATAATTGCCTAATTCCAAAATTCAACTCCATTTGACTATTAAATATTTCTGAGCAAATTTTCAAAGTTCATGTCTGAGGGAATTCATTGTGAAGGAAGTACTAGCTAGGTTAGTCCAATTGAGATGAAATATTGCATGGCCCTTCATATCACCAAATCGTCACTCGCCTCCAAGTTTCTGCTCTATCCAATCAGCCATGTGAGCACAACTTCAAATCTTTGTTTTTGTCCAAATTTTCACTTTGTGAAGCAAGTATATTTTATCTTGCTCCATTACAGCTGAAAATTTTTCAGGACCTTCTCCTACCCATATAACCTACCTCTACCAAATTTGGGCATATTTCATCTAGCCATTTTCCCTCAGAAATGTTCTCAAGTTTCTGTTTAGAGCGGACCATTACAAAGGAAGTACCATTTTGGCTTGGCCAAATGGCATGAAATTTTTGTGGCACTCTCCTATGCCCATATAACCCTTCCTTGCCAAATTTGAGCTCAAGTTGATACTCCATGTGAGTTCGTCATCATGCTCAAGTTTCTAGACCAAATATAAGGTTACAACGCAACCCTCTTTTTTTTGATCCATTTTCCCTCAAAACTCCTAGGATTATGGTCCTTCCTTAGATAAACCTACCAAACAACTCATTTGGCCCTTAGCATCTCTCAGTTGATCACAGTGACTTGATCCAGTTTGCAACAACAAACTTCAGAGGATCATTACCACCTAACCACTCTACCTTTGATTGTTTCACCACCTCATTTGCAACCTACACTGGAAGGGCAACACCCTAGACATCATTTTCCGGCTACTTGCCTCTCGTGCACGCCAGTCTGGGCGGTGACCATCGACTTGGCATGCAGTGCGCGCGTCCAGGACGTTGTTTGTGCTTTGGCCTCGCCTCCTCTCGTCGTCTTCGCGTGTGTGACCCGGTCCACCGTCTTCCCCTTGTCGTCGCCACCTCCCTGGATCCCTCTTCCCCTTGACTCTCCGGCTGGGTGGTTTTCTCATGAACGCCAGTTCGGCCACCGCGCCGATGATGACTTCTCGGGTCATCGAAACCAATCTCCATGTTAATTCGGAACTTGCCGAACAGTTAGATCCGATCGAGCTCTCCTCCGTGAACGAGCTCTTGGATCGCATCGCCGCCCTGGGAGTCACCACAGACTACAACCGGATCGGGCCTAAAACCGATCTGAGAGAGATCAACTCTCGCCAAGCTACCCATCATGTTGCTGCGATAAAGGAGTAATCTGGCGATTCTTCTTCTATCTAAAGGACTAGCTACGTCCGGATTCGATCCCTCCATGCGGATTCCCGGAGGGGCGGATGTCGATCAAGCCACGAACTTAAAGTCAGGCGGCGGGTCGGACTCATTGGAAAGCATTCAAAAATCCAAGCTTCTGAGTTCGGAAACTTCTCGACCCCTGAGTCTTAATTTGGACGGGTTACGGATCTAGTTCCACCGCCCACCCAAACATTAGCGATCTATCCGAATTCGGCAAGAGCCAACTGAAGCAGTACATCATTCTTGGGCGATTCCTCCTGGTTATGGACGGGATAAAGGACTCCGAGAGAAGGGCGCAATCTCACTTTTTGCAATAATTGCACGGACAAAGGAATCCTAAGCGCCATAAGTGAAATGCAAAATTACCTTTGGCGACTTGGTGACCATAAGTACAAAATCTTGTGCGATGGAAAGTGCTTGGAAAACCGAAAGTCAATTTTGGGATAATCCGGCCCCGAATACATCCCTAGTCCGGAATAAAAGGGTGCTTCATCACCAAGGACCCGTATTAAACATCAAAAAACAAAAACCCCTTAAAGGGTACGGAACCGTACTGGAGGGTTGGCTAAACAGACTCTGCAAAATTCATAGCACAGAGGGCGCCACTCCAACTCATAGCCGAGCATGTTGGTTACTACGGCATGTGGCCAAAAGTGGCGAAGAGCTTCTAGCTTCAGAATCCCAGCCCAGCAATACAAGTACGGTGTTAACAGTCTTCGAGACTTTCGCATCAAATAATATGCGGAAACGAACACTCCGCAACCAGTCTACCAAGTAGCAACAATACATCCATGGAGTGACACGACTATTACCTTTAATGCCAGTGACAAACCCAAATTCCGAACAGCCAGAGCACCAACCGCATTGGTTCTCAGTCCAATAGTGAACGGCTTTCGCCTTACAAAGGTACTCATGGATGGCGGCAGCGGACTAAACCTCATCTACAAGGAAACCCTACGAAAAATAGAAATAGACTGGAACCGCATTGAGCGAAGCAGCACAACCTTCAGAGGAATAATACCTAGCCGGGAAGCATGCTGCAGGGAAAAATCTGCTGGGCGTAGTGTTGGCTCACGGACAATTACAGGTCGAGGAGGTCACATTTCAAGTGGCCCCGTTCAGCAGCGGATATCACACTTTATTAGAGGCGAGAGGCATTCACAATTTTTCAAGCTATACCCCATTACGGGTACATGAAGCTTAAAATGCCGGACCTAACGGAACCATCACTCGCTAGTGATCCGAACATAGCACTCAGCGCGAAAACAAGACAGCCGCACTAGCCCTCGAGGCACTATCAAAGCCCTAGCGGCGAGGAACTCACTACGATCACGGTCCACGGTGAGCAGGGGCGATGTGATACTTGATAAAAGATCCAAGTCCACGCTTGCAAACCAGCGGATGAAATAGTCAAATTCCAAGTCCACCAGCGGACCCCATAAAGCGACCTCCATTGGGGCACAATTAAACCCTGATGTAGACACCGCTTTCGAGAATTTCTACAAGAAAAGCTGGGACATTTTGCACGGCACCCGCCGGACATGCCGGGAATCCCACGTCGGCTGGCGAGCACAGCCTAAATATCCTAAAAGGATTCAAGCCAGTCAAACAGGCTCTTGGCGCTTTTCGAACCCAAGAGACAGGCCATGGGAAGAGCTAGCCAAACTCCTAAAGCGGATTCATCAGAGATATAAAACATCCGGACTGGCTAGCACATCTGGTGATGGTACCAAAGAAGGGTAAATCCTGGCGCCTATGTGTTGATTTCAAAGACCTTAATAAGGCTTGCCCAAAGGATCCCTTCCCTCTCCCTCGAATTGGTCAAATTATCGATGCCACGGCAGGACACGACTCATTGTGCTTCCTCGACGTGTACTCCGACTACCACCAAATCAAGATGGCGGAGCCAGACCAAGCTGCAACAACATTCATCACTCCATACGACCCATTCTGCTTCAACACAATGCCCTTTGGGCTCAAAAACGCCGGCGCCACATATCAGTGCATGATTCAGACATGTCTGGCAAACCAGATCGGCAAAATTGTAGAAGCATACGTAGATGACGGGTTGGTCAAATCCAAGCATGTCGAAACTCTAGTAGACGACTTGAGTCTCACATTCGACAATCTCCGTAAATATGACATTAAGCTCAATCCGGAAAAATGCGTCTTCAGCGTCGCAGCCGGAAAGCTCTTGGCTTCATTGTGTCCGGTAGAGGAATAGAAGCAAACCCAGCCAAGATCCGAGCTCTGTCACAATTGGATATTCCAAAAGACCTCAAGCAAATACAAAAATTGACTGGATGCGTAGCGGCTCTAAGCCGCTTTATTTCCCGTTTGGGAGAAACAGTGTTACCCCTTTACCGCCTCCTCCGGCGCACCGATCACCTCGAGTGGACGGATGTAGCCACGGCCGGACTCGAAGAAATAAAAGCCATATTGGCAACAAATCCGGTCCTGGCCGCGCCCAACATGGGCGAACCAATGCTATTATATATCGCCGCAACACATCAAGTTGTTAGCGCGGTGCTCATCGTCGAATGAGAAACGGACGGACACCGGTTCCCTCTTCAAAGACCGGTTTATTATGTGTCCACTGTCCTCACTCCATTCAAGTACTGATACCCACATTATCAAAAGATAGCATACGCGGTGTTCATGGCATCTCGGAAGCTGCGACACTACTTTTAAGAGTGTTCAATAACGGTAGCCTCGGAAGTACCTCTTAACGACATTATAAACAACCGCGACGCGACGGGCCAGATTGCTAAATGGGCCATAGATCTCCTTCCATTCGACATAACCTATAAGCCACGACGATCTATTAAGTCGTAGGTCTTGGCCGACTTCGTGGCCGAATGGACTGAAGCCGAACTCCCTAAAATCGGCGCATACTCAATGGATCATGCACTTTGGCGGCTCCAAAATGTTGGCGGCTGGGGGCTGGCGTCGTCTTAGCGTCCCCAACGGGACACAGTCAATACATCCTTCAAATAATGTATCGAACTCCAACAACGCGGCGAATCGAGGCCCATACGCACGGCCTCCGGATGGCGATCTCCATAGCCATTAAGCGCCTAGAGGTGCACGGGATTGAACCTCGCGATATCTCAAATCAGCGGAGACTTTGATGCCAAAGATCCGAAAATGGCAGCATACCGCAATGCGGTCCTAAAAATGTCGGCCGCGGTTGAAGGGCTCGAATTTCATCACATAGCCGGGATAACAGCCGGCGGCGGACGTATGCTTACGCATCAGCGCTAAGCGTGATGCCGTCCGTAACATCTTCACTGGAGCGGCTGTTCAAGCCATCCGTACTATGGGAAGGAGTCCGGAAACAACAATCCGGACCCAACCGCCTTGCGACACGGACATTACGACACAATCGGAGGCTCTGCCAACGAAACAACACCGTCCGCCCACGAAATATTGGCGGTCATCGCCCCGTGGACGGAACCATTCCTAGCCTACCTAACTAGGCATGAACTCCCCAAAGACCAAAATGAGGCCCGCTGCATAGTACGGCGATCCAAAGCATACAAAGTCCATGAGGAGAACTTTATAAGAAAAGCACAACAGAGTCCTTCAAGGTGTATCTCAGAAGAAGAAGGCGCAACCTCTGGCTGAAATTCATGCAGGACTGGGTGGGCACCACGCCGCAGCCGGGACCTTGTAGGCAAGGCCTTCCATACAGGATTTTATTGGCCGACGGCCGGGCGAATCTTGCAGGATTTAGTCAACGATGCATCGGTTGCCAGCTTTTGCTAATCAAAGCCTCATGCCACCCACCGCCCTCAAAACTATACCCATTACACGGCGTTCATGATGCAGGGGCTTGACATGGTTGGACCCCTTAAGGGAGGAACCCACAAGCAAAAATACCTATTGGTCATGGTGGATAAATTCACCAAATGGATAGAGGCCAAGCCTGTTAAAACGGCCGAATCCGGACCAGTGATAGACTTCATATCAGGGGTAGTGCACCGTTATGGTATCCCCCACAGTATCATCACTGATAACGGCACCAACTTCACGGCCGATGAGGTCAAATTATGGTGCAAAATCATGGGCATCAAGCTCGATTACGCCTCAGTCTATCACCCTCAAACTAACGATCAAGTCGAACGAGCAAACGGTCTCATCATGAGTGGCATTAAACCCAGACTAGTGCGGTCCCTCAAGGAATCTAACACACACTGGGTTGAGGAGCCCGCCTCCGTACTCTGGGGGCTGCAGACCACGCCGAATCGCACTACCGGATTCACACCATTTTTTATGGTGTACGGCGCAGAGGCAGTCTTGCCTTGCGACATAATTCATTACTCACCTCGCATGCACATGTATGAAGAAAGAGAAGCCGAGCTCGATCGGCGGGACAGCTGGGCGCATTGGAGGAGGGCGCGGCGTGGCAAAAGCTTCGTTCCGCATTTTATCAACAGCGAGGCTCGAAGATATCAAAGCGAGGGAAATGCGGGCCAAAGCTTACAACGTTGGGGAACTAGTTCTCGCTGCCGGACAAGAAAAAGGACAAACTCAAGCCCAAATGGGAAGGTCCCTTCATCATCGACCAGGTCTGACCGGCGGAGCATACCGTCTGCAAGCGCATCGGATAACCGACTCGAGCGAACCCATGGAACACAGCCCCTCTCTGAAGATTCTCGCCTAAGCGCGGACTCCAAGTTCGTCTCCTTCCTCCGTCCACATTTTCGAATTTTTGTTGTCATTTATTTCTCTCCTTCCTCCCCTCTCTTTTTAAAAAGCCTTTAGAGGCTCGCTTGCGCTTTGTTAGCACATAGTTGGCGCGCTGTCCACGCTCATCATACCTAGGGGCTTCTTTAACGAAGCTTATTTATGCAGGCTTCATGCCCATTACATGTCAAACTTCTGCATGTACCTTTTATTCGCCATTATATGCATCGATGTGACTTAAGTTTTGGCCAAGCTGGGTTGCACGGATCACATGCAAAAGGGAGGCGAGCGTACATGCTTTGCATATATAATATCAAATTTCCTTACCGTATGTCCTTTACATCTTTGCTCGTAGCTCTGGCTAGACCATCTTGGCGGCACGCAGTCGCATCTCCCGAATTGAAGGCATTCAAGGCCTGCAGGGAGAAACATGCGTCACGAAGAATTGTCCGCCGACGCCTGTGATTCATGGCGCTCTCCACCTCGGAGTTGGTGGCGGACAATCTGTCGGCATCCTCTATCGGAGGAGCATCCGACGCATGCCTCGTGCTCGCCTCCGCTTCCGGACCCGACTTTGGAGCCCGGACGGAGGAGGTTCGATTGGCAATCTCTCCGGACTCAGTCCGGCGAGCGCTCTTTTTCCTGAAAGGAGCACCAGCGTTAGCACACCTCTCCGGAATCAATCCTGGGAATATGGTGACACGCCATACCTTTGCGGTGGAGTTTCGATCCGGACCGCACTTCTTTTTAGCCTGCGGGGCCGTACTGCCCCTTGTTGTCCAGCCACATGAGTTGACTTCTGCCTCGAAGGTACCCCCTGCGAAACACCATTGGTATACGGTGATCAGGAAATAAGGACGGATAGGTCATTATCAGAGTATTGGGACCTCGGTCTCAGTTACGTGTGAGGCTGGAAGTATTCCGGGGTAGTCAGCCGTAATGGCGACCAAAGCATTGTCGATGCTGAGTTGGTGGAACACCCTGTCGATCAACTCCACCTTTATATCTGGATCCTCTTCGGAGGCCGGATCGAGGGACCTTTCCGGATCCTCGGGTTGTGGGGGCGGGCTGTGTATCTTCTCCACGGCCCGGCGCAGTTCCTGTGTAAAAACCATTAAATGAGATATTTAACCATGGGAACATGGATCGGATAGGCCACTAAGGTGTTTGCTTACCCAGCTTCGAGGATTATTCGAAGAAAACTCATTCAATGGATTAACGCGGAGAAAATCCTCCTCCTCCCCTTTATACATGGAAGACAAGGTCTTCACCAGTTGATGGTGATCCACGGCCCTTTGCGGCCATGGCGGGTGGCATCGTCCTCCCCGTTGAAATCCCACATGGGGTGGCCCCTATATTGGAGCGGCTGCACTCCCCTCATAATGCAGATTGCCATGACTCCTGGCATGGTCAATCCGGCATGAGCCAGTAATCTTATTCGGCTCATCAAGTAAAGGACGTCGGTCATTTTCCCTCAGGGGCTCATGGCGCCAACTTAGGCGCTTCTTCAGGGGAGCATTGCTAAACTCCGGAAGGCCGATCCGAACAGGGTCCGGCAGTGGGACGTCCTCTATGTAAAACCATTCCGAAGGCCAGTCTTCGGACGCCTTCTTCGGGGTTCTGGATAGATATTCGGTCCCGGCGATGCGCCATAGTTCGGCTCCGCCCACTTGATATATTGACCCCTCATGAGAACGGGGCACTAGGCAGAATAATCTCTTCCATAGTGCAAAATGAGCCTCAATACCCAAGAACATTTCGCAAAGGGACACGAAGCCCGCGACGTGTAAAATAGAGGCAGGCGTAAGGTGGTGCAGCTGGAGGCCATAGAACTCCAGTAGCCCCCGGAGAAACAGATAAATTGGAAATTCGAGTCCTCTTACTAGGTAAGAGACGAAGCATACCCGCTCTCCTTTAGAGGGACTGGGGACACTCTCCGCCTGCTTTCCGCCCTTGTAGGTGGCAAGTCCGGCTCGAACCGGAACCATGATGGCCGGGGGAAGAAATCCCTTGGTTTGGAGTATAACTAGCTCGCTATGCGGTACTGAGCATCTGTCCCAACTTCCAGGCTGAGGGCTGGGAGCGCGAGAGGAGGAGCCGCGTCGACTATCCATGATGGAATGGGTTTTTTGTCGGAGGCGCTCAGATGAAAGCTTGCGGAAGGAGGGTGGTGTGACTCAGATCTAGATCCTCGCCCCTTTTATGGGCGGCTCATTTGCGCAGCTAGGGGGGTAAGTGTAAAAATACCCTGGCTTTTCGCATTCATTCAAATACGTGGAAGATGGCCATTAATGGGCGTAGAAGCCGAGGAGCGCAACATTTATCAAAAGCCGGACACTATTTGACAAGTATATGGAATTTGGAGAAGAACCCGCCTCACAATGCCGAAGACAATCAACGCGCCGGACTCATCGTCATTGAAGCCTAGTACGGGGGCTATTGATGGAGTCCCGGGTTAGGGGGTGTCCGAATAGCCGAACTATCTTCGGCCGGACTCCTGGACTATGAAGATACAAGATTGAAGACTTCATCCCGTGTCC
Organism: Aegilops longissima; assembly: GCA_021605205.1. NCBI lineage: Eukaryota > Viridiplantae > Streptophyta > Magnoliopsida > Poales > Poaceae > Aegilops > Aegilops longissima. The sequence goes on from CM038678.1 coordinate 107,769,399, forward strand.
GGATGGGACTTTCCTTGGTGTGGAAGGCAAGCTTGGCGATACGGATATGTAGATCTCCTACCATTGTAACCGACTCTGTGTAACCCTAACCCTATCCGGTGTCTATATAAACCGAAGGGTTTTAGTTCGTAGGACACAACAACAATCATACCATATGCTAGCTTCTAGGGTTTAGCCTCTCTGATCTCGTGGTAGATCTACTCTTGTACTATCCATATCATCAATATTAATCAAGCAGGAGTAGTGTATTACCTCCATCGAGAGGGCCCGAACCTGGGTAAAAACATCATGTCCCTTGTCTCCTGTTACCATCCGCCTGGACGCACAGTTCGGAACCCCCTACCTGAGATCCGCCGGTTTTGACACCGACACTCCCCATGTCCGTTGGCTCTCTCTGCCCCGTTAGCTTCCCCTGTGCCTCCCCTATCACCTACCGTCGAGCAAGGTCGCATGCCCACGCATCCGCGGCTCCGGCAATGTGTGACGCGGCCGTGCTCACTCCCCCGCGTTGTCCCGGCTATTTATAGTCATTCTCGAGCCCTCCGAGCACTCCATCGCCTCCACCTCGTTCCAGCACCCTGCCCAGCCTCTCATTCAAGCTCCTGGAGCCCGCCCCTATCTGGTTCTCGGCATGGCCGTCGCCTCTCTCGTCTTCAATTCCGGAGAGACAGTGCCCCTTTCTCTACTCCACCACCACCAGTCGCCTCCACGTTCACCCTAGAGCCTCCCTGCGTTGCCCTCCTCCTCTGTTGGTCTCTAGCCGTGATCCCCATCTCCGGCAAAAGCCCTCCTCCGCCGTAGCCGAAGCCCCATCTAATCCTTTGCTCCCCGGAGTCCATGCGGTAGCCCACATGAAGCGCACCGCGGCGCCTCCCTGAGCGTCCTGATGGCCGGAGTGTCACCAGAGACGGCCGGTGGCATCGGGGCCAGCGCCGGCCACGCCCAGCCCCGCCCCTCTGTCGCGCTCGTCGCGGGGAAGGAGAAGGAGCGGGAGGAGAGAGAGAGAAGCCGCGTGGGACCCAATCGTCAGCGACCCAGGAGCCCGGCCCCGCCACTGCTGACGTGGAGTAAGTGGACACGTGTTCCTTGGAAAATGTTTTCCTTTTAGGAAAGTGCATTCCCATCTTACTTCAATCTGGAATACGTTTACTCAGTTCTGAAAGCGATGTTCACTAAAATACGTTTTCTGTTTTGTCCTCCAGGGGCCTGTTTGTAGAGTTATTTTACAGATTGGTCCCTAAACTTCGTCTAGCTATAACTTTTTGCTCGGAACTCCGATTGAGGTGAATCCAATGCCCACGTCTTTGTCTCGTCGAGCCCGTTCTGTTCACATCATTTTCACCATGGTTTCACATATTGGAAATGACCATTTTGCCCTTCCCCTAATCAGCCCCCTTCAAGAGAGAAACGTTTCCGGTGACTCTTTTCGCGAGCTTTCCGCACTTCTCCCCGGTGCATTCTTCACCCCCAGGCAAGCCACAACACCCACTTGCATGATGGCCATGCATCCATGGTTTTTAACTTGAATATTTAATAAATGTCTGCTTGTTTTGATACGGTTATCGTTGTTTCGGTGATGCTTCTGGATTTGTGCTCACTTTCATGCTATGTTTTTATGCACCTGGTTATCATGTACTAGTTGCTAGTATTTCTGTCGTATGTCATGATTGATAGTAGTAGCAGTGGTGTTCTTTCTGATGCATGTTTACCGTCTGTTATCAAGTACTGTTGATATGCATGATACTTTGCATCCAGTTGGTTATATGCTTACTCAGTAGTATTCTGGTTAAGTTCTTTCTTAGTATTTATTTATGATGCTAGTGGTCATGATATGCTCATGTGTAATGTTATGCTCGTCAGTTTGCCATGCTCATTTGGTTAATGTTTCATTGTGGTTATGCTCGATGATTATGTTGCACCTCCATGCTTATGTTGATATCATGCTCATGCATTATAGTTGTGTCATGTTTTTTTAGTATGGCTCAGCTCATTGCATTCAAGTACTGGATAATAATGAACTTGGACAATTGTTGGCTGAGTCATGGTGCCACCACGTCGAGCTGACCAGTGCAACCACTTTCGCCTTTTATGGGAAGGTGATACGTCTCGAACGTATCTACTTTTCCAAACACTTTTGCCCTTGTTTTGGACTCTAACTTGCATGATTTGAATGAAACTAACCCGGACTGATGTTGTTTTCAGTAGAACTACCATGATGTTGTTTTATGTGTAGAAAAGAAAAGTTCTCGGAATGTCCTGGAAATCCACGGAGGCACTTTTTGGAATTTATAAGAATTATTGGGCGAAAGAAATACACCGGGGCCAGGGGCTTGTCCACGAGACAGGGGGCGCCCCCCCTGTAGGGCGCGCCCCCTATCTCGTGGGCCCCCTGGACCTCCTCCGACCTCAACTCCAACTCCATATATTCCGTCTCGGGGAGAAAAAAAATAGGAGAGAAAGTTTCATCGCGTTTCACGACACGGGGCCGCCGTCAAGCCCTAATCTCTATCGGGAGGGTTGATCTGGAGTCCGTTCGGGGCTCCGGAGAGGGGGATTCGTCGCCGTCATCATCATCAACCATCCTCCATTACCAATTGCATGATGCTCACCGCCGTGCGTGAGTAATTCCATCGTAGGCTTGCTGGACGGTGATGGGTTGGATGAGATTCACCATGTAATCAAGTTAGTTTTGTTAGGGTTTGATCCCTAGTATCCACTATGTTCTGAGATTGATGTTGCTATGCCTTTGCTATGCGTAATGCTTGTAACTAGGGCCCGAGTGCCATGATTTCAGATCTGAACCTATTATGTTTTCACGAATATATGTGTGTTCTTGATCCTATCTTGCAAGTCTATAGTCACCTATTATGTGTTATGATCCGACAACCCCGAAGTGACAATAATCGGGATACTTCTCGGTGATGACCGTAGTTTGAGGAGTTCATGTATTCAGTATGTGCTAATGCTTTGGTCCGATTTTCTATTAAAAGGAGGCCTTAATATCCCTTAGTTTCCGCTAGGACCCCGCTGCCACGGGAGGGTAGGACAAAAGATGTCATACAAGTTCTTTTCCGTAAGCATGTATGACTATTTACGGAATACATGCCTACATTACATTGATGAATCGGAGCTAGGTCTATATCACCCTATGTTATAACTATTGCATGACAAATCGCATCCGGCATAATTATCCATCACTGATTCATTGCCTCCGAGCTTTTCATATATTGTTCTTCGCTTATTTACTTTTCCTTTGCTACTGTTACAACTACTACAAAAACCCAAAAACATTTATCTTTACTTTTGCTACCGTTACCTTTATTATCATACCACTTTTGCTACTAAACACTTTGCTGCAGATACTAAGTTATCCAGGTGTTGTTGAATTGACAACTCAACTACTAATACTCAAGAATATTCTTTGGCTCCGCTTGTGTCGAATCAATAAATTTGGGTTGAATACTCTACCCTCGAAAGCTGTTACGATCCCCTATACTTGTGGGTTATCAAGACCAATTTCTGGCGCCGTTGCCGGGGAGCATAGCTCTATTCTCTGAGTCACTTGGGATTTATATCTGTTGATCACTATGAAGAACTTGAAAGACGCTAAAACCAAGATTTTGCCCTCAACTACGAGGGGAGGTAAGGAACTGCCATCTAGCTCTGCACTAGATTCTTCTTCCGTTATTAGTAGGCTTGCGACACCTAAACCTGCTACTGCTTTGATTTCTGATATGTCGCATGTTATTGATGATGCCACTTCTGCTATGCATGATGAAACTACTTCTGTGCGTGATACTACTTTGCCATTAGGTGAATTTCTAGATGAACAACTTGCTAGAGTTAGGGGGATGAAAATATTGAAGAACCTATTATTTATGATAGTGATGATGAAGGTTCCCCCAATGATTATGTTTTACCTGTTGTTCCTAAGGGTTATGTTATGAATGAAAAAGCTGCTCTGGAAATCCTTGCTTGCAATGATAGAAATGATCTTAAGAAATTATTAGGTAAATGGAAGCAGCAATCCCTTAATGCTAGAATGAAACCCGATCCTGCATTTGCTACTTCACCTATCTGTGTTACTGATAAGGATTATGAATTCTATGTTGATCCTGATATTATTACTTTAGTTGAATCTGATCCTTTTTATGGCCTTGAATCTGAAACTGTTGTGGCACATCTTACCAAGTTGAATGATATAGCCACCCTGTTTACTCATGATGAGAAGTCTCGCTATTTATACATCCTTAAGATATTTCCATTCTCATTAAAGGGTGATGCTAAGACTTGGTATAATTCTCTTGCTCCTGGTTGTGTGCGTAGTCCCGGGATATGATTTATTACTTCTCGCTAAATATTTCCTGCTCATAAGAAACAAGCTGCCTTATGGAAATATATAATTTTGTGCAAATCAAAGAAGAGAGTCTCCCACAAGCTTGGGGAGGCTTCTCGATTATTTAATGATTTGCACGATCATCCTCTTAAGAAAAATGAAATACTTAATATCTTTTATAATGGACTAACCGATGCTTCCATGGACTACTTGGATAGTTGTGCTGGTTGTGTTTTCAGGAAAGAACGATCGTGAAGCTGAAATATTATTGAATAATATGTTGACTAATGAAAATAATTGGACTCTTCACGAGCCAGTTCTGAAGTAATTCTTGAACCAATTGAGCCAACTCCGAGCCTATTCCTAAACCCACTCCGAAGAAGAGAGGTGTTTTATTTCTCAGTCCTGAAGATATGCAAGAGGCAAAGAAATCAATGAAATAAAAAGGTATTAAAGCTGAAGATGTTAAGAATTTACCTCCTATTGAAGAAATATATGGTCTTAATATACCGCCTGAAGAACCATATTGTCTTGATATGATAAAGTTGAAATACCCTCTACTAAATTTCATAGCCCATGCTTAGATGAATTTGATAACTTTATGGCTAGGCAAGAAAGTTTTAATGCTTATGTTGGTAGAGAGTTAAAGAATAATGCTTTTGAGATAGGACGCGTAGGTTATAATCTTGCTAGAGTTAAAGATGAACTTCACCGCGTTAGCAAATATGCTTCTATGGTTGCTACTCAAGCTGAGAAAGTACTTAAAGCTCAAAATGATTTGCTTGATGAATTGAATAATAAAAATGACTTTGCTGTTAGAGTGGCTACTAGAACTGGTAGAATGACTCAGGAACCTTTGTGTCCTGAATGCCACCCTAAGAGAATCGAACAAGATTCTCAGAGAAATAATTTAGAGGCACCTAGTTCTTCTAAAAAGAAGAAGAAGAAAAACGATAGAACTTTGCATGCTTCTAGTGACCTGTTGTAAACACACCTGAGAATCCCAGTGGTATTTCTATTTCTGATGCTGAAACTCAACCAGGTGATGAACATGAACCTAGTGATAATGTTAATGATAATGTTCATGTTGATGCTCAACCTAGCAAAAACAATGATGTAGAGATTGAACCAGCTGTTGATCTTAATAACCCACAATCAAAGAATCAACGTTATAATAAGAGAGATTTTGTTGCTAGGAAGCATGGTAAAGAAAGAGAACCATGGGTTCAGAAACCTATGCCCTTTCCTCCTAAACCATCCAAGTCAAAGGATGATGAGGATTTTGAGCGCTTTGCTGAAATGATTAGACCTATTTTCTTACGTATGCGCTTAACTGATATGCTTAAATAAATCCTTATGCTAAGTATATGAATGATATCATCACAAATAAAAGAAAGATACCGGAAGCTGAAATTTCCACCATGCTTGCTAATTACACTTTTAAGGGTGGAATACCAAAGAAACTTGGAGATCCGAGTGTTCCAACTATACCTTGCTCCATTAAAAGAAATTATGTTAGAACTGCTTTATGTGATCTTGGAGCCTGTGTTAGTGTTATGCCTCTCTCTTTATATCGTAGACTTGAATTGAATAAGTTGACACCTACTGAAATATCTTTGCAAATGGCTGATAAATCAAGCTGCTATACTGCCGGTATTTGTGAGGATGTGCTGTTGTAGTTGCAAATGTCACTATCTTAACGGACTTTGTTATTCTTGATATTCGAGGACGATAGTATGTCTATTATCCTTGGTAGACCTTTTCTTAATACTGCAGGGGCTGTTATTGATTGCAACAAAGGCAATGTCACTTTCATGTTAATGGTAATGAGCATATGGTACACTTTCCGAGGAAACAATCTCAAGTTCATAGCATCAATTCTATTGAAAAAGATCCAACTATCATTTTTGGAGGTTTCAAATTTCCTCTCCCTACTGTCAAGAAAAAGTATGATATTCTTATTGTTGGGGATTTTCATATCCCCGTTGAGGTAACTTAGTGTTATTCAAAATTTCTCCGTTCCGTGTTATTCGGAATGAGTTTGTTCACAAGACTTGATCAACCTTGTTAGTGGGTTCATTTTGATGATCACGAGATGGATGAAACTAGAAGGCACAACCTTTTGTACCCTCTTTTTACTTTCTGTTATTTAGAATAAATAAAGCAAAAATAGTATTATCCGTCTGTTTTCTTAATTATCCATGCATTAAAAAAATAGTCCGAAAATAGAAGTGCTCCAAATGCCCTGCAAATCTAGTATGATTTTTTCTGGAATATTTGAGGATTTTAGGCACTAAAAACACTTCAAGAAGGGCAAGCACCAGGCCACGAGAGAGGAGGGCGCCCCCCAGCAGGGCGCCCTGTCTCGTGGGCCCTGGTAACCCCCTCCACTTATGCCAGCACCCACACACTTCATCTTCCGCCCAAATAAATCCCCATCCAGCTCAAGCACGAGTTCTAGCTCATTTTGCTGCGGTTTTCGATCTCTTAGCTCAAAGCTCCATTCATAAAACTGCTTTGGGAGATTGTTGCTTGGTATGTGACTCCTCCATTGGTCCAATTAGTTTTTGTTCTAGTGCTTTATTCATTGCAAATTTTTGCTACATAGGTGACCATGTTCTTGAGCTTGCATGTTAAATTTTTGAGGTCCCAAGCAATTCCAATGCATGATATAGGCTCTAGGCACTTGTAGGAGTAGTTGTTATCAATCTTGTTCAGTTTTATTCACTTTTGTTTTGAAGTTACTAAAAATTCCAGCAAAAGAAATATGCTTAGAAGAATGTACCAAGGAGGTTCCTCGACAAAGAAAGGGCCAAAGATTGCTATACGTGAGCAAGATGTTGAATTGCCGAGGGACGCAAATGTACGGGCTTGTGAGTGGCCATCCGATGATTTTATGGTCGAAGCAGGCTTCAAGGAGGAATTTTACGCATTTGTGCGTAATGCCGAGCTGGAGGACTTCTTACAAGATAAGTGTCCGTAGTACTATCAGTTGACTGATTCTTTTGTGCGGAGGTTCAAATATAACTGTTCGCGTAATTCTCCTAGTGTCATGTTTGATATTTATGATACATGTTATACCATGGATTTAGAGGATTTCACAACTGCTTGCAAACTCCCTCAGTGGGGTAATATTAATGATCCTCCCAAATCTGAATTTAGAGGTTTTCTTGCTAGTATTACTGTGGGAGAATCTAGGGACGTAGCACAAGCTACCATAGGGTGCATTCATTTTCCTGCTATACATTACTTTGCTCTCTTTGTTGGTAGATGCATTAATGGTACGGACGAAGTATGTCACATGTGTGCTCGTGATCTTTGTGTCCTCAAGAATCTTTGTGTGGGTTATAAAGGTTATAACTTGGGGCAATAGTTGCACGAGGTTGCGAATAATAGTATAAAGGGAGATTTATTTGGAGGAATTTATGCAACCTGTGTGGCTAACTTTCTTAATATAGCTCCACGAGAGGGGGATATGATTTTACCTCCTGTTTATTTGGATAAAGAAGCTATGTTCAGTCATCATTTTCTTGAAAGGAATGAACAATTCCTCCATTATCGACTAATCTATGACAGGCGCAATGTCGTCCCTCTTACTCTTCCTGGCCCCTACCTTTTTGATTATTAGGCAAAAGGAAGATATGTTGTCACCAGGGAGGTAGCAACTAAGTATGAGAGGGGAATGGAGGCAGCTCGCCAACACGCTGCTGCTCAGGAGGCGGTCGCCTCTGCATCTCAGTACAACCCCAGTTTCACTTATGGATATCAGCCAGGCGGTCCTTGGTACTATACCAACTTAGGCCAAAAGCCTAAGCTTGGGGGAGTACGTATTTCTCACCGACTTTACATTCATGTTCACACACTAGTCGTCGGTGCTCAGACTCTTTCGTTGTATTATCCATGTTAGTTTAAATTTCTTTTTCTAGTTTTCTTCTTGTGTGTTTGATAAACCTTAAGAAAAAAACAAAAAAATTAGTTAGTTTAATTTCCATGCTTGTAGTAGAAATTAAAATGAAAACCCAAAAAGATTTCTCGTTCTTCTTTTACTTGTTGGGAGCTTTCCCGTGTAAATAGTTTTTCTTTTCTTTCTTTTGGGGGTCGAGAAGACCATATTGAAAATGCTTAGTGGCTCTCATATGCATGATTGTTTACTTAATTTAGAGCCCATATTACCTTGTCTTCTCTCTTGAGTTGAATGCTTGCAGATTCCAGCTTAGTCACATGCACGTGCACTCTTATCATTCTACACATCGTTCGGTCGTGCGAGTGAAAGGCAATAATGACGATATATGATGGACTTACTGGGATGAGAAAAGCTGGTATGAACTCGACCTCTTTTGTTTTTGTAAATATGATGAGTTCATCGTTCCTGAGTCAGCTATTATGAAGTAAACATATTTGCAATGACATCTAGAGATTATAGTTACTTGTGCCATGCTTGATTAGCTATGAGTTATAATGATTTACCTTGCGTGCCAACATGCTATTAGAATGATTATGATGTGATATGATGGGATGGTATCCTCCTTTGAATGAACTAAGTGACTCGACTTGGCACATGTTCACACATGTAGTTGAATCAAATCAACATAGCCTTCATGATATTTATGTTCATGGTGGATTATATCCTACTCATGCTTGTTCTCGGTGTGAACTAATTTTAATGCATGTTTATGATTGTCGCTCTCTCAGTTGGTCGCTTCCTAGTCTTTTGCTAGCCTTCACCTGTACTAAGTGGGAATACTGCTTGTGCATCCAAACTCCTTAAACCCCAAAGTTGTTCCATATGAGTCCACTATACCTTCCTATATGCGGTATCTACCTGCCGTTCCAAGTAAATTTGTGTGTGCCAAACTCCAAACCTTCAAATGAAATTCTGTTTTGTATGCTCGAGCAGCTCATGTACAACTAGGGCTGCCTATATCTTCCATGCTAGGTGGGTTATTCTCAAGATGAGTGGACTCCGCTCCTCATTCACGAGAAAGGGCCGGTAACCGGGATGCCCAGTCCCATGATCCAAAAAGATCAAAGCAAATCAAAATAATTAAACAGAACTCCGCCAGGGATGTTGTATGTTGGAGGCTCTCGTTGTTTCGAGCAAGCCATGGATTGATGCTTGTTGGTGGTTGGGGGAGTATAAACATTTACCATTCTGTTTGGGAACTGCCTATAATGCATGTAGTATGGAAGATATAGCCATCTCATAGTTGTTGCGTTGACAGTGAAAGTATGCCGCTCAAAATTTTATTCAATCTCTATTTTAAAATCGAGCTCTGGCACCTCTACAAATCCCTGCTTCCCTCTGCGAAGGGCCTATCTATTTACTTTTATGTTCAGTCATCACCCTTCTTATTAAAAGCACCCGCTGGAGAGCACACTGTCTTTTGCATTCATTATTATTGGTTTATATTGGGTATGACTTGACTGGATCTCTTTTACAATGAATTACAATGTTTAGTCAGTCCTTGATCTTTAAAGGTGCTCTGCATTTATGTTTTGCGGTCTCAGAAAGGGCTAGCGAGATACCATTTTGTTATATCATGTTATGATTATTTCGAGAAAGTGGTGTCATCCGAGTTTTATTATTATGGCTCGCTAGCTGATTATGTTATTGATATGAGTAATTGTGAGACCTATGTGTTACTCTGAGTATGGTTAGTTCATAATATTTGCTGAAACTTGAATGCAGGCTTTTCATGTTTACAACAACAAGAGCAAACAGAGTTCGTAAAAGTTTTTCTTCATCACTTTCAGTTTATCAACTGAATTGCTTGAGGACAAGCAAAGGTTTAAGCTTGGGGGAGTTGATACGTCTCAAACGTATCTAGTTTTTCAAACACTTTTGCCATTGTATTGGATTCTAACTTGCATGATTTGAATGAAACTAACCCGGACTGATGTTGTTTTCAGCAGACCTACCATGATGTTGTTTTATGTGTAGAAAAGAAAAGTTCTTGGAATGACCAAAGTAGCATTTACGTTGGGATAACCATCATCCTCTTCTTTCTCTTCCTCCTTATCAGAGTCCTTCTCCGGGGGCTAACCCTCCCGGAACTTCTGAATCAGGAGTCGGCACTGTCGAGTGGTATGCTTGGGCAGAATCAAGTTACCCTCCTCATCTTTTTTTGTATGAATGTGACAAGGCAAATCCATAATGTCTTGTCCAGACTGATCTTTCACCTTTTTGGGAATCCATGGCCCTTTTGGCTTTCCCTTGAATTTTCCTTGATTCAGAACTGCGGCCTCGGCCGGACCTGCAGGCTCGACTTTTCGCTTCTTCTTCCAACCGGAATTTCCACCTCCGGTGTCCTGACCTTGGCCGACTGGTTTTCCCTTGCCACTAGGAGTCAATCTTCTTCTTCGCCATTAGCATGCCGAGTGGAAATTTCCATCATTTGGCCTAGTGACATATCTCCCGAACGACCAAACTTCAGATTGAGCTCTCTGTATCGTACGCCTTCTTTGAAGGCACAAACTGCCTGGTGCTCTAACACATTTTCCACTGTCTGATGCAGGGTAGTCCATCTTTGGATGAAGTCTCTCAAAGTTTCATTCGGTTTCTTCATGCAATGCTGCAATTCAGTCAGCCCAGCAGGTCGCTTGCAGGTGCCCTCGAATGTTTTGATGAACACACGAGCCAACCCTTCCCAACAAAAAATACTTCCAGGGGCCAACTGATTTAACCAAGCTCTGGCTGAACCCTCAAGCATCAAAGGGAGGTGATTCAGGCTACATCATCGTTGCCTCCACCAATCTGCACATCCACTCGGTAATCTTCCAACCATGTGTCAGGATTTGACACTCCGGTGAACTTGCTCACGTCCGTAGCCAATCTGTGATGAGTCCCTCAGCAACAGCATTGCACAAATCTTCGGTTGCACGACTGGCAAAATGCCCTTTACTTACCTTGGGCTGCTTTTGGGAACCACGCGACCATCTGTTCAGGATCTAATGCCTTTGGTTTGCAAAGTGGAACGCCGTTTAACTGCTACCCTCAACATGATTTCGTATGGTGCTAAACTCTCTCTAGTAAATTCAGTGATCACTTCGCTCATGATTTTTGCCCTTTGCACTCTCAAGTTTCCCGCCTCCATTATTGAGCTCTTAGACAAGATCAGAAGGAAATGTCTCTGGACTAAAAAGACTGAACAGGGGGAAACATGTAATTCACTAGCGGCTTGGAGCATGATCTGTAAACCTAAAGAGTGTGGTGGAATGGGCATTTTGGATCTCCGAGCAAAGTGATGCCTCATTACTTAAATATCTTCACAAATTCTACAATCACTGGATTTACCTTGGGTGGAATTAATCTGGAACACCTATTACTCATCGAAAATCCCTCATGCAACGGATGCTTGTGGTTCCTTACGGTGGCGAGGCGTCACAAAACTCATGCCAGTTTATAGGGGGATCACCAAAGTCACAATTCAGGATGGTTGTAACACTTTACTTTGGAAAGATCTTTGGATGGATGACATTTTGGCATCTACCCACCCAAGGGCATTTTCATACACCAAATATGAGGATATCTCTGTCCAGGCAATGCTAACGGCTGACACGTTGGGCGAAACCTTCCACCTTCCCCTCTCTGCGCAGGCACATGCAGAGCTACTAGAACTTCAGCAACTGTTGACTCCAATTACTTTGGCCCAAGGAGAGGAGAAATGGACATGCATTTGGGGCAAAGGAGATTATACTGCGAGCCAATATTACTCATACTATTTCAGAGAAATAAGAGCTCATCAAACATACAACTGGTTGTGGAAATCCAAGGTCACCATGAAAATAAAAGTGTTCGGTTGGCTACTCCTCTCAGATAGACTAAACACACGAAACATGCTCAAGAGGAGACACTACAACATTGGTGACAACCACACTTGTCTGCTGTGTACTGCTCCTATTGAAGAAACTTTGGAGCACCTTTTCTTCACCTGCCCATTTAGCCAAGAGTGCTGGGCACATATTAATATAAACTGGATGATGCATGGTACAAGACTACAATGGGTTGAGCATGCAAAAACTACATGGAATAGCCCGATGTTCATGGACATCTTCCTGCAGGCTGCTTGGAGCATATGGAAGGAGAGAAACAACAAACACTTCAGAGGGATTTCACCTACGAAATCATCCTGGCTGGCTAGGTTGAAGGAGGACCTTTCCCTTCTTCGTTATAGAGTGGGAGACAAACTTCAACCCTTTTTGTCCTCTTTTGTAAATAATATATAACTTTAGTCTTTTGTTCCCTCTTTCTAGTTTTAGACCCCCCCCCCTTTAGTTTCAACATGGCTATGGATGTAAGGTTATAACTCTGTAAGACTTTTTGTCACTTAATTTAATACATACAGTAGGAGCCTCTCCTACTGTTTCAAGTGTCAAAAAAAATCTGAAATTGGGAGGGATCTCAGTAGCTCGGATGGCTCTACTGAAACACTCGGGCCCTGAAACAAATGCTCTGCTCCCAATCGGACGATCTCTATCTTGTCCTTCTTTGTGTGCCCGGTTCCTGTAGACCAAACCTTGTACGAGGAGTGACCTCGCATCGAACCCAGGCTCTCTTGGGTCGACTGGAACTCTTCGCTCATCACCATACGGGCGCCTGTCATCGTACCACCAGGGCGCGTACGATCCGCCCCTCGGAGGGGTCGTAGGCAATCGACGGTGGTCATCACGGGGAAATCGATGATCATACTATCTGTGGCCTCGACCCAGGTACTGATCTTGGCCGTGATCATGGTCATTACGCCGCAGAGGCGATCTCGGACTGTGTGCCGACTGAATTGTGTCTGCTACCACAAATATGCTATGGATTCTGTTACGTGACTGAGAAATAGCCGAGTTTTGTTCTCCCGCTGCTCGGAGCAGCACTCGGATCTGCATCAAACCTCTACCAGCTTCTGAAGAAGACGACTGAATTGACTCTGCTATATGTGCTGCAGCTGCAAGATTTTGGACCGGAGTGCGGTATACCTGAGGTTCAGGCGGAAACCATTGTCATGGCTGCCGACTGGATCCGAGGATCTGCTGACGGACGCGTTCGTCGAGTGAATGCTGGAGATTCTCCAGACGCGTGCGCTCGGCCAAGGTGGCTTGGCGCACAACCTCCAAGGCCTGAGCCTCGAAGGTCTCCCCCATGATGGGGGTCTGGAGTGCCTCCATGTTGCGGCGATGTAGCTCTATCCTCTGCTCCGAAGTGAGGGCTTGGGGATGCTATTCATCATGACCGTAACACGGACCGTCACCATTGCCGCCGCCGCGATAGAACCCAGGCGGGTGCTACCTCTTGAGCACTGCGTTGGTTTTCCCTTGAAGAGGAAAGGATGATGCAGCAAAGTAGCGTAAGTATTTCCCTCAGTTTTTGAGAACCAAGGTATCAATCCAGTAGGAGGCTACGCGCGAGTCCCTCACACCTACACAAAAAAAATAAATCCTCGCAACCAACGCGATAAGGGCTTGTCAATCCCTACACGGCCACTTACGAGAGTGATCTGATAGATATGATAGGATAATATTTTTGGTATTTTTATGATAAAGATGCAAAGTAAAATAAAAGCAAAGTAAAAAAGCAAAGGAAATAACTAAGTGTTGGAGGATTAATATGATGAAGATAGACTCGGGGGCCATAGGTTTCACTAGTGGCTTCTCTCCAGAGCATAAGTATTCTACGGTGGGTGAACAAATTACTGTTGAGCAATTGACAGAATTGAGCATAGTTATGAGAATATCTAGGTATGACCATGTATATAGGCATCACATCCGAGAGAAGTAGACCGACTCCTGCCTGCATCTACTACTATTACTCCACTCATCGACCGCTATCCAGCATGCATCTAGAGTATTAAGTTCATAAAAACAGAGTAACGCCTTAAGCAAGATGACATGATGTAGAGGGATAAATTCATGCAATATGATAAAAACCCCATCTTGTTATCCTCGATGGCAACAATACAATACGTGCCTTGCTGCCCCTATCATCCTTGGGAAAGGACACCGCAAGATTGAACCCAAAGCTAAGCACTTCTCCCATTGCAAGAAAGATCAATCTAGTAGGCCAAACCAAACTGATAATTCGAAGAGACTTGCGAAGATAACCAATCATACATAAAAGAATTCAGAGAAGATTCAAATATTGTTCATTGATAAACTTGATCATAAACCCACAATTCATCGGTCTCAACAAACACACCGCAAAAATAAGATTACATCGAATTGATCTTCACGAGAGAGGGGGCGAACATTGTATTGACATCCTAAAAGAGATAAGAAGCCATCTAGCTAATAACTATGGACCCGAAGGTCTGAAGTAAACTACTCACACTTCATCGGAGAGGCTATGGTGTTGATGTAGAAGCCCTCCGTGATGGATGCCCCCTCCGTCGGAGCTCTGGAACAGGCCCCAAGATGGGATCTCATGGGTACAGAAGGTTGCGGCGGTGGAATTAGGTTTTTGGCTCCGTATCTGATCGTTTGGGGGTACATAGGTATATATAGGAGGAAGGAGTACGTCGGTGGAGCAACAAGGGGCCCACGAGGGTGGAGGGCGCGCCCCCTACCTCGTGGCCTCCTCCTTTATTTCTTGATGTAGGGTCCAAGTCTCCTGGATCTTGTTCATTCTGAAAATCATGTTCCCGAAGGTTTCATTCTGTTTGGACTCCGTTTGATATTCCTTTTCTGCGAAACTCTGAAATAGGCAAAAAAACAGCAATTCTGGGCTGGGCCTCCGGTTAATAGGTTAGTCCAAAAAATAATATAGAATTGAATAATAAAGCCCAATAATGTCCAAAACAGTAGATAATATAGCATGGAGCAATCAAAAATTATAGATACGTTGGAGACGTATCAGCGGGCTGCGACGAGAGTCGACCATGAGGTCTTCCGCCGCAAGGTCGCTGCTTCCACACTCGGAAAGAGTGACCGCGGAATCAATCGACACATTGAATGGTCCGTAGAGAGATTCGTTGGGCTTGATTGCCGCGACCTGAGGGGTGGTCGACTGGCGAGCCACCACGTGCTTCACCCAGCGCTGGAGTCGCG
Organism: Aegilops longissima; assembly: GCA_021605205.1. Taxonomy (NCBI): domain Eukaryota; kingdom Viridiplantae; phylum Streptophyta; class Magnoliopsida; order Poales; family Poaceae; genus Aegilops; species Aegilops longissima. The sequence continues at coordinate 107,784,766 of CM038678.1, forward strand.
AACGGCCGGACCGCTTGCGACGACGGATGGCAGGGAGCGAAGACACCACGGGAGCCGGTCGATACTAAGTCGATGGTTGCCGCAGCAGGACGCTGCAGACACTCTCATGGAAGTGCGCCGCCCCGCGGATAGGGAGGCCTTGACACCGAGGGGAGATTCTTGAAGCCAGGCGGAGTCGTCGACGCTGAAAGCGAGCGCGCCGAGATGGATCTCGCGGCCCAAAGACAAACCGCCGCCGGAAACCATGTTGATGGAGAATGAAATTTGCAACCTCACCGGAAGTCGCTCAGACGCCTGCCCCACGGTGGGCGCCAACTGTTGTGGTACTAAGTCTGACAGTAAGAATAGGGGGTATGTAGGACGAGGCAAGGTCCTAGCTACGTTGAGTTTGTGCATGCAATGTTTACAAGTTCAGGCCCCTCTTGAAGGAGGCAACAGCCCCACGTCTTGGTGCCTCGGAGGCTTGTCGACTTGATTATGCATGGAAGTTACCGGGGGTGCGAACCCTTGTGCCAGAGGAGGGGGTGACTTATATAGAGTGCTCCAGTCCCCTCCATCCCTTAGTTACACAGGGTTCAATGTGAGTTAAGACAGGGGCATTACTGGTAACACCAGATATTAACGTTCTTTATGACTATGGAGTGAATGCCTGACCGTTGCCATCCTGAGATGGATGTAGATCTTCTGTACTCCGAGTGGTTCTATGTGCGGTCGAATGACGCTATCTTGGTCGAGTGGAATTGGGGTATCCGAGTGGAATAGTTGGTCGAGTGGATTGCACTCCAAGGTAATTTTAGTTGGTGCTTCCTGTGGGACTTTGAATGTCTTCGACTCTTGGGCAATCTCCTTGGGTAGGACGTCTAGGTCAGGCGTAAGACCCTACCATAGGTACATGTCTTCGTCACTACAATTGGGTATACTCTTGATGATCTTAAGTGCATTAGTCCCACTTTATGTCAACACAAGATTAATATGGAGCCTGATGCTAAACCAGTTGTTGATCATCAACGCCGCCTGAATCCCAAAATGAAGGATGTGGTAGGAACTGAAATATTAAAGATTCTGGAAGTAGGTATCATTTATCCTATAGCTGATACTGGATAGGGTATGTCGTGTTCATTATGTTCCTAAGAAAGGAGGTATTATTGTTGTTACTAATGATAAAAATGAGCTTATCCCACAAAGAATTGTAACTGGTTATAGGATGATGATTGATTTTAGAAAATTAAATAAAGCTACTAGAAAGATCATTACGCTTTGCCTTTTGTTGATCAATTGTTAGAAAGATTATCTAAGCACACACACACTTTTTCTTTCTAGATGGCCATTCTGGTTTTCTCAAATACTTGTATCACAAGAAGATCAAGAGAAAGCTACTTTTAGTTGTAGACGTATGCTTTTTGGAAATTATGCTTATAGACATATGCCTTTTGGTTTATGTAATAGACTCGCTACTATTCAAAGATGTATGACTGCTATATTCTCTTATTTCTATGAGATAATTGTTGAGGTATTCATGGATGATTTTTCTATTTATGGAACCTCTTTTGATTATTGCTTCAGCAACCTTGACCGAGTTATGCAGAGATGTGAAGAGACAAATCTTGTGTTGAACTAAGAGAAGTGCCACTTTATGGTGAATGAAGGTATAGTCCTTGGTTATAAGATTTCTGAAAGAGGTATTGAGGTAGATAAAGCTAAAGTTGATGTAAGTGATATAATGCCATGCCCTACGGATATTAAAGGTATAAGAAGTTTATTTGGTCATGCTAGTTATTATAGAAGGTTTATTAATGACTTTTCTAAAATTTCCAGGCCTCTCACAATTCTCCTACAGAAAGATGTTCCATTTGTCTTTGATGATGATTGTGTGGAAGCCTTTGTAATACTTAAGAAAGCTTTAATAACTGTGCATGTTGTTCAACTGCCTGATTGGAACCTACCCTTTGAATTCATCTTTGATCCTAGTGATTATGCTATTGGTGTTGTTGTATGTCAAAGAGTTGATAAGAAACTAAATGTCATTCATTATGCTAGTAAGACCTTTTATGGTGCTCAAAGAAAATATGCTACTACTGAGAAAGAACTTTTAGCAGTTATGATTGCATGTGATAAATTCAGACCTTATATTGTTGATTCTAGAGTTACTATTCACACTGATCATGCTGCCATATAATTCTTTTTGATAGAGCAAGGTATAGTTGGTATACCCGGATCTCCAAGTTTTTTAGGTACTCCATCTTTGAAAGTATAATTAGCAAGCACAGTGGAGATTTCAGCTTCCGGTATTTTTCTCTTATTAGTGATGATGTCTTTATTATACTTTGCATAAGGAGGCATTTTAAGGATATCGAGTCAGCGATGCATAAAAGATCGGCCTCGACATTTCTGCAAAGCATTCAAATTCTTCATCATCATTCTTTTTAGTTGTCTTAGGTGGAAAAGCCATAGGTTTTTGAACCCACGGTTCTCTTTCTGTACCATGTTTTCTAGCCACAAAGTCACTTTTATCATATCTTTTATTTTTGGGTTGTGGGTTATCAAGATTAACATGTGGTTCTATCTCAACATCATTATCTGGTTCTTTATCATTGTTTGGCTGGGCATCTTCATGAACATCCGCATTATCTTTTTCATTATAACTAGGTGAGTGTTCATTACCAGACCGAGTTTCAGCATCAGAGATAGAGGTTTCATTTTCATTATCAGGAGGTTTTTCTATTTCAGGTTCACTAGAAGCATGCAAAGTACTATCATTTCCCTTTTTCTTTTTGGAAGGTCTAGGTGCATTAGTGTTGTTTCTTTGTGAGTCTTGTTCAATTCTTTTTGGGTGTCCCTCAGGATAAAGTGGTTCCTGAGTCATTTTACCTCCTCTAGTTGCAACTCTAACAGCAAAGTCATGCATATTATGATTCATTTCATCAAGTAATTCTCTTTGTGATTTAGCAACTTGTTCTAGCTGGGTTTGTACCATAGAAGCATGTTTTCCAACACCTCTAACATCATTTGAAATTATAAATAACAAGTCACTCAAGCGAGCAATCATATCAGAATTGTATTTCAATTGTTTCATAACATTTGCATTGAAATGATCTTGTTTTCTAATGTAACTTTCAAACTCATAAAGGCATTGGCTAGGATGCATATTGTGAGGATCATTGAACTTCATTAGAGAATTTACTGCTACCACCTTAGGCAGTGGTGGTGTATCAAGCCCATGTATTTCTTCAATAAGAGGTAAATTTTTAACATCCTCAGCTTTAATACCTTTTTCCTTCATAGATTTCTTTGCCTCTTGCATATCTTTAGGACTGAGATATAATATACCCCTCTTCTTTGGAGTGGGTTTAGGCGGCGGTTCAGGAATAGTCCAATCATCATAAATTTTCAATATATTGTTCAACAATTCTTCAGCTTGAGCAATAGTTCGTTCCCTGAAAACACAACCAGCACAACTATCTAGGAAGTCCCTAGAAGCATCGGTTAGTCCATTATATTTTACTTAAGAGGATGATCATGCAAAGAATTAAGTAACTGGCAAAGCCTCCCCCAAGCTTGTGGGAGACTCTCTTCTTTAGTTTGCACAAAGTTAAATATTTCCTGTAATGCAGCTTGTTTCTTATGAGCAGGAAAATATTTTTTATAGAAGTAATAAATCATATCCTGGGGACTATGCACACAACTAGGAGTTAGAGTATTGTACCAAGCTTTAGCATCACACTTTAATGAGAAAGGAAATAATTTGAGAATAAAGTAGTAGCGAGTTTTTTCATCATGTGTAAAAAGGGTGGCTATATCGTTCAACCTAGTAAGATGTGCCACAACAGTTTCAGTACATAACCATGGAAAGGATCAGATTCAACCAAAGTAATTAACTCTAGGTCGACAAAGAATTCATAATTCTTATCAACAATACAGATAGGTGAAGTAGCAAACTTAGGATCACATTTCATTCTAGCATTCAAAGATTTTTCTTTATACTTGCATAGTAATTTCTCTAGATTATCTCTATCCTTACAAGCAAGAATATCTCTAGTTTCCTCCTCACTCATAACATAACCTTCCGGTACCTTAAGCAATTCACATCTAGCAAGGCTAGTTCTAGTAGGTGTTTCAGGAGTTTCAGTTTCAAGCTCATCATCAGATTCAACAACATCATGTTGTATAACTCTAGCAATTTGTTTATCAAGAAAATCACCAAGTGGCACATGATCATTATCAAGCAAGGTACTAGCATCATCATAAGCATCATTCATAGTAGAAGTAGCATCATCAATAACTTGCGACATATTAGAATTAATAGCATGCGGTGGTGTTGCAAGTTTACTCATAATAGAAGGTGAATCTAAAGCAGAACTGGATGACAGTTCCTTACCTCCCCTCGTATTTGAGGGAAATATCTTAGTCTTTGGATCCATCAGATTCTTCATAGTGATAATATGATAATAATCCCAAGTGACTCGACAAATATAGCTATGCTCCTCAGCAACGGTGCCAGAAAAAGGTCTTGATAACCCACAAGTATAGGGGATCGCAACAGTTTTTGAGGGTAGAGAATTCATCCCAAATTTATAGATTCGACACAAGGGGAGCCAAAGAATATTTGAAGGTATCAGCAACTGAGTTGTCAATTCAACCACACCTGGAGATTATCTGCAGCAAAGTGATCAGTAGCAAAGTAGTTTGATAGTTTTGGTTATAGTGAAAACAACAACGATAACAGTAACAGTGATAGCAGTAATTTGTAGCAAGTGTAATAGTGATGATAGCAGTAGTAATGCAGCAAGATCAGTATAGGATAAATTCATAGGCATTGGATCGGTGACTTGTTGGATGATATTCATCATGTGACAAATATAACCTAGGGCTATACGGCACTAGCTCCAGTTAATCGATATAATGTAGGCATGTATTCCATAAATAGTCATATGTGCTTTATTAAAAGAACTTGCATGACATCTTTTGTCCTACCCTCCTATGGCAGCAGGGTCCATATTGGAAACTAAGCGATATTAAGGCCTCCTTTTAATAGAGAACCGGAACAAAGCATTCAAACTATGGTCATCACCGGGAGTGGGCCTGGTTGTTGTCACTCCGGGGTTGCCGGATCATAACACGTAGTAGGTGACTACAACTTGCAAGATCGGATCTAAAACATGGATATAATGATGAATTCATAAATGGTTCAGATCTGAATTCATGGCACCCGGGCTCAAAGTGACAAGCATTAAGCATGGCAAGGTCATAGCAGCATCAATCTAAGAACACAGTGGATACTAGGGATCAGGCCCTAACAAAACCAACTCGATTACATGATGAATCTCATCCAACTCCTCACCGACCAGCAAGCCTACGAAGGAATTACTTACTCCCGGTGGGGAGCATCATGGAATTGGCGACGGAGATTGGTTGGTCATGACGAAGAAAAAAGATCCCCCTGTTTGGAGCCCCAAACGAACTCTAGATCAGCCCTCCCGAGGAAGAACAGGGCTAGTGGATCGCGATACTTCTTTCTCCCTGATTTTTTTCTGGAATAATGTGAATTTATAGTATCAGGGGGGTCGTCAGCGGGGCCACCATGTGGGTACAACCCACCTGGGCGCGCCAGGAGAGGGGGCGTGCCCTGTTTGGTTGTGCCCACCCAGTTGCCCCTCCCTAGTAGGTCTTGGCTCCAGAAATTCTTATTATTGATATAAAAAATCCTCACAAAGTTTCCTTCCATTCCGAGAACTTTTATTTCTGCACAAAAACAACACCATGGTAGTTCTGCTGAAAACAACGTTAGTCCAGGGTTAGTTTCATTCAAATCATGCAAATTAGAATCCAAAACAAGAGGAAAAGCGTGAGAAAAAGTAGATACGTTGGAGACATATCATGCATCTCATCTGGAAAACTGCTGAAGGGGAAGGCGAATATTGAGCCTTCATTCATGTTGAAGGTCTTTGGAACATTAGGCCAGTGCCTGTGGATGATTGACCGTCCGTCATTCGTCCTCTTCAGGAACACTTCAATATTGAACCGTAGGTGTTGTATGAATACCTCCCTCGCCTCCTGACCATAGAGGTGGTTTGAGAGGTAATCATCACTGAACTGCTTTGGAAAGGCCTGAAAACAAGGATGTGCATACATATCTTCTCTATATTGGAAATGGGGCAAAGGAATAAAAAAAGGCAAGGTATAATAGTTAGTACCATCTTGTAAACTGATGTCTTCTTCATTGTGCAGACAAAGATCTTGTTGTTTTTTGTCGCTAATTTCTTTATCCTAACAATCTTCCTGAGTTTCTTGATTTGATTGATATCCATGGACAACTCATTTCCCCATATGCAAAAAGGGTAGAACAGCGGGTCAAAACCTCTGACAGCAGGACATACATGTGCAAGGCCAAATTATTAAAAACCTAAATATTAGAATGGTTCCTACAATTGCACAGTAATGTGCTATTAGACAACGGACCATGCACGTGCTAACCTCAATTGTAAACCTCAGTGCTTCCCATTGTTTCCCTACAACACATATAAGGTAGTTAGCCATCATGTTAAGTAAGGGTTCGCATGCTATCAGTAAAATATGTTGATGAAAAAAAGCACTTTGCAGATTCATCAGATTAATTCAATCCACATGGAAAACCCATTTATCCAAACAAAGCATGATTAAGAACTAGGAAACATAGCACTTGTATACACTACAAAAAAAAGACACATCCGTGACATTTTGGGCCAAACGAATTTTTTTCTGTCATACATATGACACTTCTATGACGATAATTGTGACAGAACCTGGTATCATCATAGATGTGGTGGGCTCCTACTTCTATGACAAAAAAACATGACATAAAATGGGCTTTTCGTCCTGGGCGGGCCGGAGACGCAGCTGCATGACATTCTTTGGGCCGTCGATGATGAAAAAACCGTGGTAGAAGCGAGGGGGAATAAAATTTCGGGGAGTTGCCGGTTACAATGGGAGGTCGGGGGCCGAGTGATGTGCGTTTCTCTCGTACACGTACGCGCGTGTGTGCGAGGCGTTGGCTCTAACTGAACCCGAGCAAGGCGTTGGGCTCTAATCGAACCCGAGCGATTGCCGCTGCAGCTACGCGTTATCGAACCCGAGTGATCGATCGATGGCTGTTAATCGAACCCGATCGAGTGATTCTTCGCTCGCCGCTAATCAAGCCGATTGATTGGATGAACAGTGGCGTTTGCTGGGGCGGGGGTGGGGGTGGGGTGGATGAACATGGCGGTGGCGTTGCCTCTGGATGAACGGGACCCGTGGTGTGGAGTCTTTGGATGAGCAGTAGATGGTGGAGGGTGGCCGTGGAGGGGTGGTTGAACAGGACCCCGTGATGTGGAGGGCTAGATGAAAAGTAGACGGTGGAGGGCTGCCCGTGGAGGGGTGGTTGAACAGGAGCCGGTGGAGTAGCGCGCGGTGGAGGCTGGATGAACAGGAGCCCGTGGAGGCTGGAGGAGGTCGATGGTAGCCTGTGGAGGCTGGAGGAGGTCGACGGTGGAGATGAACAATATCCCGTGGATTCCCGTTTTGCGGTACGACGCACCCATCCCGATCAACAGGACCCCCGTTTCGACTGTAGGAGGTCCGTTTCCTCCGTTTTGAGGTACGCCACACCCCTCCTGATCAACAGCACCCCGTTCCGAACGTAGGAGGTCTGTTTCCTCCGTTGTGCGGTACACCGGGCCTCCTTTCCATCGCCTGTTCTGTCCAAGCCCTCCCGATGAACATGACCATGCATTCCGTTCCGACCCAGCCGGTTGGCTCCCCACGAACACGACGACGACGCTATTTCTCTGTTCCGACCCAGCCATGTACATATGCGTGAGTAGGCGTTCGAGACCCTGCCCGTATGTACACATACATGGCCGTATTTTCTTTCTTGCACCCTGGCCGCTGTACGTACATGTACATGCTACGTGTGCGCCTCTACTACGACACGTGCGCGCCTCTACATCGACCAGTATATATGTACGTACACGTTCGCGACCAGAATGAAAATGCTACGTACGATTCGACTAGGTGGGTCCCGACTGTCAGGCACTTCCTTGCCTCCGAAGATGTAGCTGGTGGGTCCCAGTAGTCAGGGGGCGAATCGTTTTTTTTGCCCGTACGCACTTCCTTGCGTGCGAAGATGTAGCTGGTGGGTCCTAGCAGTCAGGGGAAACGTTTTTTTGCGAAATACAGTGGCATGTCCGGTGGGTCCCCGCTGTGAGGTGGAGGAATAATTTTTTGTGCGTAATAAGGAGGCACTTCCTTGCTGCGGCCATGGACCCAGTTGTCAGCCTCTCCACGTACAGTCCATGTCCGATAGAAGCCATTCCTTGACCACGTTGACCACGCCGCGCCGAGAGCACCAGGGCGGTGGACGATGGCGAGGCCTATGAAGGGGACGATGCGGAGCTGGCGAAGACGCGACAGTGGATGCCCACGCGTAGAGGAGTACGAGGGTTCACTGGTTCGCTGCGGTGTGAGGCTGCCGTCGCCGTAGAATAACAGGGGGTGTGGGTGAGTAGAGGGATGGCCTGGCCAGCGGTAGGAGTAGTAGGGGCGGTGAGGCCTCCGCCGCATCGCAACCGTCCACGGGAGGCAGGAGCACGAGGCACGACCGGCGCTGGTTTGGATGGCTGGAGCAAGAAGACCAAAGGTTGAAGAAGCACTACGGCCGTTGGATGGACATCGTATGGTCACTGGAGCTAGAATCGTGCATATTGACTAAGTTGACAAAGCCCTCCGTCCCTGTTAACTTAGTAGGCCCACAAGTCAGCCTGCCACTATACAGGTCCCAGCTAACAGGGGGAGTATTCATTTTTTTTGCGTAATAAGGAGGCACTTCCTTCCGTGCGAAGATATAGCTGGTGGGTCCGAGCTGTCAGCGGAGGTAACGTTTTTTTCGCGAAATACAGAGGCCCTTTCAGTGGTGAAAGCACAAGTGCTCCCTAGGTGGTTTTGGTAATTAATGTCAACATATCTCTTGTTGGACTAACACTTTTATCTAGTATGTTTCAGATAAGTTCAACAATGGAGTGGCATGGACTAAAGGATGTGGGAACTCCTTCAAGATGTTAAGGACAAATGATTGGCTCAAGCTTCAAGCCCAAGACTCTACATTTTACATTTTAGTGATCCAAGATCACATTGAGTCTATAGGAAAAGCCAATACTATCAAGGAGGGATGAGGTGTTGCTTAATGAGCCTCTTGCTTCGTGTGCTTAGTGATATGCTCCAAAACCCTCAACTACTTTCCCACTTCCACACATATGACCTAAACCTAAAGTCAAACTCGGCCGTTCTTTCTATCCGGCGCCACCGAGTTCAGATGTCATAGCCACTGCCACAAACCCTAGGCAAATCGGTTTCACCGATAGGGATCTCGGTCTTACCGAGATGGGATTGTAATCTCTTTGTGTATGTCCATCACCAGATTCGGTCTCACCGAATGTGTGTAATCGGTACTACCGAGATTACAATGCAAACTTTCTGGTTAACTTATTACCCAAATCGGTCCCACCGAGTTTGAGTAATCGGTCTCACCGAGTTTGCCAGACCAACTCTCTGGTTAGCTAATTACCAAAATCGGTGTCACCGAGTTTGTGTAATCGGTCTCACCGAGATTACGTTATGCCCTAACCCTAACCATATCAGTCCTACCGAGATGCATGTCAGTCCCACCGAAAACCCTAACGGTCACTAGGTTTACTAAATCGGTCCGACCGAGTTTGATGATTCGGTCCCACCGAGTTTGGTAAATTGTGTGTAACGGTTAGATTTTGTGTGGAGGCTATATATACCCCTCCACCTCCTCTTCATTCGTAGAGAGAGCCATCAGAACAAGCCTACACTTCCAGCATCCTATTTCTGAGAGAGAACTACCTACTCATGTGTTGAAGTCAAGATATTCCATTCCAACCACATGAATCTTGATCTCTAGCCTTCTCCAAGTTGCTTTCCACTCAAATCTTCTTTCCACCAAATCCAAATCCTATGAGAGAGAGTTGAGTGTTGGGGAGACTATCATTTGAAGCACAAGAGCAAGGAGTTCATCATCAACACACCATTTGTTACTTCTTGGAGAGTGGTGTCTCCTAGATTGGCTAGGTGTCACTTGGGACCCTCCGACAAGATTGTGGAGTTGAACCAAGGAGTTTGTAAGGGCAAGGAGATCGCCTACTTCGTGAAGATCTACCGCTAGTGAGGCAAGTCCTTCGTGGGCGACGGCCATGGTGGGATAGACAAGGTTGCTTCTTCGTGGACCCTTCGTGGGTGGAGCCCTCCGTGGACTCATGCAACCGTTACCCTACGTGGGTTGAAGTCTCCACCAACGTGGATGTACGATAGCACCACCTATCAGAACCACGACAAAAACATCCATGTCTCAAATTGCGTTTGAATCTTCCAAACCCTTCCCTTTACATTCTTGCAAGTTGCATGCTTTATTTTCCGCTGCCTATATACTCTTTGCATGCTTGCTTGTTTTGTATTGAGAATGTTAAACTTGTGCCTAAACTCCACTTAAACCTAAAAGAAGTTAAAACTGCAACTTTGATACTTAGTGTCTAATCACCCCCCTCTAGACACCCCTTCTCAAGATCCTACAAGTGGTATCAGAGCATTGGTCTCCATTGCCTTGGTTTAATCACCATTGGAGGAAGATGGATGAGTCTACTTTAGGGAGTCTTAGACATAGAGTGCCTATTCTTGATGGAGAGTATTTTCATGAGTGGAAAAATGAGATGCTTGTAATTTTCAATCAATATCATTTGAACAAGTACATTGCTAGCCCTTGTGCACCTCATGTTGATCCTATGCATCCTACCCTTGATGAATCTATTAACATGACTAGAAATCTTAGAACTGTTAATCTTATCACTAGAGGCTTGCCTAGAAACTTGATTAGAATCTTGCCTACTTTTGAGTGTGCCTACACTATATGGAAATTTCTTCAGGAACGCTTTCCAAATTATTCCTTGAAAAATCTAGATGAGATTCTCTATAAGTCTATTGCCTTGAGTAAGATGAATACTAGTGATCCTATGTTTGGTGATCGTCTATTTGAACTTATCGACCTTATGCGTGCCAAAGGAGATGTTGGAATTATTGGTGATATTATTTCTGAAGCTATAAGAATTCATAAGCAATATCTTTGTCAAACTCACTCTAATGAATTACCCTCTCTAGGACTTGATCCACCACATGACGATGTTGAACATGGATACTATGATGAGGATGATAATAGTGACTTCGATCTTGATGATGCAATGAGACATTTTGGTCTTATGGCAAATCTTCGGGGATATGTGTGAGGAGGAAAGGAATGGGTTCTTGACAGTGGATGTACCGATCACATGACTGGAGATAAAGACATGTTTCGTGAGCTTGCTGAAAATGATGGTCCTCAAAAGTATGTCACTTTCGGTGACAACTCAAAGGGTAAGGTGGTTGGCCTCGGTAAGGTGGCTATCTCACATGATAGCTCCATACAAAATGTCATGCTCGTTGAGTCTCTTAGCTACAACTTACTATCAGTATCTAGACTTGGTGATTTCGATTTAAATGTCCTATTTACTGAAGTAGATTGCCAAGTGTTTCATCGAGACAACCATAAAATGGTCTTTACCGGTATACGTAGAGGTGATCTTTACATTATTGATTTCTCTAAAAAGGCACAACCTAAAACTTGCTTCATTGCTAAATCCTCAAAAGGTTGGTTATGGCATAGACGACTAGGTCACGTTGGCATGAGAAACCTTGACAAGCTTATTAAAGGAAATCATATCCTTGGAGTTAACGATGTCATATTTTATAAGGATAGGCTGTGCAGTGCTTGTCAAGCAGGTAAGCAGGTCGAAGGAAGGCATCCCGTGAAGAACATCATGACCACAAGGAGGCCACTCGAGCTACTTCATATGGATCTCTTTGGTCCCAACGCTTACAAAAGTCTCGGTGGAAATTCTTTTGGTCTAGTTATAGTTGATGAATTTTCAAGATTTACGTGGGTGTTCTTTCTCGATGATAAATCGCAGGTCCAAAAGATCTTCAAAAACTTCGCTAGGAAGGCCCAAAACCAATTTGAAGTGAAGATCAAGAAGGTTCGCAGCGACAACGGAACGGAGTTCAAGAACGCAAATGTGGACACCTTTCTTGACGAAGAAGGGATTTCACACGAGTTCTCGACTACGTACACACCTCAACAAAATGGAGTTGTTGAGAGGAAGAACCGACGCTCATCGAAATGGCGAGAACGATGCTTGATGAGTACAAGACGTCAAGCACTTTTGGGCGAAGCGGTTGAGACAGCTTGTCATGCAACAAATCGCTCAGTATCTTCACAAGCTACTCGGCAAGACGGCATCTGAGCTCCTCACCGTAACAAACCCCAAGTTGGAGACTTTCGAGTATTCGGCTCAAAGTGCTACATTCTTGATAAGCATCGTCGTTCAAAATTTGCTCCTAAATCTCATGAAGGTTTCCTACTAGGTTATGGCTCAAACTCTCACACTTACCGTGTCTACAACAATTTCACCCGAAAGGTTGAAGAGACGGTAGATGTGAAGTTTGATGAATCTAACGGCTCGCAAGTAAAGCAATTGCCAATTGATGTAGCAGACAAAGAACCTTCAGAAGCAATCCAAGACTTGTCTATTGGCAAGGTCCGTCCAACGGAGGTGAAGGAGAGTACCTCGTCTATCCAAGTGGAAGCTTCCACTTCACGACAAGGCACTACTAGGAAAAGGGCTACTAATGGCGCACCAGTTTTGCCTACTAATGGCACATCACTGGTGCGCCATTAGTATCATGCCACTAGAATTTTTTTCTAATGGCGCACCACTGGTGCGCCATTAGTATCTGGTATACTAATGGCGCACCAGGCAGTGCGCCATTAGTTTTGCCGACGGTGCGCCACTAGTGTCTGCTATACTAATGGCGCACCACATTGTAATGCGCCATTAGTAACAATTTTTTAAATTTTTTTTCTTAATCTCAGGTCACTATTTCACCTATGAGATATCCAACACATATATATATACAACAAGCATCCATATAACAATCATAACCAACACACAAGTTCCATCATATATACATACATAGCCAACACACTAGTTCCATCATATATACATACATAGCCAACACACAAGTTCCATCGTTACATATTACAAAAGTTTCACATTGTTCATCCAACACCGTTATCCATCAATTCACAAAAGTTTCACATTGATACAAAATAAAAACACAAATGGAAAAGAAGCACTCCATCCATGCAAGCTTCCGTGAATTAAATCAAATCTGCAAAATGATAAACAAGAAGTAAGAAGAAGAAAAAGAAGAAGACTAGAAGAATACTAGAAGAAGAAGAACACTAGAAGAAGAATAAGAAGAATTTTGGAAAAGAAGTAAGAAGAAGACTATAAGCTTATTATGTAAAATTGATCATTTTGTGCTAACATAAGTTATTTTGGAGCTAACCTATAGGAAACTAAGCATATAAGCTTTAAGTTAGTATATTAGAGCCAACTTAGGTAAAATGAAGCTAACCTATGTCATTTTGGAAAAGAAGAAGAATAAGAAAAAGACTATAAGCTTATTATGTAAACTTGATCATTTTGTGCTAACATAAGTTATTTTGGAGCTAACCTATAGGAAACTAAGCATATAAGCTCTAAGTTAGCATATTAGAGCCAACTTAGGTAAAATGAAGCTAACCTATAGGAAACTAAGCATATTAGAGATAACATAGGTAACTAAGTATATATATATCATTTTGGAGATCGACATACGACAAAGTTCAGTTCTCATGCATTGTTCTTCTCCTTCTCCTTCCTCGGTCGATGCGCCAAGAGCGGCGAGGCGGTGGAGGCGGTGGAGGCGGTGGGATGTAGTCTTCTACCTCAATTGGCGTGGTCATGTCGCCCGGTGTGGGATCGCCGGCGCCACCACCGGTGCGTGGTCATTGTCGAGCACCACCACCATCGCGAGGCCACCTTGAGCACGACCATCACTAGGTCATCCTCAGCCACCTCCATCTCTTGCCCATGGTCAGCCACCACCATCTCTTGCCCATGGTCAGCCACCACCATCTCTTGCCCTTGGTCAGCCACCACAGCGCTAGGTCATCCTCACTGATGCCCATCGTCATCCTGCAGCTCCTCATCCCCACTCTGCTCCTCTTCTCCCGCACTCCAGTCCGGATCATCCTTCTTGTTGTCTATGCTGCTGCAGAATCGCTGATGCTTTCGCTACAGCCAGAATCGCTGCTTGCTTCGCTTCTGACCATGGTCATTCGCTGCTTCGCTTCTGACCATGGTCGCTGCTGCTTTGGCTGTAGCCATTGTCGCCGCTGCTGCTCCCATTACCTGTCCAAATGCAACAATGACCATTAACAATCGATGTGAGACAAAGCCAAATGTAGAGGAATAAGAAGAGGCGAACGCATCGGCATCATAATCTTCAACGAAGCGCATGCGACACATAGTCGCGTTGAACACCTTCACGATGAGCATGGTGGCGTCGTCAGAATGGCAAGAGAAGGAAGTACCCCAGCCGCAGGTCGTAGGCATGGTAGAACTTCCCCACCCACGAGACAAGTACATGTGGCCCTCCTTGATCACCAACTCCACATCCCACAGCCTGCGAAACCCGCTGCCGACTGTCGCACCTTCACATTATTTGGCGGATCTTCACCCATCAGCATGTTCTTAAAACTGTGAGGCAGCCTCTGCAGTTTGGGACAATGAGTGATGTAGGCAAACAACAGATATCATAATGAGATGGGTGAAGCTAGGGGAGATCTCTCATTTCATATACCTGCGTCATGGATGATCTTGAAGTCCCAAGTATGATAGTGAAGAACTGGAAGCATCCAACTCGTCATCATGCGGTGTCGGCGGTGGTGGCTGCTTCCGCCATCTCGATAATTAAGCAGCAAAAGAGACCAATTAGTACCCTTACAACAGATCATAAAACATGCATGATAACAGGCATTAGTCGCAAGTACCCCATATGTCCTATTTTTAGCAAAGTAATGCTAAAAATCACGGAAAATTTCAGCATTACCTTTGCTGAAAATAGGACATATGGAGCACCCGAATTTGCCGGAACGGAAGTTAATCGACATTCCGGCAAACTCAAGGGCCTCTCGGGGTACCTACAACATCATCACAAGTACAGCAGCAGCAGTGAATACAGGCATAACAGCAGCAAAACTATATATTTTTATGCAGTAAAAAACGAACACTAAGAGTAGAATGTTCTTGCAACAAACATTATTGTGTGACATCGAAAGGCATCACTCTGCTTAAAGGGAAGGATGACTTAAGTGGCAGATGTATATGATTGCACCACTTGACCTGCACTTCTCTATATTATATGATGTACTGAAGAACTTGAGCAAAAAAAGATAAATAGGAACATATTTCTCACCTTGGAGGTGTTGCTGCTCTTGACCTTTCTCGAACTTCACTTCCTTTACCTCCTCGGAAACCTGAAATATGCAGATGTTAGAAAGGTTAATGAACCAACAGATGCCCTAATGGAAGTAATAACAACATGACAGCAAACAACCAACAAACATGATGGGCTTAAGATTAATGAACCAACATCGAAAAAAAGGTAGGCCAAATATTCATGTCACTTCCATTAGGGCATCATCTTCCTACAAATACTCATCTCTAGCAGCACATGATACTACTACTGTATCTAATACAACAACATGACACTTGTTACTGTATCTAATGTTCCTACAACTACAACTACTACAACAACATAAAACTACTATGCATCATCTTCCTACTATAATTGCTACTCATCTTTAGAACCAAACACCAGCAAAAACAGAACCAAACTACTATAATTTCTACTTAATTTCACTATAATTTATAGTTCCCAAGCTATGCATGCAAATCAAAATACTAACATATCCAAACCTGATGAGTATCTAATAATGCTTATCTTAGTAACAGCGATACCAATGAGCGATACAAAAGCTTGTATGATCCCACAGGCAATACACGATTGAGCAAACTACATAAACTAGAAGGAAGCACCGTTGGAGACTGAAAGTCAGATTGTGTCCTCAAATTAACAACCCATTAACTTTCTAGAGACTCGATATCCGTGGATGAACTAATTATCAAGTTGGCGATTTCTAAATTAAAGATGTAGTTCTTCATTATATGCGTGTGTAGTTTAAGCGCTTGTAAGACCTGGATGGTGTCTTTGAGTGTTATGCTATTTAGTAATGTACTACTATTAATATTGTACAAGGTAGTATTATACAACACTGCAGAATAAAATGCCTGTGGTCCATGGTATTTATATGTTCCATGCTATTCTTTGTTGTTCTACAAATAGACAAACTTAGACTATAAAGAGGTAGCAAGGAATATGATTTTATCCACCTCGATGCAAACAATACTAAAAGCAGAAAAGTTTTACACAGTGCAGTTGAGCTAAATATGGCGTCTTTATACCATGACACAGTTTTACATAGTATATCTTCACCATAGAAAATAGCATCATCGTCTTAGCTTCACAACACAGTTTTACTGGCTGTTTCTCTGCTGCTTTGCTTGCTGCAGGGCGGAGGAAGGCGCCGCCGGTGGAGAGGCGAGGCCGAGGACGGCGTGGGGCTTGAGGGCTGCTGCCTGGTGAGGCCGACGAGGTGGTCGTCCCGACGCCCGTGAGCTAGGGTTCGGGAGGCGGCGGGCGGCGCTGAGGGGACGGGCGGTGGAGAGGGGTAGGGGGAGGTCGTGGGAGAAGAGAGGAGGAGGCGGACGGGGCACAACTTGGGCTGGAGGGGCTGTCTGAGGCGGGCAGCGGAGGGTTCGGCCGGCTGGGCGCGCCATGGCGGGCGGGCAGCAGTGGTGGCGCGCCGGGCGTGGGGGCGGGGCGGGGGGGGGCGGCGCGCCGAGACGGGGGCGTGGGGGCGCGCACGGTTGGGGGGGGGGTGGGGGGGCGTGGCGTGGCGACGGTTGGAGTGGGGAGGAAGGGAGGAGGAATAAGTTTTTGCCAAAAAGTAAAAAAAATTTCTTGGCGCCTCTGTCTCAAGTCGCCATTAGTAGTTCTAACTACTAATGGCGCACTTTGCCCGAATCGCCATTAGAATGTTTGAAAAATGAAAAAATTGTTTTACTAGTGGCGCACCTTCTGCCTGGTGCGCCATTAGTGTATTCCACACTATTGGCGTATCTCCACCAGGTGCGCCATTAGTATATAGTAGTGGCGCACCACTTCTCTGGTGCGCCATTAGTGTCAATCCTATCTTTAGCCCTTTTCCTACTAGTGAGGTGAACCAAGAGTTGAAACGAAAGCATCCACAAGTGGAACACACCAAGATGAAGAAAACAAGGAAGAACATCACGAACGTCAACAACCTCCTTCTCCACCTTGACAAGAAAATGACAACGCCAACAATGAAGACGATCAAGAAGTAGAAGAACAAGATGAAGAAGATGTTCAATCGAGACCCAAGCAAAAGCTTTCACGAGTTCGAGAAAGAATTTCTAAAGACCATCCCGTCGAGCAAATCTACAATGATATTCAAACCGGGAGAATCACTCGCTCTAAAACTCGTTTAGCTAACTTTTGTGAAAACTATTCTTTCATCTGTAGTATTGAACCTATGAAGGTCGAAGAAGCATTGGAAGATCCGGATTGGATAAATGCTATGTATGAAGAGCTACACAACTTTGAGAGAAACCAAGTTTGGACATTGGTTGAGAAGCCCGACAACAACCACAACATCATCGGTACCAAATGGGTGTTTCGCAACAAGCAAGATGAAGATGGACAAGTAGTCCGCAACAAAGCACGTCTCGTCGCCCAAGGCTACACACAAGTCGAAGGTATGGACTATGGTGAGACTTATGCTCCCGTTGCTAGACTTGAGTCCATTCGCATCTTACTTGCCTATGCTAATCACCATAATATCACCTTGTACCAAATGGAGATTAAAAGTGCTTTTCTAAATGGTGAAATAGAGGAGGAAGTTTATGTCAAACAACCTCCCGGCTTTGTCAATCCTAAGAAACCAAATCATGTTCACAAACTTCACAAAGCTCTTTATGGTCTTAAACAAGCTCCTAGAGCTTGGTATAAATGCTTGACCAAATTTCTTCTTCAAAAAGGATTTGAAATTGGGAAGATTGATTCCACACTTTTTACTAAAAGGGTTAATGGAGAATTATTTGTATGCCAAATTTATGTTGATGATATCATATTTGGATCAACTAACCCTCATTTTAGTGAGAAGTTTGGAAAGCTAATGTCGGCGAAGTTTGAGATGTCTATGATGAGTGAACTCAAATTCTTTCTTGGGTTGCAAATCAAGCAAACTAAGGAAGGTACTTTTGTCTCTCAAACGAAGTACACTAAGGACTTATTCAAGAAGTTCAATATGCAAGAATGCAAAGGTATGTCTACACCCATGCCTACTAGTGGACATCTTGATTTGACCAAAGATGGCAAACCCGTTGACCAAAAAGTTTATCGCTCTATGATTGGTTCATTGTTATATCTATGTGCTTCACGTCCTGATATTATGCTAAGTGTGTGCATGTGTGCAAGATATCAAGCTGCTCCTAAAGAATGTCATCTTAAGGCCGTAAAAAGGATAGTGAGATACTTAATTCATACACCAAAATTTGGCATTTGGTATCCTAAGAGGGCCTCTTTCGATCTTGTTGGCTATTCCGACTCGGACTATGCCGGAGACAAGGTTGATAGAAAGTCCACTTCAGGTACTTGTCAATTTCTTGGTAGATCTCTTGTGTCTTGGTCCTCCAAGAAACAAAACTCAGTATCCTTATCTACCGCCGAAGTGGAGTACATTGCCGCTGGTTCATGTTGTGCTCAATTACTTTGGATGACCCAAACTCTTAAATATTATGGGATATATGTGAAACATGTTCCATTGCTTTGTGACAATGAAAGTGCTATCAAAATTGGTCATAATCCCGTACAACATTCTCGAACTAAGCATATTGAAGTTCGTCATCATTTCATTCGAGATCATGTTGCTAAGGGTGACACTAATCTTAAGCATGTTCGCTTTTGAAAAGCAATTAGCGGATATATTTACTAAACCTCTTGATGAGAAAGTGTTTTGCAGGTTGAGAGGAGAATTGAACATCATTGATGCTTCAAACTTGGAGTAGAAACTCCATTGGATACATGCAAGACATGAGCTTATGACTAATCCATGATATCTCTCTTATGATGAATATATTATATCTTGGATATATTTGCATCTTGCATGTTATCTAACCCATGCAGGTACTTGGTTGAATCAAATTCCATGAGATTGTAAACCACTTACATTTTGAGCAATCTGTACATCACCAAGCCTCTACACTATGGTGGCTGAACACAAGGAAGCACAAAATCACTCAAACATATCCTTTTGACAAACTCTATGTTGAGCTTCATGATTATCATTCTTGGATACACAAGTGCTCTTCCTTGCAAAAACTAACCCATGTAGGTGGATGGACTCAAATTCCAAGTGGTGCTCCCAACTCTTGATGAGCTACATCAACCTTGAGCAACCCACACAAGTTCAACTACATGGTCAACACCACCAACCAAGGTATGCTATTCCATCTTAGAGAAGCTTTACTCCGAGTCATGAGCTAAAGCAACTCGACAAGATGTGAATACATCAAAATGCTTAAACAAAAATGGTAACCCCATTTTGAGCTTAAACGATGAGTATGACCTATAATCAAGTGATCTCACTTGACTCCTAAGTCAATATACTCTAACATAGGTGACTTTGTCACCGACCATCTCTAGATGAAGTTCTCTCATGTTCTCTTCTGTGTTTTTGCATTTGTCTCCTGCATATTTGTTTCCCCTTTCAAAAAATAACTTCATCTAGATTTCTTTCTTTTCTTTCTGTTTGCTCTGCATTTTCAGCATCAAATTCATTGCATATCATTTAGAAAATTCCTTGCAAATCTTTGTGAGATCTTTCTAGACTAGTGAGCTGAGGTGACAAGTGTTTTCTCTGCGATGAACTCGGTTTCACCGATTTGTTGTTTTCGGTCCAACCGAATTTTTTCGGTACAACCAAAGCATACCACTCGGTGCCACCGACTTCACAACAGGAAAACAGTTTGCCACTTATTCTGTGTTTCTTCTGATCCAGCTCCACTCAATGAATCTTGTCCTCTACAAGCATCAGAAATTTTATCCGGTGCTTTGAGTTGTGACTCAAGGACCAAACCCATTCACAACAAATTCCAGAAGACCCTTCTTGGAAATTGATGTCAAAGGGGGAGAGAGAGATCACATCAAAGCTTATCAATTAGAGAGATCACATTAGAGAGAGTATTAAGGGGGAGAAAGAGATCTCCAGGGGAAGAGAATACTCAAGTAGAAAGTATTTCTCAAGGATCCCAGATGCTTGGTGTTCAAGAGGAAAGATGCCACATGTCTTTTTGGGGGAACGACATGTTCTTGTGTGCTTATTTGCATTAAGCTCGGTTCATTTATATTTTTCAGCTCTGATTTTCTGTTCCCTATCTTCTCCCAGTATCCCATGCTAGATTCAGGGGGAGCAAGACATCTAAGGGAAAGGAATCATTCAAATTCATTGCATATCTTTACTCTTGGGGACATGTCTAATCCAATGTGGTACTCAGTGCTCACTCTCCACATGTCATCCCATTCTTGGTATTCTTGTGATTTCTTCTGTTTGCTCTGGCTAGTAGATGTACCTGTGTTATCTAACCTTGTTTGTGCAGGTTCATTTCACCCTAAGCCAACTCAAGACTACAAGGTAAGTATATGCATCACACTCATGTGTATGAGGAATTCTTGTTGATGTACATACTGTTTTGCAAGAACGACTCATGAGCATGAAGGTATTTTCTTTAATATTCTTTGCTCTGATGCATATGGCCAAGATACATGTAACACATTGCCTACTCTATCATGGTTATTGCTCTTACATGTTTCTATATTCCATATTCACATGATTGCATACATATTGTAACGCCCCGGATTCGATGCGCCAGGTGTTTGCCAGTTATTCGCCGTCGTTGCCATGTCATGTGCTTGCGTGTTGCACTTTTCCATGTCATCATCTGCATTTCATATCATGTCATCATGTGCATTTCATTTTGCATACGTGTTCGTCTCATGCATCGAGCATTTTCCCGTTGTCCGTTTTGCAATCCGGCACTCCTATGTCTCCGGCGCCCTTTTGCCTCTTTTAGGTGTGCGGGTGTTAAACTTTCTCGGAATGGACCGAGGTTTGCCAGCGGCCTTGTTATAGCACCGCTAGACCGCTGTCAAGTTTCGGGTCATTTGGAGGTCGTTTGGTACTCAACAGTTAACCGGTAACATAAAGCCCTCTTTGTTTGCAGCCCAACACCCTTCAAAGTGGCCCAAAACCCAGCAAACTCCCTCTATGCTCTCGTCCTTCGATCACGATCGGGTGGCCGAAAACCGCACCTCATTTGGACTCCCCTAGCTCCCTCTACCTATAAAACACCTCTCCGTCCAAATCCCGGGTCTTCTTCCTCCCGAAACCCTAATTTCCCCTCGCGCGCGCGGACATGTCCGGTCGGCGGACAAAACTCGCCGCCGCGCCGCGCTTAATCGGGGCTGCCACGTGGCCTTCCGCCGCCGTCCACCGCGCTGGGCCCGCGAGCCCATCGCCCGCCCCGCCGGGCCCGGCGCGCGCCTCTCGCCCGCAGCCTCCAGCGCCCGCGCCTCGCCGGAGTGCCCGCCGACCTCGCCGGACTTGGCTCCGTCACGGCGAGCCCTCACCGGGCGCCTGGCCTCGCCGGACCCTCCCGGCCCGCGCCGCGCCTCCGCCGCCCAGCTGGTCGCGCCGCCCGCATCGGCCCGAGCCGCCGCCCGCGCGCCGGCCGCCGCCGCCCAGCCCTCGCCGCCCGCCCACGCCCGGCCTCGGCCCAGCGCCGCGCGCGCGCCGTCTCCCACCTCGGGCGCGCGCGTCCCTCACTGGCGCCCGCCGCCGGGCGGAGCGCCTCCCTCTCCGGCCTCCTCCCTCGTCGCCGACCCCGCCATCTCCGGCGAGATCCCGTCGATCTCCGGCGAGATCCGGCCTGCCTCGTTTTCCGTGCATCCGGTTGACTTCACCTCCTCCGAATTCATCCAAGTCCCGAATCTGCTAATATTTTTTTGCATTTTCATCATGCCGTAACTCTACATCCGTAGGTCCGTTTTGTGCGTGTAATATGTCAAATTGTTCGTCTCGACGAGTACATCATTTCGTCTTAGTGCATCATTTACATTTGAGCTCATCTTGACGCCCGTAATGCTGTTAGAAGAGTGCTATGTGATGTTAGTTTCAGATTCTTATCAGAACATGCACTTTTGTCATTTTTGCCATGCTTGATGTGTGCACCCTATGAACTTGAGATCTACATGTGTTTTGATCTATGCCATGTCTTCTTTACAGTGGTGCTTGATATGTATTTTTGTGATCTCTGTGGTGACTAGCACAAGCATGCAAACTAGGCTTCTTGATGTTGCTGATTTCAGCCCTGTTTTGCTGATATTTTTATGCCATGTTAACTTGATGCTACAGAGAGATCCATGCATATTTTGAGATACTTCATTAAGGATGTTTTGTTATACATGTCTTGGTCTATCCATCCATGCCCTTGTTTGAAATTATGGAGTGCCATAGATTGAGTCAATCGAGCTCTACTTTTGCTATAAAATGTTTCCTGGCAGGTTGTTTACATGTTATTCAATTTTGCCAAGGTTGTTGTAGTTGATCCATGTATGCTATGATGTTGTTCTTGCCATGTATAGCTTCTATGCCATGTCTTCTTACTGTGAGTTGCCTTTCCATGCCATGTATTGCTCTGTGGTGAGTGATTCAAGCTCACCAACATGCCTACTTATTGTTGTTCCTGCCATGTATGAATCTGTCATATAACTTGCCATGTTTACATGGGTGCCATCATATTTTCTGATCCTTTTTGGCTTATGGTCAGTAAAGGACTTTTGTTCTATGCAATTAGTAGATTTATGCCATGCCTTTGTTTGCCATGATAAGTTCTGTAACATGTTGTTTGATAGCTCTAAACATTGCAACCTGATGTTATTTCCTGATAAGTCTGAAACTGTTATTATTTGCAATCTTGCCATGTGTTTTTGAGCATGTTCTAGTGATTTCTGGAGATAGCTCAGTGCTCATGTTTTGTAATGCTTTACCTGTACATCATGCCCATGCCTTTTGTTTTCTTGTTGTGGTGATGTAGCATGTTGTTTTGATGCTTGCAATATTCCTACTTGCTGTTTTGGACAGATTGTTGCTATGACTTGTATAGGGTGTATGTGTTGAACCGTTGCTCCGTTTTGAGTGTGATCTATATGAAACTTGCTTGATTTTGCATGTAGCTTCATATTATCATGTTGCATCCTTGTTTTGAGGTGTTGGCTTGATGTTTGGGTGCATTTTGCATCAATGCCATGCTTATCTTGTTTTGCTCATATCTTCTAGGCCGTAGCTCCGAATCTAATGAACTTTATATGTAACTTGACTAGAATTTCGTGTAGATCATCGTGGTGCATCTTAACTTGCTGTTTAACAACTTGAACTTAAGGTTTAATCAGATCTGGACCAATTTCGAAATTTTCATATGAGGACTTACCGGAATTGTTATATGTTGCTTCCGGCCTCATTTAAACTTGCTTTGATGTGTTGGTTTTGTTTGCATCATCTCTTGCCATGAGTAGCTTCATGTAGCGTTTTCATGCATCATGTTTGTTGTGCATCTTGTCATGTTCATGTGTGGTGTGTTTACCATGTTGTGTGCTTCTTCTTGTTAGTTCCTGTTTCGTTGCGATCGTGAGGATTCGTTCGTCTACGCTTGGTTCGGCTTCATCCGTTCGTCTTCTTCATGGACTCGTTCTTCTTCCTTGCGGGATTTCAGGCAAGATGACCGCTACCCTGGATCTCACTACTATCATTGCTATGCTAGTTGCTTCGTTCTATCGCTATGCTGCGCTACCTATTACCTGTTTATCAAGCCATCCCAAATTGCCATGTCAGCCTCTAACCTTTTGCACCCTCCCTAGCAAACCGTTGTTTGGCTATGTTACCGCTTTGCTCAGCCCCTCTTATAGCGTTGTTAGTTGCAGGTGAAGATGAAGTTTGTTCCTTGTTGGAACATGGAGATGTTGTTCCTTGTTGGAACATGTTTACTTGTTGGGATATCACAATATATCTTATTTAATTAATGCATCTATATACTTGGTAAAGGGTGGAAGGCTCGGACTCATGCCTGGTGTTTTGTTCCACTCTTGCCGCCCTAGTTTCCGTCATATCGGTATTATGTTCCCGGATTTTGCGTCCCTAACGCGGTCGGGTGATTTATGGGACCCACTTGACAGTTCGCTTTGAGTAAGACTTTTCCAGCAAGGCCCAACATTGGTTTTACCATTTGCCTCACCTACCCCTTTTTCCCTTGGGAGTCGCGCTCTCAAGGGTCATCTTTATTTAGCCCCCCCGGGCCAGTGCTTCTCTAAGTGCTGGTTCGAACCGAGCCGCCTGCGGGGCTACCTTGGGGCAACTTGAGGATTGGTTTTACTCGTAGCCTGTCTCATCCGGTGTTGCCCTGAGAACGAGATATGTGCAGCTCCTATCAGGATTGTCGGCGCATCGGGCGGCTTTGCTGGTCTTGTTTTATTGCTGTCGAAATGTCATGTAGCCGGGATTCCGAGACTGATCGGGTCTTCCCGGGGAGAAGGAATATCCTTCGTTGATCGCGAGAGCTTATCATGGGCTAAGTTGGGACACCCCTGCAGGGTATAAACTTTCGAGAGCCGTGCCCGCGGTTATGTGGCAGATGGGAATTTGTTAATATCCGGTTGTAGTAAACTTGAAGCAAACTCTTCTAAAATACACCAACCGTAATGCGTAACGTGAGTGTCTCTTTTCGGGGTTGATCGAGAGGAGAACACGGTTTCTGGGTTATGTCTGACGTAAGTAGGAGTTCAGGATCACTTCTTGATCATTACTAGTTGACGACCGTTCCTTTGTTTCTCTTCACGCTCTCATTGGCGTATGTTAGCCACCATATATGCTTAGCCGCTGCTGCAACCTCACCATTTTACCCCTTCCTTTTCCCATTAAGCTTTGCTAGTCTTGATACCCATGGTAATGGGATTGCCGAGTCCTCGTGGCTCACAGATTACTACAACACCAGTTGCAGGTACAGGTTTGCGATGATCATGAAGCGAGAGCGATGCTTGCTTGCGTTGAGTTCTTCTTCTGCTTCTTCTTCGATCAGGGGATAGGTTCCAGGTCGGCAGCCTGGGCTAGCAGGGTGGATGTCGTTTGAGCTTCTGTTTATGTTTCATCCGTAGTCGGATGTTGATCTTGTATTTGATGTTGATGTATTCTTGTGGCATTTGTGCCTTATGTTTGTACCCCCATCTATTATGTAATGTTGATGTAATGATATCCACCTTGCAAAAGCGTTTCAATATGCGGGTCTATCCTCGGTGGGACCGTCGAGTTCCTTTTGGATAGGGTCGCATATTGGGCGTGACACATATAGGGGGAGCCTATGCTTGTTACATGTCTTTCCGAAGCTTTACTTTCTATTCTTTATATCCTTACCTAAAGCTTTGATGTATGTTGCCATCAATTACCAAAAAGGGGGAGATTGAAAGCACAAGTGCTCATTAGGTGGTTTTGGTAATTAATGTCAACATATCTCTTGTTGGACTAACACTTTTATCTAGTATGTATCAGATAAATTCAACAATGGAGTGGCATGGACTAACACTAGTAGAAAAGGGGGCAATGGCCCAGGCCAGTTCAGCCCATTAGTCCCGGTTCTGCCACGAACCGGGACCAATGGAGCTATTTGTCCTGGTTCGTGAGCCCAGGGGGCCGGCCGGGCCACGTGGGCCATTGGTCCCGGTTCGTCCGGACCTTTTGGTCCCGATTGGTGGGACGAACCGGGACCAATGGGCCTGGCTCCTGCCCACCACTATTGGTCCCGGTTGGTGGCTTGAACGGGACCAAAGGCTTCCCTTTAGTCGGTTCATGCCACCAACCGGGGCTAATGGTGGTGCCTATATATACCCCCTCGCGCAAGAAGCGAGCACACTGCCTGCTTTTTTCCTGGCGAAGGGAGAGGGCTTGGTGGTGCTCTAGCTCACCTCCTATGCACACAAGGTGTTCGATGGAGTGCCCAAGCCACACTACTTAAGGTTTCTCCTCTCCAAGCTCGACCGCCAAGCTCCATTTTCCTCAATATTTATTTAGGTTTAGCGGTCTGTCACGCCCCGTCCCCGTCTTCATCGTCGTCGATCACCCGCGCCGATGTCATCGCCGGCACCACCGTGGTGAGCCTCTTGTTCTTATCTTCTTTTTGAAAGGAAAAATATTCTTACTTGTATGTTTAGATAGATACTTGTATTATTTTCTTACTTTTATTATTGCATCTTATATAGTGCGATGGTTTTGGTATCCGCCCCCGTCGGCCCTCGTCCTGTCTATGATTCGGATGTGGTATATATTATCTTTTCATAACTATTGGTTCATTTATTGTTTATGAAAATTATTCCGACCAACGTGACATAGATTTTATTTATCTAGGAGGTTGTTGAACCGGAAATTCCAACCGACCCTATTGTCGAGAGGTTAAATTTAGTTGAAGAAGAAAACAATTTCTTGAAGGAAAAAATAAAAAAACTTGAGGAGGAGAAGATGATATTGGAGTTGCATGTTGCGGATGTCGTTGATGATCACAAGATCAAGATGGATGCAATGCGCTTGAAGATTAGAAAGATTAGAAAATATGCCATTCATACCGAGGCTTGGTATCACTATGCCGTTGGATGAGTTGTTACCTTGGTTGCGATTATGATCGCATTTGTTTTCGCATTCAAATGTTTTACATAGTTTCAATGTATGGTTTAATTAATTTAGATGCTCTGCAGAGCTTTATGTTGTTAGATGAGAACTATGTATGTACTTTGGTTTTTATGTGATGATGAACTTCTATTAATTTGGTCACTTAGTTATCTATTCATGATGTTGTGTAATGATTTTTGACACACTTAATTATATATAATCCACGCAGATGAACCGGCAATGGATGTACGGTGACAGACACACCTCCGAGTACACTAAGGGTGTGCATGATTTTCTCGAAGTGGCTGAGGCAAACAAGCAGAATGGTTTTATGTGTTGTCCATGCCCTATATGTGGGAATACGAAGTCTTAGTCTGACCGGAAAATCCTTCACACCCACCTACTTTACAAGGGTTTCATGCCACACTATAATGTTTGGACGAGGCACGGAGAAATAGGGGTTATGATGGAAGACGGCGAAGAAGAAGAGTACGATGACAACTATGTGCCCCTGAATACGGTGATGCTCTTGAACATCAAGAGGAAGCAGGACGATGTGCATGATGGTGCTAAGAACAGGCGAAGCTGCTGAAGATCAAGAGGAACCGGATGATGTGCCCGATGATGATGATCTCCAGATGTCATTGTCGATGCAAGGAGGCAATGCGAAAGTCAAAAGGAGAAGCTGAAGTTCGATCGCATGTTAGAGGATCACAAAAAGGGTTGTACCCCAATTGCGAAGATGGCAACACAAAGCTCGGTACCATCTTTGGAATTGCTGCGAGTGGAAGGTAGAGAATGTTGTGCACGATAAAGGATTTGAGAAGCTATTGAAAATAATGAAGAAGAAGCTTCCAAAGGATAACGAATTGCCCGACAGTACATACGCAGCAAAGAAGGTCTTATGCCCTCTAGGATTGGAGGTGGAGAAGATACATGCATGCCCTAATGATTGCATCCTCTACGCGGTGCATACAAGGATCTGAATGCATCCCGGTATGCGGTGCATTGCGGTATAAGATCGGGCGAGATGACCCTGGTGATGTTGACGGCGAGCCTCCGGGAAGAGGGTTCTGCGAAGGTGATGTGGTATGATCCTATAATACCACGGTTGAAACGTCTTTTCGAAACGGAGATCATGCCAAGTTGATGCGATGGCACGAGAAGGACCGTAAGAAAGGCGGAAGTTGAGAGCACCCGTGACGGGTCGCTGTGGAGAAAAATCGAGAAAATCTGGGATGAGTTTGCAAAGAACCCAAGGAACGTATGGTTTGCTTTAAGCACGGATGGCATTAATCCTTTCGGGAGCAGAGCAGCAATCACATCACGGCCCGTGACTCTATGTATGTATAACCTTCCTCCTTGGATGTGCATGAAGCGGAAGTTCATTATGATGTCAGTTCTCATCCAAGGCCCTAAGCAACCCGCAACGACATTGATGTGTACCTAAGGCCATTAGTTGAAGAACTTTTACATCTGTGGAATGGAAGCGGTGTACATCGTGGGATGAGCACAAAAGGAGAATTTCACCTAAAGGCGTTGCTGTTCGTGACCATCAACGATTGGCCCGCTCAAGTAACCTTCGGGACAGACAAACAAGGGATACCACGCATGCACGCACTGTTTACTTGACACCGATAGTATATACCGGGAAGCTGCAGGAATAATGTGTACACGGGCCATCGTCGATTTCTTCCGACCAACCATCAATGTCGAAAGAAAGGCAGGCATTTCAAAAGCGAGGCAGATCACGGAAGAAGCCCGCCATGCGCATCGGTGATCACGCATTTGCTATGGTCAATGATTTACACATAATCTTTGGAAAGGGTCGGCGGACTAGCTGTTCGAATGACGCCGACAATCACGCACCCATGTGGAAGAAGAAATCTATATTTTGGGACCTACCCTATTGGAAAGACCTAGAGGTCCGCTCTTCGATCGACGTGATGCACGTGACGAAGAACCTTTGCGTGAACCTGCTAGGCTTCTTGGGCGTGTATGGGAAGACAAAAGATACACCTGAGGCACGGGAGGACCTGCAACGCTTGCATGAAAAAGAGGGCATGCCTCCGAAGCAGTATGAAGTTCCTGCCAGCTACGCTCTTACGGAAGAAGAGAAAGAAATCTTCTTAGAATGCCTTTCGGTATGAAGGTCGGCGGCTTCTCGTCGAATATAAAGGGAATAATAAATATGCGGAGAAAAAGTTCCGAACCTAAAGTCTCATGACTGCCACGTGATTATGGCGCAATCGCTTCGGTTGCATTGAGGGGCTTCTACCGGAAAAGCGTCCGATTAGCCATTGTAAAGCTATGTGCATTCCTCAATGCAATATCTCGAAGGTGATCGATCCGAAATCGTACCAACGCTAAGGAGTGATGTGGCGCAATGTCTTGTCGGTTTCGAGCTGGTGTTCCCACCATCCTTCTTCAATATCATGGCGCACGTCCTAGTTCATCTAGTCGGCGAGATTGTCATTCGGGGCACGTATTTCTACACAATATGTACCCCTTTGAGAGGTTCATGGAGTCCTAAAGAAATATGTTCAGTAATCGCGCTAGGCCGAAGGAAGCATCTCCATGGGCCATCAAGCGAGAGGATGTCATCGGGTTTTGTGTTGACTTCATTCCTGGCCTTAAGAAGATAGGTCTCCCTAAATCGCGGTATGAGGGGAGACTAACTGTAAAAAGGCACGCTTGGAAGGGACTCAATAATATGCAGGGACGGATATTCTTGGTCTCAAGCACACTACACAGTTCTCTGAACTCTATCTTGGTGACCCGTATGTCGATGAACACAAGAACATCTGCGCTCCAAACACCGGGAGCAGTGCGACGACTGGATTACATGTGAACAAATCAGGACTTTCAGCAGTTGGTTGGAAACACGTCTCTGAGGTGACATCACTGTTTGTGATGAGCTGTACTTGTTGTCCAGGGGACCATCTTCGACTGTAATGATTTGGAAAGGATACGAGATAAATGGGAATACATTTTACATGATTGACCAAGATCAAAAGAGCACCAACCAAAATAGCGGTGTACGCTTTGATGCAGCAACCGACAGGGGAAAGGACACGTTACATAGTAGACATATGGGAACTTGACTACGGAGTAGATTTTAGGGTCCCTATGTTTAAGTGCAAGTGGGTCAATCTGTCAGGAGGCGGGGTACAGGTAGACCCAAAGTATGGAATGACAGCAGTGGATCTGAAAAATCTTGGGTACACTGACGAACCGTTCGTCCTAGCCAGTGATGTGGCACAGGTTATCTATGTGAAGGACATGTCTACCAGACCGAGGAAAAGAAAAGATAAGTAAGCGAATACATCATACGATGAGCCAAAGCGCCACATAGTTCTTTCGGGAAAAGGGACATCCACGGGAGTGGAGGGCAAGACAGACATGTCGAAGAGTATGAAAAGTTCCATGAAATTCCTCCCTTCAAAGTCAAGGCTGACCCAAGCATCCAAATAAACGATGAAGATTATCCATGGTTACGGCGCAGTAAGTAAATGACACAAGCGAAGAAAAAAATGAAGACTTTCTCCCGCAAATATTATGATGATATCATGCCAACTTTGTAACAGACGAGTATGATACCATTGTCCGTTTTGTACATGCACATGCTATGCCAACTTTTTCAGAGCAACAATAAGTATTTTGTTGTAAGTAGAAACAAAATAAAATAAATAAAGCAACAAAGAAAACAAAAAAATTGTATTCAAATTTGAAAACTAATGGCACTAACAGAAAGTTTATATTTTTCTAAAACTAAAAACAAAAAGAATTAAAAATAAAGCAAAAACCAAAAGAAAATAAATAATGCAGAAAACAAAACAAAAAACTGGAAAAAATAAAAATAGCAACAATAATTATTTTGTTGTAAGTAGAAACAAAATAAAATAAATAAAGCAACAAAGAAAACAAAAAAATGTTTTCAAATTTGAAAACTAATGGCACTAACAGAAAGTTTATATTTTTCTAAAACTAAAAGCAAAAAAGAATTAAAAATAAAGCAAAAACCAAAAGGAAATAAATAATGCAGAAAGCAAAACAAAAAACTGGAAAAAATAGAAATAGCAACAATAAGTATTTTGTTGTATGTGGAAAAAAAATAAAATAAATAAAGCAACAAAGAAAACAAAAAAAGTGTTTTCAAATTTGAAAACTAATGGCACTAACAGAAAGTTTATAATTTTTCTAAAACTAAAAGCAAAAAGAATAAAAAATAAAGCAAAAAACCAAAAGAAAAATAAGCCAAAACCAAAATAAACTAAATAAAGCAACAAACAAAACAAAAAAACAAAAAAAGTGCCACCTACTGGGCCCCCTGTAGCGACCCGACCCGAATGGGTCAAGTCTCTGTGCTTAAGTGTCATCCCTGGATCTGTATGCTGACACACACAGTACTCGAGGATTTATAACAGAGGTAAACCACATGTATGAATAAAGTAAATACTATTACCTCAATCCAAATAGCGGAAGTAACAAGGATGTGGATTCCCATCAACACCAACGGCAAAGTTGAGTGTAGAAATCGTAACCCTAATGTATCACTTACTCGTCGTAAGATCCTGCAACATGAGACGTTGCAGCCACAAAGGGTCAGTACATTGAATATACTGACAGATTCACACTGTAGAGCAATGCTGAAATATGGCTATCACTACATGCATATTTGGCTGGTGGAAAGCTCTATGGTTACAGTTTTTGCGAAAAGCCAATTTTTCCCTACTACAAAGGAATAAATTTATTTAACTATCATGGTGGTTGTTGAACATTGAGAATGGTTGACAGCATCCTCAATCCCAATTAAAAGTACTCATTAACAACCCAACAATATTAATTAGAGTAACATGATGGGATTCACATGATAATCCAAGTACTAGATACTCAAGATGTCCATAACCGGGGACACGGCTAATCATGATTAGTTTATACACTCTGCAGAGGTTTGTGCACTTTTCCCCACAAGACTCGATCTCCTCCGCTTGATTTCTCGCACTACGTGGTGTTTGAGAAACGGATGACCGAGACATAGTCTTTCAGAAGCGTTAGCACCTTACATGTGGGTAGACCGTACCAACCTACAACCCCTACATCTTCTAGTCTACCCGTAAGAGTTCGCACAACTTAGTCAACTATGCTAGAGCCCATAGTAGCATGTGGCTGCACACGGAAGTTTCTAGCATGAATAATCTTATGATCTCTTTGAGCCTGGGTGGCGGTCCGAAGAAAAACAGGCAAGTCCTGATGGAAACTAGGTGCCTCAATCCACCCAGATGTGTGTTTAAGTTGCCACCTTAAATAAACCATTAATTTAACAATCTCACATCTGTCATGGAATACACTCACCCAATCCACGTCTACTAGCATAGCATGGCATAATAAGAAAACGTAGAAGTAACTCCCAAGGGTTTGAAAATAAACAGGTAATAGGTACTACCTCAATCTACTTCCCAAAACCCACAATTTAATTAGATCCTAATCATGCAATGTTTGAGGATAGATCTAATGCATCAAAACTGGGTATGAAAAGGGATATGATCAAAGTTTGAACTTGCCTGCAATGTTGATGAATATGATTCGCACTCGAAACTCTTGATAGTTCTACTCGTCACACTCCGGTCAATCTATCGTAATCATGCAATAGTAACCACACATAAGCAATCACTCAAAAGATCAGAAAGAACGAAGAAGACGATTCGGAAAACATCGAAACCAAGCAAATAACTCTTGCAACATAAAACAAATTCTAACAATACCAAAATTATGTGAATTTGGCCTTATCAGAAAGTTTAGGTCAAGAGCTTCGATTTGCAAAAAGAATCAACTAAATCGGAGTTACGAAACTCAAGATATGATCAAAGAAAGTTTAAATTCAAATCTGATCTAATTCAAATTTTAAACTTTCAAAAACATGTTTGAGTTGGATTACTGGATAGAGGAGATCATAACGAAGAAGTGGGCGTTGGTTTCGTTTGATTTGGATAAACGAGTAAAAAGATGTGCTCGATTGAAGTACATGGACTAATCTGTGAAGAAAAATTATCACGAATAGGTCCCTGGCCGAAATTAAAAAGAAAAAGGAAAAAAAACTATCGAGTGAACGCTCGCTAACAAAACCTAAGTGATGAAACCGTTCGCTCCAGAGAACAAGCGGACGAACGGTCACTTGATAACAGAAAACGGTTCAAAAAAATAAATAAAAAAACAAACGTGAACTAATCCTAGCCCTAGATCTACGATCTAACGGCCAAGGGAGAGAGGCGGTGGTTACCGCGGCATGGAGGTCGCCGGCGACGGGGAAGACGGCGGCAGCGGTTCGGACGTCGACGGGGCGGCGGCTCCGGTGGGTCTCCGCAGCGGCGAGGGCGTCAGCGCTCGCTTGGCGCAGCGGTGTGAGATGGAGTGGCGGCGTCGGTCGAGAGTGGCGGGTGGAGCGGGCGGCGACGAGCAAGCTTCGGGCGGCGGCAACTCCGGCGGGGGCGTGGCGGCGGCTGCGGACTCCGGCGGCTCCGGTATCGAGGGAAACGGGGCCGGCGTGCTCCGTTTATATAGGATGGGAGGAGGTAGCGTGGAGAAGGGGCAGGAGAGGAGGAGTCGGCGGGGAGACGGCTCCAGCGAGCCGTGGCGGCGGCGGACTCCCGCCTAGAGTCGATTCTTGAGGGGTGACGGGCGGCTTGGCTGGCTCGGCCTGCCCGGTTGGCTGGGCCGCCCAATGTAAACTTTTTTAATCCAGACAAACAAAATAAATAAAACCAAATAAACAAAAATATTATATAGGCATATAATATATCAAAATTTTCAGCAAAAGATTTCCTACATGTTGAACATTATTCTAGCTTCAAATGAAATACACAAAAATTCAAATAAAGCAAAGAGTGCTTCTGCTCTAATAAAATCCAATAAAAATAATTTTAAAAATACCAAAATTAATTAAAATTTATTTCTCTCCATTTTTCTGATGTAGGAATCATGTTACCCTATTTTCCATATATTTTATTTTTGGAGATGAATAATTTGAATAAAACTCAAATAACTCCAAATTGAAAATAAATTCAATAGAACTTTGAATTTGATTCTTTGAAACTGCCAACTCATATTTATGTTTTTAAGAAGTCATTTTATCTTCGCTCGAGAAAATCATTGAGTTGCCTAAAGTTCCAGAATTGGAAATATTTTCCAAATGAAATTCAAATATTTTCAACACCCCTTGTCATTTAAATAAATGGAAGAAGTCATGTCATCTTCTCTCCAGGGTTTTGTGGTGAAAAGAATTTGAATTCATGAAGATCAGAAAAGAAAATGAAAGTTTGGGAAAGTCCTTTTATTCAATCTCATTTAACTTTCAAAAAGGTTTCAAATTTCACTCAATCAATCAAACAATCAATCAAATCTATCTATTTATTATAACATTCCAAAATTTAGAATTTTGGGATGTTACAAACCTACCACCCTTAAAATGAATCTTGTCCTCGAGATTCGGAGAGGCTAGAAAGAAATAGGTCAGGATTGGGGTCTTCTCAAAAATCCATCGATCTTCTCCGGGGTTCTCGGGTGCTACCACCCTTAGAAGCATGGTTACGGTTCCATCAAAACTCATCTACTCCATCCTTATTACTGACAGTGTCGGTCTTCTCAGGTCGGAAGGATAATTCATTCTCTGGGCTTTTCCGGTAGTGGCATAACCTTTTCCTCAATTCCTTTGTCCTTTCCTCTTGGTAAGGTTATTCCGAGATTGGGTCTTCATAGCTGATAGATCTGGCGCCAATACTAAACAACTATTGATATCTCATGGTGGTCAACAATTTATGGTTTGTCCTGCAGGAAATGGGTCTGGGTTGAATCTCACCGTATAACCTACGGTTGGCAACAACTGCCGTGTACAAGGGAAAATACTTATACCATTCTAAGGTTCAAACAAGGTTTTGATCGTCGTCTCTCTACTATAGGTAAGTCACTCAGATTTACCATCCCATATAGCAACGCGAACAATAAGAGTAAGTTGGTATGGTGATCAATCCATCCCGCACCCAAATCATTACCTTGTACATGGTTTAGCGAATCTCGCATTCTAACACTCGGTCATCCTCAAGCATTGCAGAATTTCTCTTGTCGACGAACCAAGTTCGGAAAATCCATTGATTCTGCAAGCCAAACAAACATCTATCATTCCTTAACAACTCTCAGGTTTTGCGTAAACTCCTATAAGATCATCTGTTGACAAAATTGTAACTTCTTCCAGGGTTTTCCTTCAGTAAGAATGTGCTTGCTTCTTGGCAGGTCCTGGGGCCTGTGGGTTATGGCCCAACTCATCACTTACAAACCTTGAACTCATCATCGGGCTTCTGATCATTATTCCAACTTCCAACTTCCTAGTATTCTTAAATCCATCCAATTGTATTGTCTTCCTTCTATTGGCACCAAACTAGGACATGATTACTCAGACTCATCATGGAATTTCCATTGATCCATATTTCCACAATCATACCTCCTTTATATCCAATAGTAATTCATCTCTTCATCCTCGTGGGATGTACCACATAACGAGATAAAAACTTATACTTATGAAGTCCATACTCCACTTCGTGGAACATCATTATCTTTTCCAGGGTCAAGCATCCTTACAGGGGAATATTGGCCATCTCTGCATGGCACTTCTTCAACTGGGAAACGTGAAACACATCATGAACTTCTGACAGTCCTTCGGGTGACTCCAACTTGTTGGCCACTGCTCCCATACGCTCCAAAACTAGGTATGGTCCTACAAATCTCGGGGCTAACTTTCCCTTAACTCCAAATCGTTTAACTCCTCGCAGAGGGGACACATGAAGACATGCTCTGTCTCCAATTTCATAGACTACCTCCTTGCGTTTTTGAGTCTGCATAACTCTTCTGCCTGGACTGAGCTACCTTCAGTCTATCTCGAATCAACTTAACATTCTCTTCTGACTCCTTGATCACATTTGGTCCAAACAACTGACGGTCTCCAACTTCATCCCACATCAACGGTGTCTGGCTCCTTCTCCCATACAAAGCTTCAAAAGGGGCCATCTTCAAACTGACTTGGTAGCTGTTGTTGAATGAGAACTCCGCGTAAGGTAGATTATCATCCCTACTAGATCCATAATCTAGCGCACACGTTCTCAACATGTCCTCCAGAATCTGATTGACTCTCTGGGTCTATCCATCTGTCTGCGGATGAAAGGCTGTACTGAACTCTAGCCTAGTACCCAAAGTCCGGTGCAGCTGATTCCAAAACTTTGAGGTAAACTGTGTTCCTCTATCTGATACGATGGTCCTCGGAACTCCATGCAGACATACGGTCCTGGTCATATATATCTTGGCCAACTTCGCACTTGTATAGGTGGTTTCACTGGGATAAAGTGAGCCACTTTGGTCAAGCGAATCAACTACTACCCAGATAGAATCATATCCCGATCAGGTTCTGGGAAATCCGGTAATGAAATCCATGCCAAGCTTATCCTACTTCCATTCGGTTATCGACATAGGCCGTAGTATTCCTGCTGGCTTCTGATGCTCTGCTTTTACTCTCTGGCATACATCACCTATGACTACATACTCCGGAATATCCTTCTTCATACCAGTCCACCAGAAATGCTCCTTCAAATCCAAATACATCTTGGCGTTTCCAGGGCGAATCGGGTATAGCGAATCGTGGGCCTCCTGAAGTATTAACTTCCTAATCTCTGCATTATTGGGTACATATACACGATCCTCGAACCATAAGTTGTCATGCTTATCCTTACGAAAGCCTTTGGCCTTTCCTTTGCTCATCCTCTCTTTTACCTCAGCAATCTCTTTGTCATCCTTCTGAGCTTCACGGATCTTTCCCGACAATGTAGACTGAACTTCCATTGCTGCAACAAAACCTTTGGGAACAATCTCCAACCATAGTTCCCTGAGATCCTCGGCTAACTCCTTTGGTAATCCTCCACTTATGAGGGTATTCATCCTTGTTTTCTTTATGGTTGTGTCCTATTTCTCCACAAAGCTTGTATACACAAGGTTTCTTCATATCCTTTCCATAAGGCCTCAACTTCTGGGACACAAACTGAGACTTTGGCAAAGTCAACTTAAATTCCTTCCAAGTGGTTACTCCTTGCAATCCATTGATGGTTTGGTACATCCTCCACCAAGTAGCAGCACCCCTTTCAAAGCATTGAAGAGCATGCTGGGCCATATCCTTTTCGGCTATCGGGTTATTCTCCATTTGATCCTCCATGTTCTGAATCCATTGGTCTGTCTCCAATTGACTCATTGGTCCAGAAAATACAAGCTCATCTTCATCCATCCTCTAATGGGTCCATGGGTTTGGGGTGGGATAAGAGAGATAGAGAGGGATGCACACAATACAAACAAAAGTTTTGAAAAGACAGATTTTATTGTGGCTGTCGAAAAAACATCAAACAAATGACAGCTCGCAATCGTCGCATCTAACGTAGGTATATAACAAGGGTTTGGTCTTCTAATGGTCAATAAATCTTCAAAGTCGTCAAAATCTTCAAGTCTTGTTCATGTCTCTGATGGCTTTTTCTGATCATGCTTGTCCCTCTCAAGTTCTTTTGCCAGATCATCTCTGTTGACGTGAAATCTCTCGTGAAATCCTTCAATATTTCTGGAGTTACGTTCCAACTTCTGGATTTCATCAACCTCGATATGAACGATGATCCTACTGTCCTTCAGTTCCTGACAAATCTCCGGTATCTCGAGGTTTAGCTCCTCCTACTTGGCTATTTTAATCTTCTGGGACTTGGGTTCTTCACGAACTGCTTCCTTGTCAAATACGGCTTCCTGCAGATCCACCCTAAACTTCTTGATGTAATACTCCAGATCCTGGTGATGCACCAGCTATGTTAAAACTGCATCCTTCGCTGACAGATGCTCCTTCAGCCTTCTACCATCCAATTCTTCCATGCATATGCATGCTTAACTCAGCACGGTGACAATAGCATAAGCGGGCGATAACATCATGGATAGGGTGTTTCTGATCTTGTCATTTCCATGAGCTATCATTCCATAGTTGATATCTACTGCCTTAGGGTTTTCCTGACAAAACTTTGAGTTCCAATGCCCCATGTTCTGGTCTTTCTTCGATACACCTTGATCTCGGGTATTGACAGTTTTCATAGTCTGCCTGGTTCCATAAAGGTAGCCTTCCTAGGTCATACAAATCCGGGAATTCCGTAGAGCCTTCAAAATCTACTAGTCTTCTGAGTCTTCAACAGTTGTAGTTTCCATTATCATAATGTATGGTAAAATCCTCTTCATTCTGAATGGTCTTAGTTGTCCGATATCTTGTACTCCTTGGAGTGGTCTCATCAGTCAAATCTTTGAGTGGCCAAAAGGGAAAAGGGGTATGGTCTCACTAAAAGGGAATATTTGAATAAGCTTAGAAGAGAAGAGAGGCAAAAGATCTTTTTGAAAAAGAAGTTGTAGAGAAAAATCTTTCCTATGGGCTTGTCAGTTTCTAGGGTCACGTCCTACAGTCAACATGTGCTCTGATACCATCTTGTAGCGACCCGACCCGAATGGGTCAAGTCTCTGTGCTTAAGTGTCATCTCTGGATCAGTATGCTGACACACACAATACTCGAGGATTTATAACAGAGGTAAACCACATGTATAAATAACGTAAATACTATTACCTTAATCCAAATAGCGGAAGTAACAAGGTTGTGGATTCCCATCAACACCAACGGCAAAGTTGAGTGTAGAAATCGTAACCCTAACGTATCACTTACTCGTCGTAAGATCCTGCAACATGAGACGCTGCAGCAAGAAAGGGTCAGTACATTGAATGTACTGGCAGATTCACACTGTAGAGCAATGCTGAAATATGGCTATCACTACATGCATATTTGGCTGGTGGAAAGCTCTATGGTTACAATTTTTGCGAAAAGCCAATTTTTCCCTACTACAAAGGAATAAATTTATTTAACTATCATGGTGGTTGTTGAACATTGAGAATGGTTGACAGCATCCTCAATCCCAATTAAAAGTACTCATTAACAACCCAACAATATTAATTAGAGTAACATGATGGGATTCACATGATAATCCAAGTACTAGATACTCAAGATGTCCATAACCGGGGACACGGCTAATCATGATTAGTTTATACACTCTGCAGAGGTTTGTGCACTTTTCCCCACAAGACTCGATCTCCTATGCTTGATTTCTCGCACTACGTGGTGTTTGAGAAACGGATGACCGAGACATAGTCTTTCAGAAGCATTAGCACCTTACATGTGTGTAGACCGTACCAACCTACAACCCCTACATCTGCTAGTCTACCCGTAAGAATTCGCACAACTTAGTCAACTATGCTAGAGCCCATAGTAGCATGTGGCTGCACACGGAAGTTTCTAGCATGAATAATCTTATGATCCCTTTGAGCTTGGGTGGCGGTCCGAAGAAAAACAGGCAAGTCCTGATGGAAACCAGGTGCCTCAATCCACCCAGATGTGTGTTTAACTTGCCACCTTAAATAAACCATTAATTTAACAATCTCACATCTGTCATGGAATACACTCACCCAATCCACGTCTACTAGCATAGCATGGCATAATAAGCAAACATAGAAGTAACTCCCAAGGGTTTGAAAATAAACAGGTAATAGGTACTACCTCAATCTACTTCCCAAAACCCACAATTTAATTAGATCCTAATCATGCAATGTTTGAGGATAGATCTAATGCATAAAAACTGGGTATGAAAAGGGATATGATTAAAGTGTGAACTTGCCTGCAATGTTGATGAAGATTATTCGCACCCAAAAATCTTGATAGTTCTAGTCGTCACACTCCGGTCAATCTATCGCGATCAAGCAATAGTAACCACACATAAGCAATCACTCAAACGATCAGAAAGAACGAAGAAGACGATTCGGAAAACATTGAAACCAAGCAAATAACTCTTGCAACATAAAATAAATTCTAACATTACCAAAATTATGTGAATTTGGGCTTATCAGAAAGTTTAGGTCAAGAGCTTCGATTTGCAAAAAGAATCAACTAAATCGGAGTTACGAAACTCAAGTTATGATCAAACAAAGTTTTAATTCAAATCTGATCTAATTCTAATTTTAAACTTTCAAAAACATGTTTGAGTTAGATTACTGGATAGAGGAGATCATAACGAAGAAGTGGGCGTTGGTTTCGTTGGATTTGGATAAACGAGTAAAAAGATGTGCTCGATTGAAGTACAGCGACTAATCTGTGAAGAAAAATTATCACGAATAGGTCCCTGGCCAAAATTAAAAAGAAAAAGGAAAAAAAAACTATCGAGCGAATGCTCGCTAACAGAACCTAAGTGATGAAACCATTCGCTCCAGAGAACTAGCAGACGAACGGTCACTGGATAACAGAAAACGGTTCGAAAATAAATAAATAAATAAACAAACGTGAACTAATCCTAGCCCTAGATCTACGATCTAATGGCCAAGGGAGAGAGGCGGTGGTTACATGCAGCATGGAGGTCGCCATGACGGGAAGACGGCGGCGGCGGTTCGACATTATCGGGCGGCGGCGGCTCGGTGGGTCTCGGCGGCGGCGGCGTCGCTGGCTCTCGGCCTTGGCCGGCGGTGAGGATGGAGTGGCGGCGTCGGTCGAGTGGCGGGGTGGAGCGGGGGCGACGACGACGAAGCTCGGCGGCGGCAACTCCGGCGGGGGCGTGGCGGCGGCTGCGGACTCCGGCGGCTCCGGTTTCGAGGGAAACAGGGCCGGGGTGCTCCGTTTATATAGAAGGGGAGGAGGTGGCATGGAGAAGGGGCAGGAGAGGAGGAGTCCGGCGGGGAGACGGCTCCGGTGAGCCGTGGCGGCGGCGAACTCCCGCCTGGAGACGGTCGCGCGGGAGTGACGGGCAGGCGGCC
This sequence comes from Aegilops longissima, assembly GCA_021605205.1. Lineage (NCBI taxonomy): Eukaryota > Viridiplantae > Streptophyta > Magnoliopsida > Poales > Poaceae > Aegilops > Aegilops longissima. Next base: position 107,825,516 of record CM038678.1, read on the forward strand.
TTGGCTGGGCTGGTTCTGCCCGGTTGTTCTGGGCCGCCCAATCGAAACTTTTTTAAAATCCAGACAAACAAAATAAATAAAACCAAATAAACAAAAATATTATATAGGCATATAATATATCAAATTTTTTAGAAAAAGATTTCCTAAATGATGAACATTATTCTAGCTTCAAATGGAATACACAAAAATTCAAATAAAGCAAAGAGTGCTTCTGCTCTAATAGAATCCAACAAAAATTATTTTAAAAAATACCAAAATTAATTCAAATTTATTTCTCTCCATTTTTCGATGTAGGGAATCATGTAACCCTATTTTCCATATATTTTATTTTTAGAGAAGAATAATTTGAATGAAACTCAAATAACTCCAAATTGAAAATAAATTCAAAAGAACTTTGAATTTGATTCTTTGAAACTCCCAACTCATATTTCATATGTTGTGAAGAAGTCATTTTATCTTCGCACGTGAAAATCATTGAGTTGCATAAAGTTCCAGAATTGGAAATATTTTCCAAATGAAATTCAAATATTTTCAACACCCCTTGTCATTTAAATAAATGGAAGAAGTCATGTCATCTTCTCTCCAGGGTTTTGTGGTGAAAAGAATTTGAATTCATGAAGATCAGAAAAGAAAATGAAAGTTTGGGAAAGTCCTTTTATTCCCTCTCATTTAACTTTCAAAAAGGTTTCGAATTTCACTCAATCAATCAAACAATCAATCAACTCTATCTATTTATTATAACATTCCAAAATTTAGAATTTTGGGATGTTACACCCCCACGGCCTGAATACGACTAGAAACCCTACCATGGGCCAGGATTCTGGCCCGCGGGAGGCCAAGTAGGCCCACATGCACATATTGCACGTTTAGGCCCGAAAGCCTGCTTTAGGGAGGAGCTCGAGAGGGAAGGCGCACCGCACCTTATAAACAGATGCGGCTCCCTCTCAACTTGCGAGGTGGGACTAAACATTTGGCGCGGGGCAGCACAAGGGCTTTGGTCCCGGTTGGTGGCACCAACTAGGACTAAATGGTGGCATTAGTCCCGGTTGGTGCCACGAACCGGGACTAATGCTCTTTCTATATATACAACACTTAGGAAAATTTGACGAACACATCGCTAGTTGCCCCCCGGCCCGCCCGACGACGCCGAGCTCATCGACGCCGCTAGGCTGCCCAGATCGACGCCGTCCGCTGCCCCGACGCCGCCCGCCGCCCAGACGCCGTCGTCTCCCCTGCCCGTCGCCGCCCGAGCGCTGCCCCGACGCCGCCGACGCTGTCGTCATCGCCGCGCCCGTCGTCGCCGTCGCCGTCGCCGAAAACACGCTTGATCACGCCCCCCCACGACCGCCCCCACCGCGCCGTCGTCGCGCCACGCCCCTGCCCTGCCCACCGTGGTCGTCGCCGACGCCCTCGCCGCCGCCGCCGTCGACCTCGCCGGCCGCCCCCGTTGTGAGCCGCCGCGTCGAGGCTCATGTTCAGTGCTTGCATTTTTTTGTTCATTGCAATTTTTTGTTTATATATATATTTTTTTCATTGCATTTTTTTCAGATATATAATGTATATATGTATGTGGTAGCTATATGATGATTGGATGTGGCAATGTATGTATGAATATAATGTTCATAGCATTTTTTGTTTACATATATTTTTTTCATATATGTATTAATTTTTTTATTTAGGTTGTTAGTAGATATCGATTTTAGGTTAGTGCATTTTAATTAGGTTAGTGTAGAGGAAAAAGTAAAATAAGGAAAAGGAAGAAAAGAGGAAGAAGGAAGAAGGAAGAAGAAGAAGAAAAAGAAGGAGAGGAAAAAGGAAAATAAGTAGAGAAAGAAGGAGAAGAAGAAGGAGAAGACGAGGAGAGGAAGAAGAGGAAGAAGAAGAAAAAAAGAGGAGAAGAAGAAGGAATAGAGGAGCTTCTTCTCCTTTTTTTCTCCTCTTTTTTTTCGAGGGTGTCGAGGATTGCCGAGGGGTCGACGGTTGGGGACTAGGGTAGAGGGTCGAGGGTCGTTAAGGGGTAAAGTGTCAAGGGTTTCAGGGTCGAGGGTTCGAGGGTTCTATAGGGTCGAGGGATCGAGGGCCGACGGTTCCATGGTCGTCTAGGGTCGAGGTTCGGGGTTGTCGAGGTTCGAGGTCGAGGATCGCCGAGGTCGAGAGAGGTTTCTAGTGTCAAAGTATTGAAGAAATCCATGGCTTCATCATTAGCGGAGTAACGAGCATGATGGTATGAAGTCCTCCAAAGTTATCTGGAATGGAGTCCCGGATAGGATAATTTGCCTTTTGTGCAATTTCAGCAAAGGCCTTCCAAATAACGATATTGGAAGGTTCTTGCTGAACTTTGTACCAAAAAGCTAATTATCCTATCTCGGGACTCGCTCCAAAATAACTTTGGAGAGCTTTCACCATCATGCACCTATTACTAGCCTAATGATGAAAACATGGTTTTGTTGAATCTTTGACACTAGGCAACCTCTCGACCTCGGCGATCCTCAACCCTGACCTGAGAGGAAGAAGAGGATAAAAAGAGAAGAAGAAAAAGAGGAGAAGAAAGAATAGAGGAGTTCTTCTCCTCTATTCTTTCTTCTCCTCTTTTTTCTTCTTCTTCCTCTTTTTTTTATCAGGGTCGCTGAGCGGTAGAGGAAACCCTAATTAAATAGCAAGTATCATCGGTGTGAGCATGTGGCCGTCGGTGTCGGACACTACATCCACGTCCCACAAGTGACGCGGGCGTCGATGCCCACGTCACTTGTGGGACATAGATGTAGTGTCGTCGTTGTTGTTGTCGATATACCCCCTCCCGATAGCTTCAACACGTGGGGGGGGGGGATATTACCGCCTCCTTGAAGCGTTCTCGAGGCCACCCCCTAACCCTTGAAGCGTTGTCGAGGCCACCCGAAACCCTAGAGACGCAGCATCGAGGCCACTAATTAATATGATTCCTTATTGTGATTAGCTAGCTAGTTCTACGTTTGCCACTAATATATCCATATCTATCATGTTTGAATAATAATTGCCATGTTGTAAATATTTGTAGAAACTATGGATAGCCCGCCCTGAGACGAAGCACAAGAGGCGTTGTTGAGGGACATAATCGCAGAAGGAAGTCATGTCGTCAGCTCGTTGATGTTTCTCAACGACACCGATGGTCTGGAAGGAGAGGGTGAAGAAGCAGCTGGCTATGATTATGATGGCTCCGATGACCCAATGCCGGTGGAAGAAGGAGAGGGTGAAGAAGTAGACTGTGAGGACTGCTCCGGTGATCACCGAACTGAGTCCGGCCAGGTATATATATTAGTTAAGCATGTGCTGACTAGCTAATTGATGCATTCATTGTTTTGGTATGTGCACATATTAACTAACTCTCGTCTTTGTTTCTTTTTTTTCTAGCCCTCCGGATCGAGCACAACTTCAGTAAAGAAACGAGGCCCGAAGAAAAAGTTGAGCTCGGATGAAAGGTTTGAGATCATAGAAATCGCGCGTGACGGCCAACCGATTGAACCCATCCGGACAAAGAAGGCATTTGTTGCTCAGTGCGGGGTTCTGGTTAGGGACAAGATCCCGATCAGCATCCAGCAATGGTATAAACCTAAGAACGAAGACCCTCAGGTGTCTTATGTCAATGATCTGCAGAAAAATGATCTTCTTATATCAAGTCTTTTGCTCTTAAGAAGATGGCAGACCTATTCAGGAATTGGAAGAAAGACCTGAATAAGTTTGTCGATAAAAAAGAGACACCAGAATTCAAGAGCAAATATGAGAAGATCAGAGATGACTGGCCCGCATTTGTGGCCCACAAGACATCGGAAAAGAGTAAAAAGATGTCGGCGACAAACAAGCAAAATGCTGCGAAGAAGAAGCTTCACCATCGCATGGGGTCAGGTGGCTACCTCATAGCCCAGCCTAAGTGGGCCAAGGCTGAGAATGATCTGCTTGATAAAGGGATCGAACCAGAGACAATGAACTGGCCAGACCGTTGCCGGACTTGGTTCTTCGGGGCTGGCGAAACCTTGGACCCTGTATCAGGGAAGTGCATTTGGACGGACGATCAATTGGACATACCAGTCAAGAGGCTAAAGCAATATATCGAAGCAGCTGATAGAGGCAAAGGTGTCCCGATGTTTTGATGAGATGGTGGCTATAGTTTCTGTGGGAGTCGATCTTGACGATCTGACTACGTACGTGCGAGACGTTGCGCCTTAGCAATCGCTAAACCAACTTCCGAGGGTTATTAACCACGCCGGAGCACGATCAACCTGACCACGAGGGCCTGTTTCCTATGAGCAAACGAAGAACAAGCAAGAAACTAAGATTGCAATCTGGATATTGTGAATATAAGAGGAAAGCTTTATTAATGAAGGTGGGGTTACGTGGCGCCTTGGTGCAGTCGTTGAACACAAAGCGAACTGTGAAGTTGCAGCTATGGCGAACTTTTGATCTAAACAAAACCCAAAGTCTAAACGACGCCCTAAGGGCTGTATATATGGAGGAAGAGGAGGGAATTTCGTGGCCCTTGAGGGAGGGGTCCGAAACCAACCCTAACTCTTGTTTCCCCACACATACGGACTCTAAAAACAGCCTATACTTAAGTATTTCGAAATTACATGGGCCTGGCCCAATAATAAGGTGACGCAGCACCTAGAATAGCCTATGGACGAATATTATGAAGTGGCATCTTGTATATTTCGTCCAAGGCCTCATGCACTCATTAGGGTGGCTTCAAAGTCTGGAATCATCACTTATAACTCCGTTCCTGTTCCCTTAGCATGCCAACATCTCCATGCTTGAACTTGCTCCAAGGTTCATATTTCTTGTCCATGGTAGGCCCTTCATTTGTAAGCAAAACAAATGTATCCAATTTAGGCAGCATCATATTCTCATGAACATTGGAATCGTTACCATGAAACGAAAGTACCTGATAATTCAATTGGCGTGCGCGAGCTCTAGTAATTGGCCCAGTATGTATAGCAGCAGGGGATATGGGTGTAACAATGGTATAGATGTCCTCATCATCCTCCCCTTCTTGAAATGAAGTCGTCCTCGACGGAAGCTCATCTTCCTCACCCAAATAAGGCTTCAAATCTGCAATGTTAAAAGTGGGACTAACCCCAAAATCTGCAGGCAGCTCAAGTTTATATGCATTATCATTTATTTTCTCTAACACCTTAAATGGACCATCAGCACGTGGCATTAGCTTTGATTTGCAAATTAGAAACCTATCCTTACATAAATGTAACCAAACAAGATCTCCAGGTGCAAAGGCAACATGTTTTCTACCCTTATCTCCAACAAGTTTATATTTAGCATTCATACGCTCAATGTTTTCCTTAGTTAACTCATGGATTTTAAAATCAATTCAGCACGTTGTTTAGCATCAAAATTAACCTTCTCCGAAGATGGAAGAGCCAACAAATCAATAGGTGCACGAGGTAGGAAGCCATACACAATTTCAAAAGGGCACATCTTAGTAGTAGAATGCAATGAACGATTATAAGCAAATTCAATATGAGGCAAGCATTCTTCCCACATTTTCTTATTATTCGTCAAAACAGCCCTAAGCATAGTAGACAATGTTCTATTGACTACTTCAGTTTGTCCATCAGTTTGGGGGTGACAAGTAGTACTAAAAAGCAGTTTAGTCCCCAACTTAGCCCATAAACATCTCCAAAAGTGCCTAAGAAATTTAGTATCACGATCTGAAACAATAGTATTTGGCACACCATGCAAGCGAATAATTTCACGAAAGAACAAATCAGCAACATTAACAGCATCATCGCTTTTATGACATGGTATAAAGTTTGCCATTTTCTAGAATCTATCCACGACAACAAATATGCTATCCCTCCCCTTCTTTGTTCGAGGTAAACCTAAAACAAAGTCCATAGATATATCCTCCTAAGGAACACTAGGTACAGGCAAAGGCATACATAAACCATGAGGATTGAGTCGTGACTTAGCTTTTTGACATGTAGTGCAGCGAGCAACAAAACGCTCAACATCCCGTCTCATCTTTGGCCAAAAGAAATGTGTAGCAAGTATATCCTCTGTCTTCTTCACGCCAAAGTGTCCCATTAATCCTCCTCCATGCGCCTCCTGCAACAACAAAAGACGAACAGCGCTAGCAGGAATGAATAGCTTGTTAGCACGGAACACAAAACCATCATTAATAACGAACTTGTTCCATGTTCTTCCTTCTTTACAATTCTGCATTACATCTTTAAAATCAGCATCATGCACATATTCATCTTTGATGGTCTCCAAACCAAATATTTTGAAGTCAAGTTGTGAAAGCATAGTATAGCGACGAGACAAAGCATCAGCAATAACATTTTCTTTACCCTTCTTGTGTTTAATGACATAAGGGAAAGTCTCAATGAATTCAGCCCATTTAGCATGTCTACGATTCAGTTTAGCTTGACTTTTAATATGTTTCAAAGATTCATGATCAGAATGTATAACAAATTCTTTGGGCCATAAATAATGTTGCCATGTTTCTAAAGTCCGAACAAGAGCATATAATTCTTTTTCATAAGTAGAATAGTTCAGACTAGGCCCACTCAATTTTTCAGAAAAGTATGCAACAGGTTTGCCATCTTGTAATAACACACCTCCTAATCCAATTCCACTAGCATCACATTCAAGCTCAAAAGTCTTATTAAAGTCAGGAAGTTGGAGTAAAGGAGCATGTGTCAACTTATCTTTCAATACCGTGAAGGCTTCTTCCTGTGCGGTACCCCAAACAAAAGACACATCCTTCTTTGTAAGCTCATTGAGAGGTGCAGCAATGGGGCTAAAGTCTCTCACAAAACGCCTATAGAAACCAGCGAGTCCAAGAAAACTCCTCACTTGTGTGACCTTTTTGGGCTGCGGCCAACTCTCGGTAGCTTCAATCTTGGCTTTATCAACTTCAATTCCTTGTGGTGTAACAACATAGCCAAGAAAAGATACTCGGTCGGTGCAAAAGGTGCACTTCCCAAGGTTACCAAACAAACGTGCATCACGTAGAGCATTAAAAACAGCACGTAAATGTTCCAAATGTTCTTCCAAAGATTTGCTATAAATTAGTATATCATCAAAATAGACTACCACAAATCGTGCAATGAAAGCACGTAAAACTTCGTTCATTAGTCTCATGAAAGTACTAGGTTCATTAGTAAACCCAAAAGGCATGACTAACCACTCATATAAACCAAACTTAGTTTTAAATGCTGTTTTCCATTCATCTCCCAATTTCATACGAATTTGATGGTATCCACTATGCAAATCAACTTTGGAGAATATTGTAGAGCCCCTCAATTCATCAAGCATATCATCTAGCCTAGGAATAGGATGACGATAAAGAATAGTAATATTATTAATGTCTCTACAATCAACACACATACGCGACGTACCATCCTTTTTAGGCACTAGTATAATAGGAACAACACAAGGACTAAGAGATTCGCGTATATAACCTTTGTCGAGCAGCTCCTGTACTTGACGCATAATCTCCTTCGTCTCCTCTGGATTGGTACGGTATGCTGCACGGTTGGGTAGCGATGCACCGGGAATTAAGTCAATTTGATGCTCAATCCCTCGAATAGGTGGTAATCCCGGTGGCACGTCTTGTGGGAAGACGTCAGCGAACTCCTGCAAAATGTTAGTGACAACAGGGGGCAAAGAGGAAGGCACGTCCTCGAATGAAAATAATGCCTCTTTGCACACAAAAGCATAGCAAACAGATTTGCTAGAATCTAGCTCATCAATATCAGATTTGGTGGCAAGTAAACATGCACTTTTCAGTTTAATTTCAGAAGCAACATTAGATGGTTTATTATTAGGCTTCATTTGTTGCTCAAATTCTTTTGCCACAATCTGATTTTCACTCTTATTTTTCTCCTGTTTTGCTTTATTAGCTCTATTAATATCATCTTTCAAAATGGAATCAGGAGTCATAGGAAGCAAAGTAATATTTTTATCCTTGTGAACAAGAGTATGCTGATTGTTTCTACCATGGTGTACATAATTTTTATCAAATTGCCATGGTCTACCAAGTAATAAGGAACATGCTTGCATAGGTACCACATCACAATCAACATAATCAGCATATGTAGAGATACTAAAATACACACGAACAGTACGTGTTACCTTAACCTTGCCGCTGTTGTTGAACCATTGGATGTAGTAAGGATGTGGATGTGGTCTTGTCGTGAGAGAAAGCTTCTCCACCATATCCATGCTAGCCAAGTAGTTGCAGCTCCCTCCATCTATGATGACGCGAATAGAACGTTCCTTCACAACTCCCTTTGTATGGAACAAGTTATGCCTCTGATTTTGCTCAGCTTGTGTAACCTGCACACTCAAAACACGTTGAGCAACTAAACATTCATACATGTCAGCATCTTCAGCAGCCATGTATTGCGTCTCATGATCAGAATCATCTCCACCGTGTTCTTCATGTGTAATAAGAGCCAAAGTCTCTTCATCATAGTCACTAGCGGACTCATACCCACCATCCTCAGTAGCAATCATCACACGCTGAGATTGGCATTCTCTCGCAAAATGTCCTCTTCCCTTACAACGACGACAAATAATATCACTTGTGTGCCCTGTTGACGCCATGGAAGAAGAAGAGCTCTGTGTAGGCCCAACAGGTGTGCTCTTGGCAGATAGTGGTGGTTGTGCCTGCTTTCTTGTATCACGGTTGGAGGTGGCAGCCGGCGGAGGTGCGGTGTAGTAGAGCGTGTGGAAGTAGATGATGCGTGGTGTCCATGATGAAGGTCGACCTGCGAGAAAAGTTAGTCCGCGCCAGCGCTGTCGATCCTGCACTTCACGTTCAGCTTTACAAGCAAGATGGAATAATCGAGTGATATTATTATAATCCTTGTAGTCTAGAATGGTCTGAATCTCTCTATTTAATCCACCCGAAAGCGTGCAAGCATAGCTTCATTCTCCTCAACAATACCACATCTAATCAAGCCAGTTTGTAATTCTGATAATATTCTTCTACGAATTTTTCCTTGTCTTAAGCGCTGCAATTTTGAAGTAATTCACGTTGATAATATGGTGGAACCCAACGAGTACGCATAGCAGTTTTCAAAGCAGCCCAAGTAGCTGGAACAGGATATAATCTACAATGTTCAGACCACCAAACACATGCAAAGCTAGTGAAAGCACAAACAGCAGCAGGAACACGTCTCTCCTCAGGATATTGTAAACATGTAAATCGTTGTTCAGTTTCTAACTCCCAAGTAAGATATATATCAGGAACATATCTACCCTCAAATGGTGGAATATTCAATTTCAGTTTAGGGAGATGGTCATGATCTCGTACCTGAGGGGGAGCCCTAACATTGCCATTATTTGCATGTGGATGACCTGGTGGTTGTGGTGCTGGTGGTTGCACGTAGTTCTGATGTTGATCAACCTCATCCTCGTAATCTCCCACATAATCATCCTCTCCCACATCAGCAGCAGGAGCCATAGAAGTATCAACAGCAGCACCAGCAGCTTGGCCAGGCTGAAGAGGGACACGGGTCGCTCGGCGGAGGGCTGTTTCGCGATGTGGAGGTAGTCGTTGTTGTTGTTGTAGAGGTGCGTTAGGTGCAGCCGGTGGTGGTTGTGGTAGACGCGCGAGCAATTCATTAAACTTGTTATCGAGCTTTGTTTCGAACGCCTTCTCAATGCCATCTATCTTCTCCATGGCCTCTTCAAATCTATTTAGCACATCTTCCACCTGCCCACTCATCATTTGTTGAAACTTATCATGTAGCACTTTGTTTGTCATGTTCTCCCAGTCAGTCTAAATCGGCTTGTGATCCTGCCATGGTTAGCAGCAATAGAAACACACAAGAATATGATTCGATAGACTACTAGGAAGTGGTGGTGGTGGTGTGGTGGACACGATCACAAATCCGTCAAGCAAATCTCAAATTCTTACCAGTTCTTACCCAGCAGAAAGGCGGTGATCGGCAACCGATGTAGTCAAAACTCTCAAAGCTTGGATAGAGCGATTACCGGGGAGAGTCAAGCATACGATGTAGATGTATGTGGAGCTGGGAGGGCTTATAATATGGTAGCAAAAGGGTCAGCAATAATCAATTCAGAGATGCAAAGTTGAATAAGCGCTCAACGACGGTCTTGTGCTGGTCCTAGGCTAGACCGTGCTAGAGACGCGAGCCTAGAACACTAACAAAATCACGGCGCTGCACGGAAACAACGAAAAAGCACACTCTGGATTTTTTTTCGCTCTGTTTTTTTTTTGCGCTCGTCTTTTTTTTTTGTGAAAAATCACTATAATGGCGAGTATCTCAAAACTCTTCCCAGGTCAAACTGACAGGATGGGTACAAAATTTTTTTGACAATTTTTTTTTCGGAAATCAGGCCAGCGACGACGAAAAAGTGCGACCGAAAATCACTATGATGGCGAGTGTCTCAAAAGACTTAGAACAGCCTAAAAATAGGATAGGGAAATAATATTTTCGGTCGCGGAAATTTTGGCCTAAAAACTGCCCGGGGGTCTCTAGACTTTTTTTTTCCGAGACCTACGCAGGCAAGGAAACACGAATCGGAATTTAGATGGATCTCGAAAACAAACCTAATATGAGAAGAACTCGGATTGGTGGTGGATATATGGTGGTGGTATATGGCAGCGGTGGTGGTATATGGTAGCGGTCGTAGTATATAGATACAGATTGGTGGTGGTATATGAATAGGGATTCAGAGCGGTGGCGGATAAGCAATGGTGGTAGATGGCAAGGCGATGATGATGGTGCAGCGGCGGCGTGACAACTTATGACCAGAACTCGAAACTCTAAAAGACTAGACTCTAAGACCAGCAACTTGACACGGCGATGCAACATAAATTCAACAAAGCAAAAACCCTAAAAAGATTATGCAAAGGCTCAGATTGGTTCGGATATGATGAACTAACCCTAATTTTTTGTGTGGCTTTTTCGTGGACTTTAGGTATGAAGAACAGACTCGATCTAATCTATGAAAACTGTAAAATCTCACGAGCAACCTGAAAATCTGATACCACTTGATAGAGGCAAAGGTGTCCCGATGTTTCGATGAGATGGTGGCTATCGTTTCTGTGGGAGTCGACCTTGACGATCTGACTACGGACGTGCGAGACGTCGCGCCTTAGCAATCGCTAAACCAACTTCCGAGGGTTATTGACCACGCCGGAGCACGATCAACCTGACCACGAGGGCCTCTTTCCTGCGAGCAAACGAAGAACAAGCAAGAAACTAAGATTGCAATGTGGATGCGAATATAAGAGGAAAGCTTTATTAATGAATGTGGGGTTCTGTGACGCCTTGGTCTGGTCGTTGAACACAAACGAAATCTGTGAAGTTGCAGCTATGGCGAACTTTTGATCTAAACAAAACCCAAAGTCTAAGCACGCCCTAAGGGCTGTATATATGGAGGAAGAGGAGGGAATTTCGTGGCCCTTGAGGGAGGGGTCCAAACCAACCCTAACTCTTGTTTCCCACACATACGGACTCTAAAACAGCCTATACTTAAGTATTTCGAAATTACATGGGCCTGGCCCAATAATAAGGTGACGCAGCACCTAGAATAGCCTATGGACGAATATTATGAAGTGGCATCTTGTATATTTCGTCCAAGGCCTCATGCACTCATTAGGGTGGCTTCAAAGTCCTGGAACTCACTTATAACTCCGTTCCTGTTCCCCTTGCGCATGCCAACATCTCCATGCTTGAACTTGCTCCAAGGTTCATCTTTCTTGTCCACGGTAGGCCTTTCATTTGTAAGCAAAACAAATGTATCCAATTTAGGCAGCATCATATTCTCATGAACATTGGAATCGTTACTAAGAAACGAAAGTACCTGATAATTCAATTGGCGTGCGCGAGCTCTAGTAATTGGCCCAGTATGTATAGCAGCAGGGGATGTGGGTGTAACAATGGTATTGATGTCCTCATCAGCAGCGCAACAAGGGAAGTTCATTCCAGAAGGGAGAAGGACGAGCTCACAATGGCCCTCGGGAATCCTGAGCACCGTGGACGGACACGAGACACGCCAGGCTCCGTTTCATGGAAGGCTGCATTTCCGGACGCAGGGGGTTACAAAACCCATGAGAGGAGGAAGAAACTGGAGCAGATCCAAATGCAGGAGCTGCACGAAAGGGTAATGGGGCTAGAGGAACGAGAAGAAGAACGGAGCAAACGACCTGCCGAAGCTTCCCCCGAAGCTACCCCGCCATCTCAGTGGAGAAGCAGCATGGCTTCCACCAAGCTGCTTCAGCCGGAGCATGCCTTGACGGCTCCTGCTAGCTATCCCGTGGATGCTATCACGGAGTCTCAAAATTGCCACCTTATGGCGCAATGGAGCAATTTGAAGGTCAAGGCGGCAGTTGGCTCTCTTTATCCTACTAAACCCGACTCAACTTTTCACTGCCGACCGATTCCAGAAGGCTATGCTAAGGTGATGGTGGATGAAATAACGGAGGGATTTGAGGACCTCCGGCTTGACCACCCTACCGGTGAAGGGGAGTATCGGCTGGGTTCTTCTCTGAAGACTCCATGTCTATGGCGGAAGGATCTCATCAACCTTCCGAACTGGACGCCTCCGCCTCCTCCTCCTCCTCTGGCGAGTCAGGGCACTCCGCCTCCTCCACCGCCTCCTCCTACGGCGAGTGACAAACAGGGCACTCAGCCGGCTCCTTCTCCGGCGCGTGGCGGCACTCCGCCTCCTTCTCCGCCTGCACCGGCACGCCCGAGCAGCCAGCCTCCTCCTTCTTCGCCTCGTCAGCAAGGGCGGAAGAGACCCGCCGCCCGCTCCGGCTGCTCCGCACGTCGTAGTCCTTCTCCTCCACCTCGTAAGCAAGGAAATAAGACATCCGCTCCGTCTGCTCTGCGGCGTCTAGCAGTACAGCCAAAGGCGGGAGGAGATCTGATTCGGTCCTTCTCGAAGAATCCGGAGAAGTTACCGTATGAGAGGACCGAGGAGGAAAAGCGAAGATCGCGGAGACCGAAGTGCATGACTGGTTTGAAGGGTTGAAATCAAAGAGACATCCACCTCCGGAGGAGAAGGTAGATCCGGTGAAAGCGAAGCGCACTCTGGCTACGACAAAACCACCCAAGTCTCCACGAAAGGCAACTATGGCGCATTATTGGAAAGGCATTTGCGAAGCGGAGAGGTCGGGAAGTACTAAAAGTGATCAAAGAATGAAAGAGCGACGAGCTGGGAAACAAATTGCCCAGCTCGGCGAACAAACAACAATTGTGCCCCGCTCAAGGTGCACTGCTAGCGACATTGTCGATCCGAGGATGGTGCCGGTTATGGCAATCCTGAAGATTACCTGCTGACGATGTACATTATAATTTCTTGGAGGTGCAAATACAAAGATACGAGTACGGAAGCCTCTCGTCAAAGATGAAAAATCTCTATCAGCGATGATCACGAAGATTGCGTGATTGGTACATGAAAACCTGCGAGAGAGTGCGAGGAGGAGTACTTTCTATGTGAGAGTTAAAAGGAGCATGACCTCGTTGGAATTGAACTGTTGCCTATTCCATTTGAGGAGTTCTATCAGTTTTTCAATCAATTGGCCTCGATAAAGCGGTCACCTGCTACATGCGTAAGTAGTACTATACGTCATTAAGTCTCTCTATATAACTCAGCTCTTTCATTGCATGCATTTATAATTATCCTCACTATATTATGCAGATTGAAGATCGCCGAATTGAAGAAAAGACAAGTGGGTGACATTGGGTTCATTAACACATATCTCATAGATGCAAGTGAGGTTGAATTTCATGCCGAAAATACCGAGGCCAACTTGCTACAATCGTTGGTAATAAATGAACACAAGGATATAATACTCTTTCCTTACAACTTCAAGTGAGTGTTACTATCTTGTGGCATATTCGGTTTCCCTTATTAGTCCAGGTTATAGTAATGTAATATTGATGAGTTATGCATAAATGCTTGGTACCACTATATTCTCCTAGAGATTAAGCTTGAGCAGGGGTAGTAACTGTCTTAGACTCCAAGCGAAAAGATCCCAAGGAGTATGCGGACATGACTGAAATGCTCGAGAAGTAAGTTAAATCGATCATTATCCACCATATCAACAACTTTGTTCATTTCGATATCAAGTAATTGTTTTCTTTGTATGGCAGGGTTTGGAGAAAATTCACCAAAAAGCTCGGGACTGCCGAAGAAGCTGCAATTTAGACACCGAAAGTAAGTACTATAGTAGCATATTCCACGCATCTCCTAGTGATTCAAGCGCTAGTTTCATCAATACCATTTAACATGCTTGCTAATTATCAGTTTGATTGACCTCTATTTCTTGTAAAGTGGTTGTGGCAGGAACAAGGAATGATTTCTGTGGATACTACATTTGCGAGTCCATCCGCCACACGACACTGTGAGCGGGCTAATCGACAAACAATATGAAGTGCGTAAATAACAATATTCACAATTTTATTTTATTACCATCATTTGTGTTGAGTTTCATTCATTCATATATATATATATATATATATATATATATATATATATATATATATATATATATATATATATATATATATATATATATATATGTATATGTATTGACCCCATCTTAAAATTAGATGTTTGGATGCGGGATGAACTACTAGCACCAGATCGCTGCGAAGCAATTCAAGAGGAATTGGCGGCATTCTTTCTTGACCACGTGATCGCTGAAGGCGGAGAATACTATGTGGACCACGCGTCCGTATGTTAGGAGATTATTTTGTAAAAGATAATTATTGTATATATGTAGCCGATAGTGTCGGATAGATATACGAGAACTTGTTGTTCGACCAATCTCTCGGAGAAGGAGAGGTGGTCGATATCACTTCCTCTGTATGCATATATGTTCATGGCGATCTTATGTTTCCTTCGTTTGCTTACTAGCTAGCTAGCGTGTCTAGCTAGTCCTCTCTATACGTATGTATAGTGCGTAGCGTCGACCAAGCACGGACAAAGAGAGGACACTTCTCTCTATTAATTAGCTAGCTAACACAATATATGAAACACCTAAATTAACCCCCAAAACCCCAAACCCCCCTTTAAAAAACAAAACCCCAGCCACGTAAATCTTGTGGCGTGGTTGCCTATTGGTCCCGGTTGGTGTTACCAACGGACCAAAACCCTCTGCTGGGCTCGGCGCTTGACAGAGCCACGTGGAGGCCCATCGGTCCCAGATTCTGGATTGAACCGGTACTAAAGGGCCAGGGTATTAGTACCGACCCTTTAGTCCCGGTTCATGAACCGGGACTAAAGGCCCTCAACAACCGGGTCAATAGGCCCCTTTTCTACTAGTGTAAAGGATGTGGGAACTCCTTCAAGATGCTAAGGACAAAGGATTGGCTCAAGCTTCAAGCCCAAGACTCTACATTTTACATTTTAGTGACCCAAGATCACATTGAGTCTATAGGAAAAGCCAATACTATCAAGGAGGGAGGAGGTGTTGCTTAATGAGCCTCTTGCTTCGTGTGCTTAGTGATATGCTCGAAAACCCTCACCTACTTTCCCACTTCCACACATATGACCTAAACCTAAAGTCAAACTCGGCCCTACCGATTCTTTCTATCCGGCGCCACCGAGTTCAGATGTCATAGCCACTGCCACAAACCCTAGGCAAATCGGTTTCACCGATAGGGATCTCTGTCTCACCGAGATAGGATTATAATCTCTCTGTATGTCCATCACCAGATTCGGTCTCACCGAATGTGTGTGTCAGTACTACCGAGATTACAATGCAAACTTCTGGTTAACTTATTACCCAAATCGGTCCCACCGAGTTTGAGTGTCGGTCTCACCGAGTTTGCACGACCAACTCTCTGGTCAGCTAATTACCAAAATCAGTCTCACCGAGTTTGTATGTCGGTCTCATCGAGATTACGTTATGCCCTAACCCTAACCATATCGGTCCTACCGAGATGCATGTCAGTCCCACCGAAAACCCTAGTGGTCACTAGTTTACTAAATCGGTCCGACCGAGTTTGATGATTCGGTCCCACCGAGTTTGGTAAATTGTGTGTAACGGTTAGATTTTGTGTGGAGGCTATATATACCCCTCCACCTCCTCGTCATCCCTAGAGAGAGCCATCAAAACAAGCCTACACTTCCAGCATCCTATTTCTGAGAGAGAACTACCTACTCATGTGTTGAGATCAAGATATTCCATTCCAACCACATGAATCTTGATCTCTAGCCTTCCCCAAGTTGCTTTCCACTCAAATCTTCTTTCCACCAAATCCAAATCCTATGAGAGAGAGTTGAGTGTTGGGGAGACTATCATTTGAAGCACAAGAGCAAGGAGTTCATCATCAACACACCATTTGTTACTTCTTGGAGAGTGGTGTCTCCTATATTGGCTAGGTGTCACTTGGGAGCCTCTTACAAGATTGTGGAGTTTAACCAAGGAGTTTGTAAGGGCAAGGAGATCGCCTACTTCGTGAAGATCTACCGCTAGTGAGGCAAGTCCTTCGTGGGCGACGGCCATGGTGGGATAGACAAGGTTGCTTCTTCGTGGACCCTTCGTGGGTGGAGCCCTCCGTGGACTCGCGCAACCGTTACCCTACGTGGGTTGAAGTCTTCACCAACGTGGATGTACGATAGCACCACCTATCGGAACCACGACAAAAACATCTGTGTCTCCAATTGCGTTTGAATCTTCCAAACCCTTCCCTTTACATTGTTGCAAGTTGCATGCTTTATTTTCCGCTGCATATATACTCTTTGCATGCTTGCTTGTTTTGTATTGAGAATGTTAAACTTGTGCCTAAACTCCACTTAAACCTAAAAGAAGTTAAAAACTGCAACTTTGATACTTAGTGTCTAATCACCCCCCCTCTAGACACCTCTTCTCAAGATTCTACAGGTGGGTCCCTGATGTCAGGTGGAGGAATCATTATTTTGTGCGTAATAAGGAGGCATCGCCTTGCGTGCGGCCGTGGACCCAGCTGTCAGCCTCTCCATGTACAGTCCACTTCAGATGCATGTCGGTCGTTGATCACGTTGACCAGGCCGCGCCGCGAGCACCAGGGCGGTGGATGACGGCGAGGCATAGGAAGGGAACGACACGAGGCAGGGAAGACTCGTAGTTGTTTCCCAGCGGAGAATCTGTTGTCTGAGGTTTACTTCTTTGTCTGCCGTCACGGAGAATAACAGCAGGTGTGGGTGAGTAGAGGGATGGGTAGGCCAGCGATGGGAATGCACGGTGGGGCGGTGAGGCTGCTTGGCAGCACAGCCGGCCATGGGAAGGAGGGAGCGAGCAGTCCATGGCGCTTGTTTGAGCGGCTGGAGCAGGAAGAGCAGAGATTGAAGAAGCACGACGGCCGTGGGATGGACATCCAACAGTCACTGCTTGTGTGTCAAACTTTTTTTTAGGAAAGCCTCAAATCTGTGGAAAATAGCATACAGCCCATCTGCCATTATTTCTAATAATTTACAGCCCATTTGCTAATTCTTAAGGTTTTTTTGGAGCCCATATTCTTTTTGTTAGCATTACAGCCCATATTGTGGCCGCGGTTAACAAATTATATGAAATTTTGCATATTTCGGTGCGGTCCGAACTGCTTTTAATCCCGAAATTTCGACTCACATTCAAACTGATTTTAAAAATAAATGTATATCAATATAAAATCCAACAAATTCTCCATGCATAAAAATTAATGTAATTTAAAATCTCAAAATGAAAAAAAGATATTTGAAACTAATTGCTAGTTTGATGTGTTTTAAAAATGTACAACCCATTTCTCATTACTGATAGGCCATTTTCTCGGCCAGCCGAATGAAGCTCTCCTCGTCTTGAAAGATTTGCAGCCCAATAGGCCTGACAAAGTGACTTACTTGGCAAATCACAAAAAAGCTGGGCTGTGGCCGTGGACCCAGCTGTCAGCCTCTCCACGTACAGTACTCTTTCAATGGAAGTCGGTCGTTGACCACATTGACCACGCCACGCTTGAGAGCACCAAAGGCGGTGGGCGGCGCGAGGCCTAGGAAGGGACGACGCGGAGCCGGGAAGACAGCGGCAGTGGGTGCCCATGCGGAGAGGAGTATGATGGTTCATTAGTTGGCTGCGGCGTGAGGCTGCCGTCACCCGAGAATAACAGGGGTGTGGGTGAGTAAAGGGATACCCTGGGCCAGCGGTGGGAGTAGTAGGGGGCGGTGAGGCCTCCGCGGCATCACACCCGCCACGAGGCAGGAGCAGCAGCACGACCGGCGCTGCTTTGGGCGGCTGGAGCAAGAAGACCAGAGGTTGAAGAAGCACTATGGCCGTTGGATGGACATCGTACGGTCACTGGAGCTAGAATCGTTCATATTGACTAAGTTGACAAAGCCCTCTGTCCTCGTCAACTTAGTAGGCCCACAAGTCAGCCACCCACTATGGTGGGTCTGAGCTAGCAGGGGGTATTCATTTTTTGGTGAGTAATAAGGAGGCACTTACTTGCGTGCGAAGATGTAGCTGGTGGGTCCGACCTGTCAGCGGGGGGAACGTTTTTCGCGAAATCTGAAGCCCTTCCCGTCTGATTGCGCGACAAAGGCGTAATAAGGAGGAACTTTCCTTGCATGCGACCATGGACCTCGTGGGTCCCAGCCGTCGAGCTCTCCACGTCTGATCCTCTTCCGATGACTCTCGTATGTTGACCACGCCTTGGCCGAGCGCACCGAGGCGGTGGACGGCGGCGAGCCCCAGCTGGAACGACCGGAGATGGGGAAGACGCGCGATGGAGTCACAGACGGAGAGAGTGGGAAACTTGACTGGTTCGGTCGGGGTGGGCCTACACTCGGCAGAGAATAACAGGAGGTGCGGAGTGGAGGGATGGCCTGGCCGTCGGCGAGGTAACATTTGCCGAGGAGCAAAACAACGCTACTTTGGGCCTTGAAAGGCTGGAGCAGGCGGTTCCGGCAGCGCTGGGGGAAGAAGACGAGAGATTGAAGAAGAATGTCGGCCGTTGGATGTCAAGAAAAATTATCTCATTGGATTCGTATTTGAACATAGTTTTGAAAAATATAATGTTTGGTGACATGCATGAACATTTTCTTAGTTTAATCTATGGTCAAAATTTGGCACCAAATAAAATGGGGACCAATAAACCCGGACAGAGATAGTATTGTTCACTTGTGCTCCCCACCCCTCCATTCATTGAACAACCCCACGGGTGAATAAACATACAGTAAGTACTGTATTTATATAGAACGAACAAGCTCGAACTATTTTCGTGTAGTCAAAAGTTGAGGGCGGGGCTTTTCCCGGGCAGTATGTGCGGCAGTTTTCGGGTATGCGGTTTAATAGAGAGGCGAGGAGGGTGAGCGAGTGGGGCTGTGCGATTTGATGGCGCGTTACTGCTGGAAAGACTTGTGATATGACCACTCACTATAGTCATGAATTACTGGCGCTCCGACCGGGGTGATGCCCCCCTTCCGTTCCGCGCTCTAATCTGGTGCATGTCACGTTGACCCGGATGCTGGCTCTCCCACATGTCAGAGTAGTAAGAAGGATCAAAGAATGATGCGGTATATACTAGTAATATACTACTCCCTCCGTTCCTAAATATCAGTCTTTGGAGAGATTTCAATATGGACCACATACGGAGAAAAATGAGTGAATCTACACATAAAATGCATCTATATACATCTGTATGTGGTCCACAGTGAAATATCTCGAAGACTTATATTTAGGAGCGGAGGAGTACTACTCAGTCGGAGGAGTGCGAACCACGGCAGCCAGTGAGCCAGCGGTGCGAACCACGGTAGCCAGTGAACCAGCATAGAAAACAATGTGGTGATATGGCCATAAAAACAATGTGCTACGGTCCACTTGTAGTATGTACTGATAACACTCCTCTTTGTTTGGATCCACGAGTTAGAGCTAGTTTGGGTTGAAATAGCCTCAAATTATCGAAACAAGAGGGGTTAGTTTGAGCTAGTTTGCTCTAACCCAGCTAAAAAATTAGCCCGGTGGAGAGGTTCTAATTGGGTTAGTTATCCTCGGGCCCACTAACAGAGAACTAAAAAAAACTCACCTGCCCGCACCAGATCGCTCCTCCCCCTCTCG
The DNA here is from genome assembly GCA_021605205.1 of Aegilops longissima. Taxonomy (NCBI): domain Eukaryota; kingdom Viridiplantae; phylum Streptophyta; class Magnoliopsida; order Poales; family Poaceae; genus Aegilops; species Aegilops longissima. The sequence goes on from CM038678.1 coordinate 107,845,563, forward strand.
CACGACTCCTCCCTGTTCCCCATAGAGCCGCCTACCCAAGCGCCGCTCGCCCTCTCTCTCCTCCGCCGCCCTCTCCTTCCGGCCTCCGCCGCCCTACTCCGACCGCCCTCTCCCTCCGACCTTCGAAGGTCGCCCCGCTCCCCCTTCACTAGTCGTTTTTCTCCCTCTGTTGTGCGCGGCGGCGGCGCATCTACCAGGGAGGTCACGAGAGGGGTGAGTTTGTTCGTTCCTTCTCTGTCTCACGACCATATCATTGATCTTGCTTGCTCTAGCGCTAATTCTGATTTGGAAAAGTAGATCCTGATCAAACTTGCTATAGATTTGTGGTGCACGCATGGAATTGTTTGATGCTGCTTGAGGAGGTAATAAATCTTTCTAGAGGCCCAAAGATTCAGTTCACCTTTCTAGGTATTTCAGTTTGAGCTTGCATTATTTCTAGAGGCCCAAAGATTGAGTTCACCTTTCTATGTATTTCAGTTTAGAGGCTTGCATTATTTCTAGAGGCCCAATGATTCAGTTCACCTTTCTAGGTATTTCAGTTTAGAGCTTGCATTATTTCTAGAGGCCCAAAGATTCAGTTCACCTTTCTAGGTATTTTAGTTTCAGGCTTGCATTATTTCTAGAGGCCCAAAGATTGAGTTCACCTTTCTAGGTATTTCAGTTTCAGGCTTGCATTATTTCTAGAGGCCCAAAGATTGAGTTCACCTTTCTAGGTATTTTAGTTCTGAGCTTGCATTATTTCTAGAGGCCCAAAGATTAAGTTTCGATCGGTGACAGCGGCCCTGCTACCCATGCGGTGTCGACCTCAACTTCAAAGGCAGGCGTGGGAGGGGTTCGGGGCTTGGGCTCTCTGAGCCTTCCTCGAGGCGGCGATGGCGAGCTCCTCCCTCGGTCGTGAGGGGCTCAGGATCCCTCCCTATCGTGAATGACTTCCGTGATGTGTTAGCTCATTCTTTGTTTCATGAAGTGTTTTTTTATTTTGTGAAGCTTGATTGACAACTTGTATGTTTAAGTGGGATATCTCATTTGTATGGACAAAGTAAAAATTGTCATGTTTTTCATGCTTGATTTGTATAGATGGTTCTTTTATGTCAATTGTGAGCGGAGGAGGCCACAGAAGAGTCGACCACACCAAGAGGGTGCTTGGATACAAGGGACTTATTTTAGTCTGACTAAAAATAGGGTCCAAAGTAGTCAAATGATTGAGATAGAGCATTTATTGTCAATCTAACCCTGCCATCCATACACCTCTTTGGTTTAGAGTTAGTTCAGGGTTAGAATCTAACTCTAACCTCTAACTGAGTTAGTGTTCTCCTCTTCTCGGTTCATCGCCATCATACTTTCCCCATTCCTGTGTTTTCAGTATCCTGCGAATCAAAGAGGCCCTTTTTTGCGGGAAAAATCAAAGAGGCCCTAAGACTGGTTTAGGTCCGGTCATTTTTTATAAACGTGTTATGTCCAAAATTCAATGAACGTGCTCCGGTTTCCATGAAAATAATCCGGTTTCATGTAGTAATTCATTCATTTATTTATTCTTCTGCGGGGGGTTTGCATGTAATTCATGAGGTCTGAAATGTAAAGTACCCCGGCATATGCTCCGAGTCGTGCATGCACTACGACCCAGATGCTCTATGTCCCACATGTCGGCGAATGGGAGCACGTGGAAATAGCCTAGGAGTACATATAAGAGGATAAATGCGTGAAAAAATATGTACTATGAAGCGTAGCCGCGGTTCGAAAAGGAGACCTAAAGTGATGACAACTATAGGTCGCACGCACCCAACTAGTGGTAGTACTAGACATACGACTAATTTTTCCCTAAAAAAAAGAGGCACGAGTGCTCAGTACTCCTATTCTATAAACACGAGTCTCATCTGACAACAACGTCCGTGCTACAGCTAGCTCTCCTCCCTCGTTTCTCTCTTCTGGAGTAATTCTAAACTCGCCGGCGCTTGGTGGGCGGGTGGGTTTGTTCAAGCTGTGGCCCCACCTCACGGTGAAAGCGTTCTGTTGGAATAAAAATCCCATATACTCCCTCCGTTCTTAAATATAAGCCTTTTTAGATACTAGTTCAAATGGAATACAACATACAGATGTATGTAGACATAGTTTAGAGTGTAGATTCACTCATTTTGCTCCGTATGTAGTAGTCACTTGCTGGAATCTTTAGAAAGACTTATATTTGGGAGCGGAGGAGAATCTATCTAATAAAACATTAAGGCCACGAGGCGATGTAGTGCTGGTTACAGGAGGGAAGAAGAAGAGATGCATCCATCGACGACGTCCACCTCCTCGACTCAGGGCATTGGCCCACCGAACGGCACCTAAGTAGCAGCGGCTTTCGTGGCCAGGTCGACGTGCTTCTGAACAATGGCGTCCAAAGATTCCAGCCGCTGGAAGAAGGCCAACGTCTTTCTATCCTCGCTTGCCTTGTAGTGGCCTATGTAGAAAATTTCCTCGTAGACGTGGATGTGCAGGTCGATGGTTTCTTGCATGGCGAGGCGCTGCGCGGCGAGCGCGGCCTCGTGGTGCACATTCTTCGTCGCAACCTCCAGCACCTGCAGGGCCACCAGGGCTTGAAAGAGTTCGTCACCATGTAGGCCGATGAGGGTGGCAGGCAATGAGGAGCACTGGCGCACGGGCTGAAAGCGATCGACAAGATCATCTGCGCGCGCTTCTTGGCGGTGGTGAACTTGCGGATGGAGTTGACCATCATGTCGTCCATGCGAGAGGTGAAGCGGCGTCGGCGAGGGCTACGATGCTGCGATCGCCAAGACCGTCTAGAACGCTGTGCTGTGCGGTGCGGGGCCGCCAGCGCTTTGGATGATTTAGCGAGCGATTGCCGCTCGCCTCCATCGCCTCCATTGGTGCTTGTGGCTTCGGTCACTTGGTCTTGGATTGGAGCGGCGGTGTTCTTGCAGAGACTTGGGAGTAGATGGATTGGAGTGGTGGGGCGCCTTTATTATATGAGAGTCCAAACTCTGTTGCATTCACATCGTGTTGGCTCTATTCTGCTTCTCCAATTAATTCCCTCTGCATGTTATTGAGGATGCATCATTGACCGTTCAACGTCTCTTGAACCGCTACCCTCTTCCTCCTTGGCATTCAAGCACCTATGGACCCGTCGACGACGAGGTGCCTATGGTGACTTCATAAATTTCAAGATGATAGTGTCGTGCGTGTGTGCGTTCATAGGGGTGAGTGTATGTGCATGTATATGAGTGCTTGCGTCTGTACTGTGTAAAAAAACGTAAATGCGTGTCTGTCACGCCCAATATGCGACCCTATCCAAAAGGAACTCGACGGTCCCACCAAGGATAGACCCGCATATTGAAACGCTTTTGCAAGGTGGATATCATTACATCAACATAACATAATTGATGGGGATACATACATAAGGCACAAATGCCACAAGAATACATCAACATCATACACAAGATCAACATCCGACTACGGATGAAACATAAACAGAAACTCAAACAACATCAACCCTGCTAGCCCAGGCTGCCGACCTGGAACCTATCCCGTGATCGAAGAAGAAGCAGAAGAAGAACTCCAACACAAGCAAACATCGCTCTCACGTCATGATCATCGCAAACCTGTACCTACAACTGGTGGTGTAGTAATCTGTGAGCCACGAGGACTCAGCAATCCCATTACCATGGGTATCAAGACTAGCAAAGCTTAAAGGGAAAGGAAGGGGTAAAGTGGTGAGGCTGCATGTAACACCCTGGATGTAAACTTCCCCTTTTGGGCAATATATCAACTTGACCTCATCCTATTCTTCTTGTGAGTTTTGTCATGCTTGGCTTCATGTTGTTTGGTTATGTGGGTTTTTCTTTTTCTTTGTTTTGCTCTTTTACCATATTGCATTTGTGCCTCTTGTCATCTTGCATTTCCCTTCTTATCATGTGGTTGTGGTGTTCTCTTACATGTCATGTGGTTGCATGTTTCATTCTCAACTTGCATTACCATCTCCTCCTTCCCTCTATTTCTTTCCTTGTCAAGTGCTATTTTTTCCTTTCTCAATTAATGTTCATCTTCTCCCTGCAAATCTTGCTCTTTGCACTAAACCTCTCTGCAAAATATCTCCTCATTTGAAGTTGTTATGGTCAGATTCAAAAATGACCCAAGTTTGAAATATTTCCAAACTTGTCTTATTTTTCTACCTCTAAAAATGTCCATTGCAATTTATTTAAATAGTGGAGAATTCCAGGAGTTTGGGGATATTTTCCTTTCGCTCAAACTCTTTTCATTTCTTTCTGTACTTTCTTTTCTCTTCCTTTTGATTTTTTAAAAAGGAAAAAGAAAAGGAGGCAGCAGCAGCAGTGGCAGCCCAGCGAGTCCCTCTCCACAGGCCCCGGCCACTCCGAGCAGCCCAGCTCCCCTCAGCCCGCAGCCCGAGAGAGAGCGCGCCAGCCGCTCTCTCTCCTCCTCCTGCCAGCACCCGAGCCGCACTTACCCCGCTAACTCCCGCCCACGTGGGCCGCGCCGGTCCCTTTGGCAGCGTCGGTGCTGTGCACCTCACCCACCTTTCCCTCTCCTCTCGCCATCGCCATGGGGACCCGAGCACGAGGGGCGTGAGCTCGACCCGTCGCCCTAGCCCCTACTTATCCCTCTCCGTGTCCAACCGACCCCTAGGGTTTCCCTCTCCCTCTCGCCGCCGCCAGTAAGAGAACCACCGATTCGCCGCCCCGCTCCGTCCGGCGCATCGAGAGAGCGCCTCGTCGCGGCGTGCTCTCCGCCACCCCAACCCTGCGGCCCGTGTCCATCGTCTTCCTCGTCGTCGACTTCGTCCACGGCGTCGACTCTGGTGCCGGATCGCCAAGTTCGTCGGCGTCCCTGCTTCATCTTCTTCTCGCCAGGAACCGGCGAAGTTGAGCACGACTTCATCGTCGCGGGATCCCCTCCGTCGCCGTTTTCTTGTCCTGGGGTAAGGAGGTATAACCAATTCCCTCCTGCTCCGTCCTATCATCGATAGATCACCATAAGCGCTGTTTTGACTCGGTCTTTTCCGTGCTCCGGTGCTCGGCGAAGCTGCACGCCTTGTCCCGTGTGTGTCCGTGCGCGCGCGCCGCGCGTTCTTCCGCCGGGACCCCAAACTCCTCTCTGCACACACACGCACGCACGCGCTCGGCGTGCAGCAGCTCACGCTCACGCTGGCTGTTGTAGCTAAGCGTCGCCGTGTCCGTCGCCATGACCGAAACCCCTGCCCACGCACACCCACCCGTGCGCGCGCACGTTCCCCTCCGCACCGTTCGACCACCGCCGGGAGTTCCCGCAGACACCGCCGGCACCTCCGAGCCACGCCGTAGTAGTTTGCCTCGCCGGGTCGTCGTCCCCTCTCATCTTAGGTCCGGCCTGGTAGTTGGGTCAAGTAGGCGCGCCCTGATCCTACGAACCCCTAGCCTAGCCGAGCTGGTTTGACCCCGCTCTCTCACGCGGCGACACAGGTTCGAACCCCAGCGCGCCTCCCCCTTTTATTTCTGTTTCGCTCTTTCTCCGGTTCGTCTCCTCTGCGATAGCAGTAGTTAAGGGCCCGAGGCCCTTCTCTGTCGATCATCGCCACCCAGCCCGGTGGTAGCGAGGGCAGGGTTCCAACGGGAGACCGGGTTCGATTCCCCAGGCTGGATTTCTTCCCCCCCTTTTTAAACCCACATTGCCACTGTCTCTATGACAGTAGGGCCCCCATGTCAGCCTCTCAGCGCCCTTCTCCATTATTATTTTTTTTCCTTACCCCATGTTTCCATTTCCAGCATTGTTTCCTTTTCTGTTTTAGGCAAGTCCATTTCTGGACATTTCCAAATCTGGAAATTGCCATTTCTGTTAACTTCCAGTTTAGGCAGGTTTTGACTTAATGCTTTTGTGATGATTTCTCTACTGCAACCCTAACATATTATATATGTTTTTGGGGTAGAAAAATCCCACCAACTCAGTGGTGGCATTAGTTTCTGCATTTGGGCAAGTTTATGATCATGTCTTTTTTTGCATCATGTTGATGTGTTGTCTTTCATGGGCATATTTACTTGTGTTATGCTATGAGGTAGTTTGCACACGTGCATGGCTTTGTTCATCATGCTGTTATTGTAGGTTTTCTCACCATTCTTGTTTTGCTCGCCATATCCAACCCGTGCATCCGATTCCGGTGATCTCTATATCGATTTCTAACGAAATCATCTCATCCTTCGATGGCATGCTTGGTTTGCCAAGATGATGCCTGGTTTTCATTTACCTTCCGGGCGCTTATACGCATTGCATATCACTTCCGCATATCATGTCATGTTGTTGCATCATGTTGATTGTGCATTGCACCGTGATTTATTGTGGTTCCTTGTTTGTGTTGTTGCTTTGGGTAGAGCCGGAGGCGAGCACGTGAGCGAGGATCTGTTGAGAACGCTTTCGAGGATCAAGCTTTCGACAACTCGAGAACATTGCGAGCAAGATGATCATACCCTCGAAATCACTTCTATCTTTGCTATGCTAGTTGCTCGCTCTTTTGCTATGCCTATGCTGCGATGCCTACCACTTGCTATATCATGCCACCCATATTGCCATGTCAGCCCTAACCATCCTTTGCTAGCAAACCGTTGATTGGCTATGTTACCGCTTTGCTCAGCCCTCTTATAGCGTTGCTAGTTGCGAGTGAAGCTGAAGTTTGTTCCTTGTTGGAACATGGAGATGTTGTTCCTCTTTGGAACATGTTTACTTGTTGGGGATATCACAATATATAAATATATCTGCTATGTTTAACACATCTATATACTTGGTAAAGGGTGGAAGGCTCGGCCTTATGCCTGGTGTTTTGTTCCACTCTTGCCACCCTAGTTTCCGTCATACGGTGTTATGTTCCTTGATTTTTGCGTTCCTTACGGTTGGGTGATTTATGGGACCCCCTTGACAGTTCGCTTTGAATAAGACTCGTCCGGCAAGGCCCAACATTGGTTTTACCATTTGCCACCTAAGCCTTTTCCCCGGTTTTCGCGAGCCGAGGGTCATCTTATTTTAAACCCGGGCCAATGCTCCTCTCGAGTGTTGGTCCAAACTAGAACCACTTGCGGTGCCACCACAGAGGCAACTTGGGGCATCTTCGGTTGCCGTCGTAGTGTTCATCCGGATGTGCCACGAGAGCGAGATATGTGCAGCTCCTATCGGGATTTGTCGCACTGTCGGGCGGCTTTGCTGGTCTTGTTTTATTGCTGTCGAAATGTCTTGTAGTCCGGGATTCCGAGATTGATCGGGTCTTCCGGTAGAAGGAATATCCTTCGTTGACCGTGAGAGCTTATAATGGGCTAAGTTGGGACACCCTGCAGGTAATATCTTTCAAAGCCGTGCCCATGTTATGAGGCAGATGGGAATTTGTTAATGTCGGTTGTAGAAAACCCAAAGTTGACTTCAAATAATATACACATCAACGCGTGTGTAACCGTGATGGTCTCTTCTCGCGGAGTCCGGGAAGTGAACACGATGTTGGAGTTATGTCGGCGTAAGTAGTTCAGGTCACTTCTTGATCAATACTAGTTTCACGATCGCTTCGCTTCTCTTCTCGCTCTCTTTTGCGAAATAGCCACCATATATGCTAGTCGCTGCTGCAGCTCCACTTTACTACTCTGTCCTTCCTATTAGCTTAAATAGTCTTGATCTCGCGGGTGTGAGATTGCTGAGTCCCGTGACTCACAGATACTTCAAACAGTTGCGAGTTTCCGCGATGCAAAGGCAGATGACTCCACCGAGCTCAAGTGGGAGTTCGACGAGGAGCGTGGTCGTTACTATGTGTCGTTTCAGATGATCGAGAGTGGTGCCCAGTTGGGACGATTCGGGATCTGTGTAGCATTTGGGGTATCTTCTTCTATTTTGGTTCCGTAGTCGGACCTTGAGTGTACTCGAATGATGGATGTTTATTTATGTCTTGTGTGAAGTGGCATTGTAAGCCAACTATGTATCTTTCCTTGATTATTACATGGGTTGTGTGAAGATTACCTCACTTGCGACATTGCTTTCAATGCGGTTATGCCTCTAAGTCGTGCCTCGACCGTGGGAGATATAGCCGCATCGGGGCGTGACAAGTTGGTAATCGAGCCTTCCCGACTTAGGAGCCCCTACTTGATTGTTTGTTGGCGTTGTTGAGTCTAGAATGGAAAATGTTTTGAGTCTTAGGATTATATATATCGAGAGTAGGATTCTTTTACTTCCCGGTCCTTCGTCGCTCTGGTGAGGTATCTGACGAGAGTTTTGACTCTCTCTCCTCAAATTTCACTAAAAATTTTTTAGGATCACGTGGGTATCTTGGAATCGTTCCGATGGTTTTGTGGCGAGAACATTGTTCTTGGTGCCTCGACATTTAGGGGTTGTGGCGGTGTCCCGGGAGTTGAGCTCCGAGGTGTTGTCGTCACAATTTTATCGTTGCGAGCTGGAATACGAGTTTTGCCGACATCGAAATCTCTTTTGTGCAGTTGTTGGTGAGATAACCACGATAGCCCGATCTTGTGGCGAAAAGGGAGTATTGCCATGACTTGCATAACGGATGTTTTTGAAGGTCGAGGTACACGATTTCGAGGATTTCTTGGTTATGTGTTGACGGATGGATGTTTGGATCTAGGTATTGTTAGTTTGGGTGATATATTTTGTGTCCCTGTATCCCCAACACCAGATTGCATAACCGAGAAAGTTTCGGAGTTTATAGGTGGGAATTCTAGTAGCTTACGGGATATTCTTTCCGGCGGATGTATGATTTGAGATTGGGGTTCAGCGTCTAGTGGTCCGCCCATTCACGGTCGATTTACGATGGTCGCGAGGCGTCTTAAAGAATCCTTGGCTATGCTGATTCGGGGCGTCTTGTTAGTCATTCGTGGCGTCCGCTATCGTCGTGTCCGTGTGGGCCCCACCACTAACACTTTGGGCGTAAATCTCTATCATGTGTTTGTTCCGGTTCATTCTAGAAGCCAACCTTTTGTTTTCAGTTGTGTTATTCGAATTGTTTCTCAGACAGATGTTGTTTTCCATATCTGTATCTAAGTGGCTTCTCACCTTAATGGACGTGTGATGATTAACTTTTGGAATTCATTCGTTCATTCTTGTTCGAATGTTTATTGTGAAGACTAGATGTTGCAATTTCTATCCGTTGATTCTACTTATCTTTTGTCTATCAAAGGACTAACGGATGTCACCCTCTTGAGATGGCTCCGCCAACGCGTCGAATCCGGATCGCAATGATGGGGATCGATCGACCCTCCACCTCCACCTCCACCTCCGCCTCCGGAGGCACGGCAAGCTATCATGGCAGCCACCAATGCCAATGCTCGAGATGATTTTGCAGCTCTTGCAAGAAGCGTACTCGAGGGCAAGGCAATCAAGGCAATCAAGGCAATCAAGGTCAAGGCAACAATCAGCCACACTTTGCTACTCTCGGTCGGTTCCTCGCTAATCGGCGAAGTCTTTCGGTTTACGTGTTGAGGCCACAGACGCGATGATTGGTTAGTGGACATCTGCAAGCACTTTGGTGTAGCAATGTCGGACACGAGGACTTTGTCAAGTTTGCATCGTTTCAACTCAAGGATCAAGCTGCTGAGTGGTACCAGCAATACAAAGATTCCAGAGGAGGTCGTGTCATTACCTGGGATGAGTTCCGCCGTGATTTTCGAGCTCATCACATTCCGAAGAGTGTTGTTGAGAGCAAGCGTGAGGAGTTCCGCAATCTCAAGCAGGGCAACATGTCTGTCTATCAATACAATATCCAGTTCCAGAAGCTCACTCGTTTTGCTAAGCAAGATGTACCTGATGAAAGGAGTATGATCTATCAGTTCAGAGGTGGTCTGAGAGAAGATCTGCAATTACCTCTTGTGCTGTTTGAGCCAGATAAGTATGATGATTTCTACAACATGGCTCTCAAGCAAGAAGCGGCACAACTCAAATGCGAGGCTTCTAAGAAGAGAATCAGGGATGCAGTTCAGTCCTCCTCGTCCTCTCAAGTGGCAGCCAAGCAGCAGAAGTTTTACTGCCCCTCCTCCGTTCCGTCGGCCTTACCAGCGAGAAGAACTCAGGTGGCCGTGGATCTTCCCACCCACCCAACCCAAGCTATCGAACAAGTCTAATTCTCAAGCTCCAAGGTCAAGTGCTCCTTACCACCGTCCGCTCTCGAGGTCACTTGCAACAAGTGTCGCAGAAGGGTCACTATCTGAACAAGTGCTTCAACCAGAGGCGCCTTCCGCCTCCTCCTCTGTGAAATCTTCCAGCAATGCGGTGGTCAAGCATAATCCAAAGTATGCCAAGGTCAATATGATGAATGCAGCTCGAGCAGAGGATTCTTGAGATGTGCTAATGGGTAATCTCTCGATTAATGATATTCTGCTAAAGTCTTATTTGATCTTGGTGCATCGCTTTCTTTCATTTCGAGACCTTTTGTTGCCAAGCATGAATTTGTGACGGAAAAGATTCCTATTCCGTTGAAGATTGTGTCCCCGGGCAAGCAAATGACATCTAATGTTTGCGTCCCGGATGTTTCTATCAAGATGGGCGATTATAGATTTCTTTCTAAACCAGTGGTACTTGGTGACTCGGATATTGATCTTATTCTCGGAATGGACTGGCTTTATCAGCACAAAGCTCAGCTCGATTGTGCTGCCAGAGAAATTCAATTGACTCACTCTTCTAATGATGTGATCATCTATGCCTCTCGTGATGAAACCATTCGGTTGTTTTCTCTCAATGAGAAGGGCGAACTGAATGCCATCTCTCGAAATCCGATCGTTTGTGAGTACCAAGATGTCTTTCGGAAGAGCTTCGGGTATGCCTCCTCATCGGCGATTGAGTTCGTTATCGATCTTGAGCCGGCGCTTGAACCCGTTTGCAAGCGTCCATACAAGCTTGGACTGATGAGCTGAAGGAATTGAAGAAGCAGCTCGATGAACAAGAGCGTCTGGTTTGATCGGACCGAGTTCATCTCCTTGGGGTTGTGGTGTTCTTTTGTCGGAAGAAGGATGGCGCGGACCGACTTTGCGTCGATTACCGTCCATTGAATAAGAAGACAATCAAGAACAAGTATCCACTTCCCAACATCAATGAGCTTTTCGAGCAACTCAAAGGTGCTACAGTGTTCTCTAAGCTTGACCTTCGTATGGGGTATCATCAGATTTGCATTCGTGAACAAGATATTCCCAAGACAGCATTCAGAACAAGCTTTGGTTCTTATGAATATACTGTCATGTCTTTCGGCCTCGTCAATGCTCCTCCAACTTTCTCTCGGATGATGAACTTCATATTCAACCCTTACACCAATGAATTCGTCTTGGTCTATCTTGATGATATTTTGGTCTTCTCCAAGAATAAGAAGGATCATGCCAAACATTTGCGATTGGTGCTAGACAAGCTCGAGAGTATCAATTCTATCTGAAGTTCTCCAAATGTGAATTTTGGCTTGATGAAGTGCTTTATCTTGGTCATATCATCTCTGCCAAGGGCATCGCTGTTGATCCCGAGAAGGTGTCCGCAATTGTGAATTGGGAACCTCCTCGAATGTCAAGCAGCTCGCAGCTTTCTTGGTCTTGCAAGCTATTGCGAAGATTCGTTGAGAACTTCTCCAAGATTGCAAAGCCTCTTTCCAACCTCCTCCGAAGCATGTGAAGTATGTCCGGTCTCCGAGTGTGGCGTTGCTTTCAATACTCTCAAAGAGAAACTCGTCACAGCTCTGTTCTCCTCCTCTGATGAATCCAAGCCATATGAAGTTTTCTGTGATGCTTCTCTTCAAGGTCTCGTGCTGTGTTAATGCAAGAGAAGAGTTGTGGCTTATACCTCTCGCTTGATTGAAGCCCAACGAGAAGAACTACCCCACTCATGATCTTGAGTTGGCGGCAGTTGTCCATGCATTGATAACGTGGAGACATCTCTTGTTGGGAAGGAAAGTGGACATTTTCACCGATCACAAGAGTCTCAAGTACATCTTCACTCAGCCCAACCTCAACCTCAGGCAGACTCGATGGGTGAAATGATTCAAGAGTACAACCCAAGTATTGAGTATACTCAAGGCAAAGCCAATGTCATTGCAGACGCTTTGAGCAGGAAAGCTTATCGCAACAGATCTAATCCTCAAGCCTTTTCAGCCGGATCTCGTGAATCTTTCCATAAGCTGAATCTTCAAGTTGTTCCTCAAGGCTTTCTTGCCAACCTCATAGTCTCTCCTACTTTGGAAGATCAGATTCGTGAGGCTCAACTTCGGATACCATGGTGAAGAAAGTGAAAGCGTGGTATCGACAAGGGCATTTCAAGTACAAGTGCTTCCATGTTGATGACAAAGACACTCTGTTCTTTGAGGACGGATTGTGGTTCCTAAGGGTGATCGAGAAAAGTCATTATGAGCGAGGCTCACAATTCGCTTCTATCCATTCATCCCGGAAGTGCGAAGATGTACCATGATCTCAAGCAGTCATATTTGTGGACTCGAATGAAGCGAGAAATTGCTCAATTCGTGAATGAGTGTGATGTCTGCAGAAGAGTGAAAGCAGAACACCAAAGACCAGCTGGTCTCCTTCAACCTCTTGCTATTCCTGAATGGAAGTTTGATCATATTGAAATGGACTTCGTGGTGGCTTTCCAAAGTCCAAGCGTGGAAATGATGCTATCTTCGTTGTCATTGACAAGCTTACTAAAGTGGCTCATTTTCTTCCTATCAAAGAATCCATCACGCAGCTCGGTTGGCGAGCTATACACCTCGAGATTGTCTCCTTGCACGGCATTCCACAAGTGATCTCTTGAGACCGTGGCAGCATCTTTACCTCCAAGTTCGGGATTCTTTTCGAAGGCCATGGGCACCAACATTCGTTTCAAAGACAGCTTTCCATCCTCAAACAAGTGGCCAAGTCGGCGAGTTAATCAAATCCTTGAAGATATGCTCGGGGCTTGTGTCATTTCCTTCGGTATGAAGTGGGAAGATTGTCTTCCTTATGCGAGTTCTCCTACAACAACAGCTTCCAAGCGAGTTGGGCAAGGCCCCATTCGAAATTCTCTATGGCGAAAGTGCCGTACTCCTCTCAATTGGTGCGAGACAGGTGAACGCCAACTTCTTGGCAATGACTTGATCCTGAATGGAAGAAATGTGCAAGGTCATTCGTGAGAATCTCAAAGCCGCATAATCGCGCGGAAGAGCTATTATGATGATAAGCACCGTGATGTGGCTTTTGAAATCGGAGACCATGTCTACCTCGCGTTTCTCCAATGAAAGGCACTCGTAAACCGGTATCAAAGGAAGCTTGCCCCTAGATCGTGGGTCCTTTCAAGATCATTGGGAAAAGAGGCGATCTCGCCTATCAACGAGCTTCCATCCAACTTTGCAAGCGTGCACGATGTGTTTCACGTGTCACAGCCGCAAGTGCTTCAAGACTCTGAACGCACTATCAACTTCCAAGAGATTGACCTTCAAGAAGATCTCTCTTATCATGAGCACCCCGTTGCTATTCTTGAAGAAACCGAGCGCAAGACTCGCAACAAGTCAATCAAATTCCTGAAAGTGAAGTGCTCACACCATTCCGACCGAGAAGCTACCTGGGAGCGTGAGGATCACCTCCGTTCTGAATATCCGGAGTTCTTTCAGTCCTAGATCTCGGGACGAGATCCTCTTGTAGTGGTGGAGTGTTGTAACACCCTGGATGTAAACTTCCCCTTTTGGGCAATATATCAACTTGACCTCATCCTATTCTTCTTGTGAGTTTTGTCATGCTTGGCTTCATGTTGTTTGGTTATGTGGGTTTTTCTTTTTCTTTGTTTTGCTCTTTTACCATATTGCATTTGTGCCTCTTGTCATCTTGCATTTCCCTTCTTATCATGTGGTTGTGGTGTTCTCTTACATGTCATGTGGTTGCATGTTTCATTCTCAACTTGCATTACCATCTCCTCCTTCCCTCTATTTCTTTCCTTGTCAAGTGATATTTTTTCCTTTCTCAATTAATGTTCATCTTCTCCCTGCAAATCTTGCTCTTTGCACTAAACCTCTCTGCAAAATATCTCCTCATTTGAAGTTGTTATGGTCAGATTCAAAAATGACCCAAGTTTGAAATATTTCCAAACTTGTCTTATTTTTCTACCTCTAAAAATGTCCATTACAATTTATTTAAATAGTGGAGAATTCCAGGAGTTTGGGGATATTTTCCTTTCACTCAAACTCTTTTCATTTCTTTCTGTACTTTCTTTTCTCTTCCTTTTGATTTTTAAAAAGGAAAAAGAAAAGGAGGCAGCAGCAGCAGTGGCAGCCCAGCGAGTCCCTCTCCACCTGGGCCCCGGCCACTCCGAGCCGGCCCAGCTCCCCTCAGCCCCGCAGCCCAGAGAGAGAGCGCGCCAGCCCGCTCGCTCTCTCCTCCTGCCTTCGCGCACCCGCAGCCGCACTTACCCCCGCTAACTCCCGTCCACGTGGACGCGCCGGTCCCGCCTGGCAGCGTCGGTGCTGTGCACCTCACCCACCTTTCCCTCTCCTCTCGCCATCGCCATGGGGACCCCGAGCACGAGGGAGCGTGAGCTCGACCCCGTCGCCCTAGCCCCTACTTATCCCTCTCCGTGTCCAACCGACCCTAGAGTTTCCCTCTCCCTCTCTCGCCGCCGCCAGTAAGAGAACCACCAATTCGCCGCCCGCTCCGCCCGGCGCGATCTCGAGAGCGCGCCTCGTCGCCGGCGTGCTCTCCGGCCACCCCAACCCTGCGGCCCGTGTCCATCGTCTTCCTCGTCGTCGACTTCGTCCACGACGTCGACTACGGGTGCCCGGATCGCCAAGTTCGTCGACGTCCCTGCTTCTGTCTTCTTCTCGGCCAGGAACCCGGCGAAGTTCAGAGCACGACTTCATCGTCGCAGGATCCCCTCCGTCGCCGTTTTCTTGTCCTGGGGTAAGGAGGTATAACCAATTCCCTCCCTGCTCCGTCCTATCATCGATAGATCACCATAGGCGCTGTTTTGACTCGGTCTTTTCCCGTGCTCCCGGTGCTCCGGCGAAGCCTGCACGCCTTGTCCCCGTGTGTGTCCGTGCGGCAGCGCGCCCGCGCGTTCTTCCGCTTCGGGACCCCAAACTCCTCTCCTGCACACACACGCACGCACGCACGCCTCGGCGATGCAGCAGCTCACGCCGGGCTGCTGTAGCTAGCGTCGCCGTGTCCGTCGCCATGACCGGAAACCCCTGCCCACACGCACACCCACTCGTGCGCGCACGTTCCCCCTCCGCACCGTTCGACCACCGCCCGGGAGTTCCCGCACACCCGCCGGCACCTCCTGAGCCACGCCGTAGCCGCAGTTTGCCTCGCCGGAGTCGTCGTCCCGTCTCTGTCTTAGGTCCGGCCTGGTAGTTGGGTCAAGTAGGCCGCGTCCCTGATCCTTACCGAACCCCTAGCCTAGCCGAGCTGGTTTGACCCCCGCTCTCTCACCGCGGCGACCTGGGTTCGAACCCCAGGCGCGCCTCCCCCCTTTTTATTTCTGTTTTCGCTCTTTCTCCGGTTCGTCTCCTCTGCAGTAGCAGTAGTTAAGGGCCCGAGGCCCTTCTCTGTCAGTCATCGCCACCCAGCCCAGTGGTAGCAGGGGCAGGGTTCCAACGGGGAGACCCGGGTTCGATTCCCCCCGAGGCTGGATTTCTTCCCCCCCTTTTTAAACCCACATTGCCACTGTCTCTATGACAGTAGGGCCCCCATGTCAGCCTCTCAGCGCCCTTCTCCATTATTATTATTTTTCCTTACCCCACGTTTCCATTTCCAGCATTGTTTCCTTTTCTGTTTTAGGCAAGTCCATTTCTGGACATTTCCAAATCTGGAAATTGCCATTTCTGTTAACTTCCAGTTTAGGCAGGTTTTGACTTAATGCTTTTGTGATGATTTTCTCTGCAACCCTAACATATTATATATGTTTTGGGGTGAAAAATCCCACCAACTCAGTGGTGGCATTAGTTTCTGCATTTGGGCAAGTTTATGATCATGTCTTTTTTTGCATCATGTTGATGTGTTGTCTTTCATGGGCATATTTACTTGTGTTATGCTATGAGGTAGTTTGCACACGTGCATGGCTTTGTTCATCATGCTGTTATTGTAGGTTTTCTCACCATTCTTGTTTTGCTCGCCATATCCAACCCGTGCATCCGATTCGGTGATCTCTATATCGATTTCTAACGAAATCATCTCATCCTTCGATGGCATGCTTGGTTTGCCAAGATGATGCCTGGTTTTTCATTTACCTTCGGGCCTTTATACGCATTGCATATCACTTCCGCATATCATGTCATGTTGTTGCATCATGTTGATTGTGCATTGCACCGTGATTTATTGTGGTTCCTTGTTTGTGTTGTTGCTTTGGGTAGAGCCGGAGACGAGTACGTGAGCGAGGATCCTGTTGAGAACGCCGAGGATCAAGCTTTCGACAACTCGAGAACATTGCGAGCAAGATGATCATACCCTCGAAATCACTTCTATCTTTGCTATGCTAGTTGCTCGCTCTTTTGCTATGCCTATGCTGCGATGCCTACCACTTGCTATATCATGCCACCCATATTGCCATGTCAGCCCTAACCATCCTTTGCTAGCAAACCGTTGATTGGCTATGTTACCGCTTTGCTCAGCCCTCTTATAGCGTTGCTAGTTGCAGGTGAAGCTGAAGTTTGTTCCTTGTTGGAACATGGAGATGTTGTTCCTCTTTGGAACATGTTTACTTGTTGGGGATATCACAATATATAAATATATCTGCTATGTTTAACACATCTATATACTTGGTAAAGGGTGGAAGGCTCGGCCTTATGCCTGGTGTTTTGTTCCACTCTTGCCACCCTAGTTCCCGTCATACCGGTGTTATGTTCCTGGATTTTTGCGTTCCTTACACGGTTGGGTGATTTATGGGACCCCCTTGACAGTTCGCTTTGAATAAGACTCGTCCAGCAAGGCCCAACATTGGTTTTACCATTTGCCACCTAAGCCTTTTCCCCGGGTTTCGCGAGCCCGAGGGTCATCTTATTTTAAACCCGGGCCAATGCTCCTCTCGAGTGTTGGTCCAAACTAGAGCCACTTGCGGTGCCACCGAGGCAACTTGGGGCATCTTCGGTTGCCGTCGTAGTGTTCATCCGGATGTGCCACGAGAGCGAGATATGTGCAGCTCCTATCGGGATTTGTCGGCACAATCGGGCGGCTTTGCTGGTCTTGTTTTATTGCTGTCGAAATGTCTTGTAGTCCGGGATTCCGAGATTGATCGGGTCTTCCGGTAGAAGGAATATCCTTCGTTGACCGTGAGAGCTTATAATGGGCTAAGTTGGGACACCCTGCAGGTAATATCTTTCAAAGCCGTGCCCGCGGTTATGAGGCAGATGGGAATTTGTTAATGTCCGGTTGTAGAAAACCCAAAGTTGACTTCAAATAATATACACATCAACCGCGTGTGTAACCGTGATGGTCTCTTCTCGGCGGAGTCCGGGAAGTGAACACGGTGTTGGAGTTATGTCTGACGTAAGTAGTTCAGGGTCACTTCTTGATCAATACTAGTTTCACGACCGCGCTTCGCTTCTCTTCTCGCTCTCTTTTGCGAAATAGCCACCATATATGCTAGTCGCTTGCTGCAGCTCCACTTTACTACTCTGTCCTTCCTATTAGCTTAAATAGTCTTGATCTCGCGGGTGTGAGATTGCTGAGTCCCCGTGACTCACAGATACTTCCAAACAGTTGCAGGTTCCGACGATGCCAGTGCAGATGACTCCACCGAGCTCAAGTGGGAGTTCGACGAGGAACGTGGTCGTTACTATGTGTCGTTTCCAGATGATCAGTAGTGGTGCCCAGTTGGGACGATTCGGGGATCTGTGTAGCATTTGGGGTATCTTCTTCTATTTTGGTTCCGTAGTCGGACCTTGAGTGTACTCTGAATGATGGATGTTTATTTATGTACTGTGTGAAGTGGCGAATGTAAGCCAACTATGTATCTTTCCCTTGATTATTACATGGGTTGTATGAAGATTACCTCACTTGCGACATTGCTTTCAATGCGGTTATGCCTCTAAGTCGTGCCTCGACACGTGGGAGATATAGCCGCATCGGGCGTGACAAGTTGGTAATCGAGCCTTCCCGACTTAGGAGCCCCTACTTGATTGTTTCTTGGCGTTGTTGAGTCTAGAATGGAAAATGTTTTGAGTCTTAGGATTATATATATCGAGAGTAGGATTCTTTTTACTTCCGGTCCCTTCGTCGCTCGGTGAGGTATCCGACGTGAGTTTTGACTCCTCTCTCCTCAAATTTCACTAAAATTTTTTTAGGATCACGTGCGTATCTTGGAATCGTTCGATGGTTTTGTGACGAGAACATTGTTCTTGGTGCCTCGACATTTAGGGGTTGTGGCGGTGTCCGGGAGTTGAGCTCCGAGGTGTTGTCGTCACAATTTTATCGTTGCAGATTCTGGAATACGAGTTTTGCCGACATCGAAATCTCTTTTGTGCAGTTGTTGGTGAGATAACCACGATAGCCCGATCTTGTGGCGAAAAGTGGAGTATTGCCATGACTTGCATAACGGATGTTTTTCGAAGGTCGAGGTACACGATTTCCGAGGATTTCAAGATGAGCTCAAATGAAAACGATGCAATAAGATGAAATGATCTACTCTTCTAGACGAACATTTTGACATATTACACGCCCAAAACGGAGCTACATGCACAGAGCTACGATGCGATGGAAATGGCACAAAATTACCGCAGATTTCGGGACTTAGTGGATTTTACCCTCCGGAAAGTCAGCGGGGACGGAATGTGCGGATGGCGAGATCCGGGACGGAGGCAGGCGTTTGGATGGGCGAGGTGGTGGATCTGATCCACCTTCGCGGATCCGGCGGAGAGGAACTCCTGCGAGCTCCTCGGAGAGGAGGCGGGCCAGGCGGCCGAGCGCAGGAGGCGAGGCGGCGTGCTAGGCTCGGGCCGGCCGGAGGGAAGCCGAGGGCGGCGCCGCGGGAGGCCGAGGGCGGCGACTGGGAGCGGGCGGCGCGGGCGGGCGGCTCGGCGCCGAAGCGGCGGGATGGCAGCGCGAGGCGGGCAGGGAGGCGCGCGGGCGCGGAGCCATGGCGCCTCGAGGCGCAAGGCCAGCGAGGAGGCGGAGGCTGGCGGGATAGCTGGCGGCGGCGGCGGCGGGCGCGCCGGCGAGGTCCGCGACCGAGACGGCGGCGCGGGCGGCGGAGGACGCGAGGGACGGGCGGTGCGGATGGGCTCGGCGGGCCCGCTCGCCGAAAGCCGAGCGGCGGCGGCGGATGCGGGCGCCCGTGGCAGCAGCGCCAGCGGGCGCTGGGCGGCGGGTGGCGGAATGGACATGTCCGCGGGTTCGGACGTGTCCGGCTGCGAAGGGAGCGAAGGCTAGGGTTAGGGGGGCGTTTTGATCCGCGAATTTGGAGAGGCACATATTTATAGGTAGAGGGAGCTAGGAGAGTCCAAATGAGGTGCGGTTTTGCCACGCGATCGTGACCGAACGACCGAGAACATGGAGGGAGTTAGGTGGGTTTTGGGCCACTTAGAAAGGGAGTTGGGCTGCAAACAAAGAGACTTTTGCGGTTACCGGTTAACCGTTGGAGTACCAAACGACCTCCAAATGACACGAAACTTGACAGCGGTCTACGGTGCTATACCAAGGCCGCTTGACAAACCTCGGTCCATTCGAGACCGTTTAACACCCGCACATGAAAAGAGGCAAAAGGGGCGCCGGAGACATAGGAGTGCGGATTGCAAAAGCGGACAACGGGAAAATGCTCGGATTCATGAGGCGAACACGTATGCAAAATGAGATGCACATGATGACATGATATGAAATGCAAATGATGACATGGCAAAGTGCAACACGCAAGAACATGACATGGCAACGACAGCGAATAAGCTGGAGACACACGGCGATCGAATCCGGGCGTTATGATGTCAAAAGAGACTAGTCGGTATACTCAATATTGTGCACCTCGGAGAGAAAGCGATAGAACTAATGCGATTTATTTACGGTGCAGATACACTCATTTTGCTCCATATGTACTCCGTCTCGGTGTAGTCTAGTCACTTGTTGAAATCTCTAGAAGGGCAAATACTCCTTTCGGTTTCTGAGGCTATACTAGCAAGTAGTTATACGTTCTACTACAATAGTGGGCTCACATAGAAATTTTGTCTCATGCAAGAGCCTGGCTATATCGTGCTCAATGTTAGAATCGCAACGTTCGGTTTGCACTTGGCTCTTCAACTCTTCGAGAAGGCGAACAATGATGTTACTACTACGCTTCTACGATGTCGAATCCATTGCTGCATGTCCATCCACATGGAAAGGGACGGATAGCTTTTGTTGAAGTACTACCAAGCAAAGCCTGTCCTCGTTTGCGAAAGCAACCGTCTTGCATGGGCGAGGAGACGGCGTGTAGTAAAATCAAGCTTCTCCTCGATGTATGAGTTGTGCGACACATCTTAGCACGGCCCCACATGCTTGCCTCTAAACTTGGCTGAAAGACCCATGATGTACAATATATTTGCTGCAACCTCTAACATTTACCCAGCACAAATTAAATTATATGTGTCTGTATGGATCGTTACGATCAAAGGCGGGAGTCCCCCTTTTGAAAAAACAAATTAAAATATATATTCCTGTCTTGAGCAGATGGCGTGCAAAATACAATCACCGGGGTGTGGTAGGGCGGAAGACTATTTTAATTTTTTTAGAAAAACTTCGAGACGGCCACATAGCATGGAGCCGACCCCAATGATTTTAAGCTTACAGGCACGGTACACGCTGGACTAAGATCCGGTGCCTTGGCACACACAAGGCACACGTGAACAGTGCAATGCCTTGAGCTTTCAGCCATTAGATCGGAAATCAAGGTTCCAGATTTCAGTGAACAGTACCCCGCGCTATAGTATGTTGGTCCTGTAGCGATTTTCCTGTAGCAGCCTTCCTGTAACGATGTACCGTAGCGGTGACTCTTGATGTTCATCAGACCATTGTTTGTAGATCCAACGGCCAGGAGATTCCCTCAAGGCACGATACTGTTCATCCGTGCCTTGTGTGTGTCAAGGCACCGAATCTCAGTCCGTACACGCTATCCTAGACTACTCTACACATGAAACTGCCACACGAGCATCCGGGCTGCGCTTGGCTCTTCGCCTTTTTAGGAAGTCAAACAATGATGGTGTACTACTACGATGGAGGAGTACTACTACAGTACGCTTCTGGCCATCTGACATTGATTGAACTGCTGCATGTCCACCGCGTGCGGGAGGGAGAGCGTGTAGCGAAAGCTTCTCCTAGTCTTGCCAGCCACCACGCTCATGGGCGAGGGAGGGCGCTCCTGCCTTTGCGTGTATGCAGGTGGGCCCGACAGGTGTGTGGCCAACCTGTCATACAGCCAAAGGCAGGTGCAGTTAAGTCCGCGAGGGAGAGGATAATCAAACTTCTCGTTGATATACGAGTTGACGCGACACATCAAAGCACTACACTCGATATATTTCAATAATTTGTGTTTACCGATGCATTAATTACAACGCATGCATGCATGCCGTGACTCTTCTTTTGATACTTGCATGTGCTGATTTAATGCACCTTGAAGTAGTACTCCCTCCGTTCCTAAATTGTAAGTCTTTGTAGGGATTCCATTTTGAATTACATACGGATGTATATAGATGCATTTTAAGTGTGGATTCATTCATTTTGCTCCGTATGTAGTCCACCTAGTGAAATCTCTATAAAGACTTACATTTAGGAACGGAGGGAGTATAAAATATGTGACGGTAAAGCTTTGTAATACCCCGGCCCAAGTCGAGAGATGGTTGTGCACGAGGAGGGCGAGATCATGCAGACCGAACAGGAACATGACCCGACGATGGAGCTCTCTAAGGTCTCGATGGACCTCACCGTGCTCCACTGCCCCTTGTTCCTCCGCCCCTTGACGCCTCCAGTGTATGAGGTTCGAATACACCTCATCCTTTCGACTGATTAAGCAAGGTGCAGGTTTCTTGATTTATGTGATGTTCGATTGATTTCTGCAGTGCAAGGGAGGGCACATGGCCTGCGCGGACTGCCGCGTCGAGCGCCCCGGGAACCAGGGCAGTGCCAGAAGTGCGAGCGCGGCGGTGGCTTCGACGTGCGGAACACGGCGGTGGACTCCGTCCTTTCGTCGGTGAGGATGGAGTGCCCGCACGAAGGTTGTGGGCTCTACGTCACTTACCACAAGCTCGCCGATCACCAGAGCGTGTGTCCGCTCGCGCCCTGCAAATGCCCTATGCCCGTCTGCGGCTACGAAGGCCCGCCGCCGACGCTCTACCACCACATCAGCACCGCGTATCCCATGCCCATGCACAGAATCCAGTACGGCAAGGTGCTCCAGCTGCAAGTGCCACTGTCGGAGCCACGGCTCTTGCTGTTCGTGGAGGAGGACCACCGCGCGTTTTTCTTGGTCGGTGGCGTGCTCGACATCGGCGCACCTATCGCCCTGTCGGTCGTCTGCATCAGAGCGGGGGCGTCCCCACTGCCGCACTACTTGGCCAATCTATGGGCGAACGGCCCGCCGGAGGAGCCCAAAGGTACGACCGACGCCACCAAGGTGGAAATGGTGGTGACAAGCAACAAGGATCCCGACGACGACGACGTGCAGGAGCTGACCTTCTTGACAGTTCTCCCCAAGCCGCTGGCCGGGGCTAAGCTTGTGTCCCTCCACATTCAGATTGACAAGCTCACGTCCTAAATGTTTCGATAGTGCCTTCTTTTTATCTAGTAATATGCTAATATAGGGATTACCTTGGTCTACTTTAGCTTAAGAAATGGTGGGTTTTGGTGGCGATGCAGCAATTACTTCGACATCAGATCAGTAATTTCCAACAGTCGAACGGATATTTTTTGTCTGTTGGATATAAAGTTCCTTTGGGTAAGAAGTACTACTTGTCATCAAAATGGATAAAAGGAGATGTATGTAGACGTATTTTAGTTCTAGACACGTCCCTTTTTATCCATTTTGATGACAAGCACTCCCTATGTTCCACAATACATGCCTTCCATTTGTCAAAATATAGATGTATCTAGACATGTTTTAGTATATAGGTACATCCATGATAGAGCCAATCGGATGGTTGAGAACACTACAATTCGTAGCTACAGATGCGTGTGTGACTCCCAAATGCAGAGGCCGGGGGTCATCATCCTCCTTTTCGAGAAAAACAGACGCGTGTGTGAGAGGACGAGTGCGTGCGTGCACCTCTTCTCTTCCTATATAACTTACTACTAAACTCAGAGTACAAGTTTTTGTGGGTGGCACGATGGTGCGTGCAAGAAGTCCCGAGAGATAGGTTTAATGCATCTGAAAAAGGACTAGCCTAGAGCTCGCCACGTGGCTATTCCTGTCGAATGCCCCATTAACCGTAAGATATGTATACGACGGTGCCAGTTATTGCACGTACACAGCAGTACTACCTCCTTTCCGTTTTATAGGGCTTAATTCAAAAATCTCACCAACCAAGATGGTGAGTGGTGGAATATTTTTTGTAGTTTGCAAAAGCACCTAATTAATGCTCTTGTTTTTCTCAAAAAATTATGTTTATCAATGCATTAATTGCAATGCATGCATGCATAAAGTACATGCATTGGTCAATTTTCTCTTAATACTTGCATGCAATGATTTAATGCACCTTGGAATCTGAACATGTGTTGGGGAACAACCAAATTGAGCCTTATAAAATGGAAAAACTAAAATTTTGAGATAAGCCCTATAAAACCAGAAAGGAGGAGTAGAAAAGAAGTACTCCATCCGGAATAGTGCCGCACTTGAAACTAGAACCGTCAATAAATTTTGAGCTTGCGTCTCATGACATTCCAAATTACTCCACGCTATATTGAATTGCAAACCTATTCACACCGATCACAACCTAAACGGTTTCCCACTTAGGAGCGTATTAGTACCACGCTATATTGAATTCCAAACCTGTTCACACCGATCACAACCTAAACGGTTTCCCACTTAGGAGCGTATTAGTACTCGGTTATAAATACTAGTATGCCAAGATGACTGCACATTCCTCCTCAACTCCTCATCCACAAAAACAAACAAGTCATTCAGCATCCTTCCCTTGCGTCTGCCATGGCCAGCGTGAGTTCTGGGTCGAGAGATTGACACCAGGGAGAGGCGGGCATGGAAGCGGAAGCATGAGAGATGTCCCGCCTCGCTGCGAGGGAAGCCGACATGTCTCGCCGTGCGGAAGTAGCAGCATAGAGGTCCCGCCATACCGCTGAAGTAGCACGGAGGTCCCGCCGCGCTGTCGATGCAGCAGACTGGTCCGACCGCGCCGCGGAAGCAGCAGAGATGTCCCGCCGCGCCACGAATGCAGCAGAGATGTCCCACCACGCTGCGGCGGCCTGGGAAAATTTCTCGCGGGCAGGCGACGACAGTTATAGGCGCATGCATGCGATCGTCCATAGTGAGATGGATCAGATCTCCAGCTGGGCGAGGTTGCAGGACGACGTGAAAGCCTCGTTTGAACAGGCTACCGGCGTCATCCGGCAACTAAGGGAGGGCAATGAGAGGCTCCGGGGCGAGCGCGACCTGCTGAGGGAGAAGATCGTCCGAAGTGCAGACCAGCAGGAGGAGACCAACTCCTTGTTGAAGAGGACCGGCGTCATCGTCAAGAAACTTATGGACGAGAATGACATGCTCCACAACAAGCGCCAAAGGCTGGTGGAGGAATCCGTGGATGTTCTCAAGCAGTGTTTTGAGGACACGAAAGAGGTCATCGCCGCTCGCCTTGGAGACTAGTTCCCGCGGCCTGCAGCAACGCATCAAGAAAGTAGAGATCAGCGAGCCGGATGCTTGTCTTCCTTCTTATTTTGCCCTTGTGTATTTCGGGCGTAGCCGCATGTGACTTTTTTAATTATCTTTCAAATTATGAAAGACAATTAATCGTCCTAATCTTTCTGTGGAAGATCAATGTTGCGAGGCTGGAATGAAGAAAATTCTTGCTGTGGCGACCCTCGCGCTGCTGTTCTTCTAGTTGCTGCTGGGCTTCCTTCAGTTTCCTGGTTTCTTTTGATGTAAGAATCGGTTTAGGATGTGGATTGTGTCGTCGGTTGTGAAATGTTGGGTTCTAGCGCGGATGTTTGGCCTTTGTTGGCCTCTTGGGATGTTGCGGTTTCAATCTCGTAGCTTTTAGTCCTTCGTGTTAGGCTGGAGTTGTGCTGAACTTATTGTGAATTGCGGTGGTTTTCAGTAATGAAAATCGGAAGGGGCAAGCCCTTCTTTGATCAATAAAAAAATTTAATCATCCTTATATATTCATCAGTCTTGCTATAAGTCACAGTAGATCCTATATAGGTCCGTCGGATCTTACATCAAGATCCGTGCTTTCAGATTTTCTTTTTTCTCTCTTAAATCTCAGTCGAGTGAGACATAGCCACGCCATTAAACAGAGGCTCGGGCGCCATTAATGGACACCTTGGGAGAGAGGTGGACGGCAGATGGAGGTGAAAGGGCTCTCCTCCCGATAAGCACGCGCAGGGGTCTGATCGCACGCCTCTCGTATTCAAATAGCTACCCTGCATGGCGCCTCCTAGCTAATAAAAAATGGGGACACGTGGCGGCACATAAATGGTACTAGTAAGTAGAACACCCACGATTTCAATAATACTTGTTTTTCCGATTGTAACGTGATAGCACTTGTTCCAAAATGACTTTGTTGATTGTTAATGTGTGCGCCTTCGCAAATCGGACTGCAAATTTACCACAGCATGTTGGTGCCATGTCATGGCACCAAGCCAAGTTTCATTATTTTCATGCGTGTTTTGGATTTACAGGAATTAAAAAACTAAGTTTCTCAATGTTTCCAACCCAGCCACGACGCCCGAAATTTTGAATTTCATTCCCATTTCTTGCATGGAACCTAGTAATTTACCCGAGGACACACATGTGATTTTTCAACCAACTTTGGTGCACTAGAACATGTGCTTGTATTTCAATTTGAATTATGCACACAAAGGTGACACGTTCCCTCCCAGAACCACGAGCCTTCTTGAGAGAAGCTCTGATTTGCAAGAAGCTTATACCAAAATTTGTTCCTATTCGGCCAAGTTTTTTTACCACGGCATGGTGCTACCATGACATGACACCATGCTAAGTTTCATGATTTTAAAACCAAGTTTCTCAATGTTCTCGACCGAGCCACGATGCCCAGATGTTTGAATCTTATTCTCATTTTTTGCATGGGACCTACTCCCTCCTTCCATCTAAATAGGGCCTAATGTGTTTTTCAAGACAGCCTTTGACTATTGACAAGATTAATAGCACATGAGATGTATACTATGAAAATTATATTATTGGAAGCTCCTTTGACATACAAATTTGAAGGTATGCTTTGTGTAAGTTGCATGTCATATATTATTACTCTAATGTCTGGTCAAATTTAGCCTCGAAAAACGCATTAGGACCTATATAGATGGAAGGAGGGAGTAGAAATTCACCCGAGGACACAAATGTGATTTTTCAACCAACTTTGGTGCACGGGAGCCTGTGCTTGTAGTTCAAATTTGAATTATGCACATTAAATGACCAAAAACTCCATTAATGTGTAAATAAGGCCAAACAAAGCCGGAAAAATTCCAAAATTTAACAGGGCACTCATGTAGTTCTATGTTGCCTTTGTAAATAAACTCAAGGGGGACAACGTATATCGTTTCGCACTCAAAGGTGGAACGTTCCCTCTCAGAACCACGAGAATTCTTGAGAGAAGCTTCGGTTTGCAAGAAGCTTATACCAAAATCTGTTCCTATTCGGCCAAGTTTTTTTTACCACGACATGGTACTACCATGACATGACACCATGCCAAGTTTCATGATTTTAAAACCAAGTTTCTCAATGTTCTCGACCGAGCCACGATGCCCAGATGTTTGAATCTTATTCTCATTTTTTGCATGGGACCTACTCCCTCCTTCCATCTATATAGGGCCTAATGTGTTTTTCAAGACAACCTTTGACTATTGACAAGATTAATAGCACATGAGATGTATACTATGAAAATTATATTATTGGAAGCTCCTTTGACATACAAATTTGAAGGTATGCTTTGTGTAAGTTGCATGTCATATATTATTGCTCTAACGTCTGGTCAAAGTTAGCCTCGAAAAACGCATTAGGACCTATATAGATGGAAGGAGGGAGTAGAAATTCACCCGAGGACACAAATGTGATTTTTCAACCAACTTTGGTGCATGGGAGCATGTGCTTGTAGTTCAAATTTGAATTATGCACATTAAATGACCAAAAACTCAATTAATGTGTAAATAAGGCCAAACGAAGCCGGAAAAATTCCAAAATTTAACAGGCACTCATGTAGTTCTATGTTGCCTTTGTAAATAAACTCAAGGGGACAACGATATCGTTTCACACTCAAAGGTGGCACGCCCTCTCGTAACCATGAGCCTTCTTGAGAGAAGCTTGGTTTGTAAGAAGCTTATACCAAAATCTGTTCCTATTCGCCAAATTTTTACCACAACATGGTAGTACCATGACATGACATCCATGCCAAGTTTCATGATTTTCAGACGTGTTTTGGATTTACAAGAATTTTAAAACCAAGTTTCTCAATGTTCTCATCCAAGCCACGATGCCCAGACGTATTAATTTTATTTTCATTTCTTGCATGGGACCTAGAAATTCACCCGAGGACACAAATGTGATTTTTCAACCAACTTTGGTGCACGAGAGCATGTGCTTGTAGTTCAAATTTGACTTATGCACATTAAATGACTAGAAACTCAATTAATGTATAAAAAACGACAAACGAACCTAGAATAATTTCAAATTTTAACAGGGCACTAATGTAGTTCTATGTTGCCTTTGTTAAGAAACTCAAGGCGGGGGTGGGGCAGCGATATCATTTCACATTCAAAGGTGGCACGTTCCTCTTAGAACCATGAGCTTCCAAATCGCCCAATTTTTACCACAACATGTTAGCGCCATGACATGACACATGCCAAGTTTCATGATTTCCAGCTGAGTTTTGGATTTACATGAATTTAAAGTCTAAGTTTCTCGATGTTCTCGGCAGAGTCATGACGCCCAGATGTTTGAATTTCATTCTCATTTCTTCCATGGGACCTAGAAATTCAACCAAGGACACACATGTGATTTTTCAACCCACTTTGGTGCACCGGAGCATGTGCATGCAATTCATATTTAGATTATGCACATTAAAAGTCCGGAAACTCAATTAATGTATAAAAAGGCCAAATGAACCCGGAATAATTCCAAAATTTAACAGGGCACTCATATAGTTCTATGGTGCCTCTGTAAATAAAATCAGGGGGGAGGCAGCGTATATCGTTTCGCACACAAAAAGGTGACACGTTCCCTCTCGGAACCATGAGGCTTGTTGAGAGAATCTCCGGTTTTGCAAGAGGCTTATACCAAAACTTGTCCCAATTCAGCCAAAAATTATATGTATGAAAACAGGGTTTAGATTATCCCGAACATCTCGCTACCTAGACCAATAATGTACTATGATTTGAATTCAACATAAAATGGATACAAATATTTGAATTGGATAGCGTATGGTACATGTAGTTTATAGTGAAATATGATTACTGCTATATGCATGTCTTTTTGTTATCAAGATAATATTTAAATTATTGTATAAATTGACAACAATCGTATTCAAATAAGGAAAATTGATTCAAATTTAGTCCATATGGTAGACGACAATATATATGTTCACATAAAAATGTTCATACATGATGGAAGATCAAAATGTACGACTACATCAATTATAAACCGCGAGGTCACCTAATGATATATTCGAATTGAACATAAAGTGGATTCAAAACTTGAAATTCAAGATCATGGCATCTGTAATCATATAAAAAGGGACATTACTCTTTCTTTGGTGGGAATTGATTTGTTTTTTGTTGTTGTTGAGGGAAGTGCGAATCGATTTGGTACTATGCAGCGTAATCTTGTTCTCCCGATTTTTTTAACATTTTTCTTGTAGTTTTTTCAATGTCATCTATAGCAATATAGTAAAAGGGGACATGACTCTCTTGTTTCTTGTATGAATTGTTTTTTTACACGTTAAGTTTGTTCTGCCGAACAAGGAATCCGCACCTTGTTATCCCAAAATTTTCAAGCTCGAGTATCTTTTGTCTCACCTGCTTTGAAACTCCCGCTTCTTCAACCCGCGCCGCGCCTTGTTATCCCGAAATTTGGACGCGCGCGAGAACCTCCTCCTCATCAAAATCGCTCCCGCAGCCCAGACACGCGAAATCCCCCTACTACCCCTTAGCCGAAAATGAAGCTCCACCCCAAAACCGGTGGGGGTACACTGGTAACTTACCCTACATTTAGGACAAGCGCGTCCCTAAGCTTGGCTCCCCCTCCCCCTTCGCCCCCCCATTCGTACACCGAGGCCGCCAAAACCCGGGAAACTCCACGCTCCTCCGCCGGCCTCCCGACTGCCGCCCAGCCGAAGACTCTTCCCCGACTACGTCGTCCACCGCAACAGCTCGCCGTCCCTCATCCACCGCACCGGATGAGGATCCTTTGTTGATCTCGTCGTCCCGCCGGATCAGCCGCCCCGTCCTCCACCTCCAAGGAGCTGCCCCGACGTTCGCCTCGTCTATCGCGCCACCTCAATCCCCACAACGCCATCTTGACCTGCCCCACCGGAACCGCAACACCCTCACCAATTCATCTGATGAAGCCGATGCCAACTCGGCGCCACCAAGCAGGTTCTGCACTCACCGCTGCATTTTATCTTTTTTTCGATCTCATGGGGCTGCCGGTGCTCGATACTGAGCAGACATGGCGTATCCATCGACGGTGCCGTCGCCGGCCACATCATCCACGGCGTCTCTCCGCCATGTTGTTGCTTCCTCGGCGGAGACTTCCACAACGGCACTAGCTGCAGCTGCTCCGGCTCTAGCTCGCGCTACGGCTCTGTTCTTGCTGTCGGTCGTGCTGCTGTACTGCTCCTGCTTTCGTTCATGCTGCTGCTCTGCTCTTGCTCTCGCTTGCGCTGCTGCTGCTGCACGACCTCCGGCAGCTACAGGAGTTGCTGCTTTAGCACTCGCTCGTGGTGCTACTGCATGACTTGCTCTCTGCTAGTGCGTTCGCTGCTCGAGCGTCTGCTGATTTAGATCACTGCTTCTCTGCTACTAGTGCTCGAACGCCCTAAACATCTATTGCAATGCTCTGTTACTAGTTCAATCAGTTTCGATAGTAAAATTCAGTTTTGACTGTGAAGTTCATTTTCTTCAGTTAAGTTCAGAGTGAACAGTACTTACAGCATCTGTCGAAGCGGCCGTGGCGCGGCTGATGCGTTTTACATCTAGCACTTTTTGGTGATGTATTTTACATCATCTATTGTAGATGATATTAGGGTCCCACTTCAGATTAACGTTGTCTGTCTTGTCATGCTTCAGCCTCATCGCCGTACACCTTAGCGGAGCTGCTCCAATGACGGAACCGTCCATCACAGCAGAGCAGTACCCTCGGTGCCGTTTCCAGAGGCCTCGGAGCTTCTTCCTCGCCTCCGACAGTCACACCAGCATCATCACCATCCTCCACATCCAACCCAATGATGCTGAGGTCCACAAGGCTATGCCAAAGAGGTTGTACACTCGTTGCATCACTTTGTTTCTCCATTCCTCTGTTCTTCCAATTCATGTGAGCCAAACACCCAGGTTGACTGAAATCCTATGTTTCCAAATGCTCTGTTTTGCACGTGCATTCCTATCCTATTCTTGTGTTTTTCCTGTCCCTGCGTTTATAGAATCCTCCAATTCTAAGGAGCCCTTATAGATTTACTTCATTTTCAGATTGGCGTCAAAGAAAACTCTGTGTGTTATGTCCTGCTCATGCCGTGCCGTCATCCACCCCACCTGAGGTGCACCATCAACAGAAGCGTTCACTGCAGCAGAGATCCCCCCTGCAGACTTTCTTTCGCCGCCTCAGATCATCTTCCCCGTTGCCGGCAGCCATGCCACCATCATCGACTGAGCAGATGAACCTGAGGACTACACAGTTCCGGAAGAGAGGTCGCAGTCTTTCGTGTTTGCTTACATTATACATTGGTTATTATTACCTGCTACTTTATCGTTCAATCTTGAGTTTTGAATTTCCCATGGGTCTCATATCGAGCCAGCAACGAATAGTATCTGTCTACTATCTGGTTCATCTAGGGTCTTCTATGTGGTTCATGTTGGGTGGGCAACAAACAATAGATGATCCATTGTCTATCCTTTTAAACTGAAGCTATAATCTACCTGCTATCATTAGTTTTGGATCCATCCACTCGTTTGCTACCATCAGTCTTGATTTTTGCATCCACCCCTTAGGCCTTACAAAATCTAACCATTTTTTATTATGCATGTCGATATTGTACACAATCATCTTGAACATGTAGAGAAAAGAGAAGACCGTTCGCGTGCGAATATAATGTCATGCAGACGTTGCTCCATGGTGGTAAGTGGCCCCCTCTCCTGCATTTCAGATTGTATTCAGATGAAGATAACTGTTAGGATGGAGATTCGAATGAGCCGACCACGCTGTTTACCACCGAGGTGTTTGCTCTAACTTTGGCATGCTTGATGTTGGTCATATCATGCATTTGGCACCTTGCATTGCTTACATTATACATCTTATATGTCATCAGCTTAGTTTAGATTTGCTTTGTGTGAATGCCACCTATTTGGTTTTATATATACTCCCACCATTCCTAAATATTTGTCTTTTAGAGATTTCAACAAGTGACTACATACGGAACAAAATGAGTGAATCTACACTCTAAAATATGTCTATATACATCCGTATGTGGTAGTCTATTTGAAATCTCTAAAAGACAAATATTTAGGAACGGAGGGAGTATATGGGAATTATGCAATGCCATCTTCTTTAGCCAGGCATCATATCGTGAATCATGCAATGCCATCCTGTTTAGCCATCATCGATATGTGAATTGTATCGTGCCATATTTTTTCCATAATGTATTCCATTTGTCAACAATGTTTATACATTCATCTACTCTTCATGTGCATCAGCCATTTGAGTCGGTCATGGGAAAATCTGGAGTGAAAACAAGGTCTTACGAGAAGTCATGCTACTGTCGATGCAGATTTCTTGCTGGTTCTGAGATAGCTCCTTGGAGGAGGATTAGGAGAGAGATGACCAACAGATTCCCCGAGGTGCATGCTCTAACTTGGCTGGGTTATATTGCTCATATCATGCATATGGTGTCTTGCATTGCCATGCCATCCGCTTAGATTAGACATGCTTTGTGTGAATGCCTCTGTTTGCTTTCTATATCGATATGTGAATTATGCAATGCCATGTTTTTCAGCCAGTTATCATATATGTGAATTATGCACCGCCATGGAGCCAGGCATCATATATGTGAATTATCTCATGCCATCTTTTTTTCATTACGTATTCCATTTGTCGACAATCTGTGTATATTGAACTACTCTTCATGTGTATCAGCCATTTGAGCCGGTTATGGAAAAATCTGGAGTGAAAACAAGGTCTTCAGAGTAGGCAATGGTACCTGTTGAAGCATATATCTCGATGGTTACAGGGAGCTCCTCAGAGGAAGTGTATGCTCTAAGTTTCAATGTTTATATTTCTCATATGATGCATATGGTGTCTTGCATTGCTTAGTTTAGACATCATATGCACAATATTAAATTCTATCTGCTTAGTTTAGAGATCATACATGCGAGTGCCAGCTGCTTAGTATATGAATCAATTATGTCAATTATATCATGCCATCCTGTATACTTAGACAACATGTATGTGAATTATTTCACCCCAACCTATTTTAGAAAGACATCATATAGTTTTGTCTTGTAATCCTGTTTAGGTACTCATCATGTGTTGAATTATGCCATTATATCCTGTTAAGTTATCCATCATATATCTGAAACTGTATCATGCTATCCTGTTTAGTTAGGCATCATATATGTGAAATTGTGTCATGCTGTCTTGTTTGGTCAGACAACATATATGTGAATTACCACATCTGTCTATCATACAATGTCTGTACATTCAATTTATTTTCTTGTTTATCAGCCATCTGAATTGGAGGGGCTGATGGCAGTATCTAAGGGAGCAAAAACCCGTTCTTCACAAAAGATAGTGCTACCCGTCGATGCAGATAGAACCATGGTTGTACTGGCCCACAAACTAGCCCCACCACACATAATCGAGACTCTTCCAGATTGCACACTTACACCGTTGGCAGAGAACCAGCTACAACCCATCTAACCGCAACCCCAGCGGATAGTAACCCACTTATAGTTGACAAAGCACCATGTCCACCACAGAGTACCCCCACACGAGCAGTTTGTAAAGCTACTGCAGTGCCCAAAGCACGAAGACCACCACAGCTAACCCAAACTCCAGGTTTAAAGCAAAAGAGCAACTATTCTCAGGTCAGATTCCATAGCTATGCTCCATACTCCTTTGCTGTTGCATCACTGTATTTACTCATACCAACTACTTTCGAATTCGAAGGATCCAATTGAAACTCCAATGGTGCAACAAGTATGTTTTAAACCTATTTCTTTAACTGGATTGTTGTTCTAACTTCTTGGTCTATGTTGATTTCAGTTTAAGTTGTATAAACAGTTATGTTCTCATGTGATGCACATTACAAGTGCTGCCAATCTTTGTGTAGTTTCTCACACTTATATTCATCTATGCTGCTTTGTGTCTTAAAAATATATGAGTTGAACTGTGTCTATATCTTGATTAGGGAACATAAACTAGAATGATATGGAAAATACAGTGACCATAGTACATAGATATATGTTTTTTCATGCTGTTATCCTATCCACCTTACTCTTGAACGGTTTACCAAAATGAGTTTGGTATACTACAAGCTAAACCTGTGATGTGTGCGCTTGTTTCTCTTGTAGTATGCAAACAGAATATTGGAGAAGAGCACCCACTATGCAATGGTAGAGAAAGTAATACAGATAAGGTTCAAGATAGTGAGACAACCTGTTGGTCTCCAAGAAAGGTGATAAAACGATCTTGTAGGCGGTGAGAAAACCCCACAGTCCTGCGTTGATGTAGTGTTCGAAGTTTCTTCAAGATCAGCTGGCACAAGCTCTTCGAACTCGCTGCTGAATCACTTGCTTCTTCAGTCTCAGCTACAAGCTGAAAGGCATCGATCGGTTGTCTTTGCAGCAAGAAGTCGAAGGACTGAGGAAGTCCCTGCAGAATTCAGATGCGTACTTTCTTGTGCAACAGCAAGCGCTGGAGTATTTTAGCGCCAAACAAGAGGAAGTTCATAAGCTTGATAAGAATCTTGCCAGCATTATGGGTACCCAGGATATTGTTTCTTGAACTCTTCTGAAGTGGTTTCAGTTCTGGACTTCTTTTGCTACGGCGTTTATATGCTGCTGTGTTCCCTATATTTGCACTGGTGGCGAACTTTGATGCCCAATGGATGTAATATGTGTAATAGCCGTGATAGCCTAGCATAAGTTGCTTGCTTATTTATTTCCTTGTTGTCTTGTTTATTTGTTTGCTTGTAGTCAGTGCAGTTCTTTTTCTGCGGTTTGCTAGTGGCTGCAATAACCTATTTTTAAAACTAGGCCACAATAACTATGGGATAATATTTACTGTAGTGACACTAGGCCTCCTACGGGCCGTAGAAACAGTGGGCCTTCTACGGGCCGTAGAAACAGTAGGCCTTCTACGGGCCGTAGAAACATTGGGCCTTCTATGGGTCGTAGAAACAATGGGCCTTCTACGGGCCGTATCATCAATGGGCCTTATACGGGCCGTATGGTCGATTGGCCAAACATGGGCCAATAACAGGCCGCATTACGGCCGTAAACGGGCTAGAGTTGGAATCATCCGTTAATGGGCCGACCATAATGGGCCATCATTAATAGGTTGTATTTGATGACGCTATGAAAACGGTCCAACGTATTAACGGACCACAAACGGGCCGACTGTAACCACGGGCTGAATTCAGCCCACAAGCAGAAAATGACAGTAACGGGCCATAAGTAAACGAATGCTGAAAATGAGCCCAAGAATAAATGGACTCTGAGAAGATCGAAAGATAACATGGGCTGGAAACGGCCCAACTGAATAACGGGCCCTTAATGGGTATAAAGTGATACACTGTTCATTACGGGCCAGTTTCACCACAGGTCGTTAATGGGTGTAAAGTGATACGCTGTTCATTGCGGGCCAGTTTCACCATGGGCCGTTAATAGGCCAAGAGTTACATAGGGCCTCATATGGGCCGAAAGACGTCATGGGCCATACCTGGGCCAGAAGTGAAAACGGGCTGGAATCATATTGGATGGCCCAGATGACGCTACTGGGCCTAATTCGGATAGGGCGTAACGGGCCTTGGATTAGCGGGCTATAAATGGGATATATGTGAACAAGCCGTTAACAGGCTTTCCATGGGCCGGCCCGCCACCTTTTGACCAAGTCAAACGGGCCGGCCTTTTCACAGGAATGGGCCTCTGTTGGGCCGTGCCACGTGTCGACGTATAATAGGCGCCTTCTGTCCAATGAGTGGATGACATCTGTCCCAACGATGAGCCGACACGTGTTTCCTCCAGCCAATGATGATTTTACACGTGGAAAATCCCCATTGGTCGGGGCTGTTAACGGGTTATCGGATCAAAAACCCGACCCGATAGCTTAACGGTGTTCCGTTACGGTGGATGCCACGTGTCGGTCACCCTTGACGAAAGCACTTCTGTGACACGCGATTTATCGTCATGGAAGTGGACACTTCCGTGATGATAATTTTGGTAATGTCATGGAACACTTCTCGACAAACCTGTGTATGACTATCTTGATTCTGTCATAAATTTGTCATGGATGTACATGCATGATAAAAATGCGACCTACTGTGACAAACACGTATCATCACGGAAGTGTATTTTTTTTGTAGTGATATGTTTCTCATGTATTTAGTGCAGCCAAATTCGATTTATTTCACACATGGTATACAATAACAGAATGCAGCCACAACAATTGGACATCGCATTGCATAATTGTACCATGCAGTTAAGTAAACACCACAACAAATGAACCAAATATTAACTGAGCACCACATTGCACAATATAAAATACTCCTAATAGATCAGACAGTTAACCAACCAAGCATGCTTAACAACTTGGAAATATAGCAATTGTATTTGTTTCTCGTGTATTTACTACAACCAAATTCAATTTATTCCTCACATGGTATACAATAACATAATGCACCTACAACTATTGAACATCGCATTGCAGAATTGAACCAAACAGTTAACTAAACACCACATCACAAATGAACCAAACATGAACTGAGCACCACATTGCACAATGTATAACCAAACCAAGCATGCTTGACAACTTGGAAATATAGCAATTGTATTCATTTCTTGTCACATCCCAGATAGACCATGCATTAGGGTGTGCATCATGTTTAAATTTCATCTGAATTTGAAATGGGGAAGGCAGGAAACCCCAGAACACCCCCTCCTTAAAATAACTAGGGTTTACTAAAATTTATTTCAATGAATCCGAAATGCCCTTCAAAATGCTCATCCTCTTTGTTTGGGTTCAGCAACCATGTCAAAGAAGGTGGAACATTTTCTAGGTCACCTATGGGTTCTAGATTTAAATCACAAATTTCTGAAATGAGCATTTTAAATTATGAAAAATATTTTAAATGTTCAAAAATTGTCAAACTAAAATGTTTCATGTTGGGAATATTCCAACAAGTGACCAGGAGCATTTTGGTAATTTTTGGATTAGTTTTGGTATTTTTAAAAACCCTAAACAGAGTTGCAGAAATAGAAAAACTTTAAAAAAAAGAAAGGACTTACTGTGCTCATGACCGCCCACCTGCTGCCCAGCCCCAGCAGGCCAGTGAGCTGCTTAGCTCGGCCAGCGAGCAACTGGTGCTGGCCGGGCGAGCGCAGGGCGCCACGCAGCTGGCCGCCCCCGCCGCCGCCGCCGACCCGGACGACCCACGCGTCGTCGCCCCGACCCCCCGGACACCTCACTTCTCCCCTGCCCTCTCTCTCTCGCTCGCCCCCAACCTGGCCGACGCCATCGCCGACGCGCCACCGTCGACGCCGTGCTCCCCGCCGTCCACGCTCCTCCCCGCCATGTCTAGCAGCTCCGCCGCACCCCGTTACCTCTAGCTAGCTAGTTCCCCTCGCTCTAAAACACCCCGAGGCCACTACACGCACCTCGACCGAGCTCAAGGCCGCCGGAGATCCCCATCGCCGTCGCCGCCGCATCAGTCCACCCCCGACCCCAACGAAGCTCTCCACAGGTTCACCGTGAGCCTAGCTACTCCCCCATCCTCTCCGCTCTCTTCTTCTTGCACCACAACGAGCGCTCGATGATCACCTGAACCCACCGCCGCGGAGCTCGTCGCCGACGAGCCTCTGGTCACCCAATGGCCACGCCACTACGTCCATCGCACTCACCACACCCCAACGGGTCTAACGCTGCACTTCCCGCGCCTCGCCGGGCCCTCTAACCCCAAACCCGTCGATGGCCGAGCCCCGGTCGCCGCCCGACTCGTCGCCGGCGCCCACTCCGGCCATCCCGACCCAAACTAACTCCACCACTAACCGCGGCTCACCTCCAGCTACACGTAGGTGCTCCCCGCGCTCCATTTGGAGCCCGGAAAGTGCAAAAGCACTTGCTCCGCCGCGTCTGGCCTCGCCGGCGGCTAGACGCCGGTGAGTTGACCCGTCCGTGGGCCCTGTTGACCCTCTGGGTCAATGACAGGTGGACCCCTCCAGTTAAACTAATTAGGATTAGTTCTAACTAAAACTAATTAGTTAAATTAACTCTGACATGCGGGTCCCACTGGTCAGTTTGACCTGGACGACCCCGTTGACCCTCTGACGTCATGCTGACCTCATGCTGACGCATTAATTCAAATTCTGGAATTATTTTTTATATAATAAATTTCAGAATATAATTCAAATTTCAAATGCTTATAACTTTTATTCTATAACTCCAAATGCAAAGATTTATATATGAAAAATTATCAGAAAAATACACTCTATCCATTGGTACAGGTTTCATGCATGTTAAAACAAGTTAACTATGCTGAATAACCAGATTAAGATTTTGCACCATTAGGCCTAACTCAATGAGCTATCATTTGAACCTTTGATTCAAATGAGTTCATCCCCTGTCCCTTCAACTTGCATTAGGCCAACACACATCCATATTGCCATGTCATAGCATGCATCATATTGTTGCATATTGTTTGTATATTTATTTTGGTGTGTTTTCATGATAGGTTCTGCTTAGAAGATAACCTCGATTACCCATCGAAGGGCAGTTCTCTACCCCAGTTCCATCGGGCAAGCAATTCATTGATCATTCCGACAACCCATGTTCTCGCTTCGCTCTCGCTTTTTCTGCATTAAGACAACGCGATTCAACTGTTGTGTGCTGCGGTAGTTGAACCCACTTCCTTTGCATGACTGTCATTGCCACAATAACTAGATGAAACCCACTAGTATGTGTAGGAGTTGATTGAGCCATGTTTGTGATTCCTACCATGCTATGCTTGCTATGCTTAGAGTTGTGTCAGTCGGCTCATCGGGATGATGAACTGGAGTGAAAGGTTGTGTTGGTTCGAGAGTGTAAGTGTTGAACACGATTTGGTAAAGGTATCGATGAGAGGCCATGTAGGAGTACATGGTGGGTTGTTTCATTGAAGCGAACTTAAGAACTGAGATCTGTGTTTGTGATCCATGAACTAGCTACTACCACACATTGGGATCCTTAATTGACCCTCTCGGCTTCTTAACCACCCTTGTTCATAGTCCGGGAGTTGCAAGTAGTTTCGTGTTTGTAGCATCTTTGGGGCCGACGCAACGCTGACCTTAGGGGTGGGTTGTGTTGCGGTAGGCACCGTGGTTCGGTGTACCGAAAGTGCCCGTTTGGTATCTCGGGAACCCTGCACACATCGTTCGGGCTGTATGGGAAACCTCGGCGGACTCCTGCGGATGGAACCGAATAGGCGATAAACCTGGACTGGGGACTGAGTGTTTAGGTAGGCTGTGGCCGACACCCACGTTGGGCTTCCGCTTGAAGGTTGCGAGTACATCGTCGTAAACGACGATAAGTGGTGAGCGCGTGTGAAGAAGTATACCCTGCGCAGGTTAAATATGATCTATTGAATAGCCGTGTCCACGGAAAAGGACTTCTGGGTTACCTATATCGGTTCATAGACAAGTAAATGGATACTACTAAAAGCCTCAAGATAAGTGTGAGTATCGTGGATGGCCCTCTCGGGGATGACGAGAGAGGATCCACGGTGGAGTATTGTGATGGTGATTAGTGGACTGTGTGCGACAAAATGCTTTACAAAGTGTGTCACGAGGATAGCTTAGCCAAGAGTCAAAGCTGGCTTGCTGCAATTAACTCCACCTCCTTCTTGAGAATGTGCATGTATGATAGGATTACGTGGTAAGACTTGCTGAGTACTTTTGTACTCATGTTTGCTTAATCAATATTTTCAGAGGACTATACTACCCCTCCGACGGATTCTATGTAGATGTTGACTTGACGAGTAAGCTAGCCACCGGTGGCGATCTAAGACTTGTGAAGGGCCATTGTAGATAGAAAGGCTCCAACAAGCTTTCTTTCTTTCTAGAGTCTCGTACTCAGACTACTTTGCTTCGCATGTGTTTGTATGATTGTATGACTTGAGTGTTGGGTCATGTGACCCCTACCTGTATGACTATGTTATGTATGGCTCCTCGGAGCCTCTTAAATAAAGTACTTGAGTTGTAGAGTTTTGTTGTGATGCCTTGTTGTATTTACTCATATCGGGCATATTGCGTGTATGATTGAAATGCTTGGTATGAGTGGGATCCGACAATCTAGTTGTTTATCCTTGGCAGCCTCTCATATGGGGAAATGTAGTCTCGTGCCACGAGCGATAGTAGTCCGCTACAGCCGGTTCACGGAGTCCTGCTAGCCCAAAGACTACTGCTTGGACACTTGACTGGCGGCATGTGATTCATTTCGTTCCTATGTACATCCCTCCGGGAAATGTCACGGTGATACTTTGAGTCCTGCCTAGCCTGCTACAGCCGGGATACCGGAGTCCTGTTAGCCTGATGCTACAGCCCGAGTTCATCGTTGATGACCTACATGCTCGAAGTGTTTCATGTATGCCTGTCCCCATAGGTTAGTGCCGCTTTGGGTTCACGACTAGCCATGTCGGCCGGGTTCTTTGTCATGTGGATGCTAGCGACACTATCATATACGTGAGCCAAAAGACGCAAACGGTCCCGGGCCATGGTAAGGCGACACCCGTGGAATACCGTGCGTGAGGCCGCAAAGTGATATGAGGTGTTACCAGCTAGGTCGATGTGACTTGGGATCGGGGTCCTGACATTTCTCATGTATTTTGTAAAGATAAATTCGATTTATTTCTCACATGGAAGACAATACAAAATTGCAGCCTGAAGAATTGAACATCACATTTGCAGAATTGAACCAAACAGTTAACTGAAGACGACTACTAATTAACAAAATAGTAAGTAAGTGAGCACCGCACTGCACGACATATAGAACATATACACTGGAGCAATAGATTGCATGGTAAAATTAGATAGCACAGTTCACTAGAATTTGTGAAGGAAAGGCAGGAGCAGCACACGCAATGGGTAAACCGAGCATGCTTAACTGGCATAGCTAGCACATGGCAAGGTGCTCCTCCAAGATCTGGGGGTCGGCACAAATGGCAGCCATCACGACCTCATCCGCGCGTGCGACCGCGATTTGCTTCTCCGCTACCAAATGCTCCTTGAGATCCTGGCTAAACTGCGTGCACCATGGCTTAGGGCGGCACTTATTTGGTGGAGGGGTTGGTGATTTGGGTGGAAGGTGTTGCGCTCGCGCCGACGGTTGGGGCATGTGGGATGTGGAAGGAGGAGGAGGATGGGGGTCGGGTGTGTATTACCTACCTGGATAGACGAGGCCAAGCAGCGTGAAGGAGGGTCCCCAACGAGGAGGCGGCGCTGCAAGCAAGGAGTGAATGTTTCAACTTGGAAAGGAAGGCGGAAACAGGGGAAATGTGGATTTTGGTAAGGGGGAGGGGCAGGGAGGTAGATATTTCCACGGAAGCCGAAAATTTGGAATCGCTTTAGCCAAAAAAGTAGCGCGTAAAGTGTCATCAGACATGGTCCCTTATTCAGAACTGTGTACGATATGTGAACATCACAAACGATTCAGATAGCTTAACCCGTGTGTGATGAGTTCGAACGTCAAAATTTTTGGTTCGAATCTCCATGGTCACAGTGGTCATCCACGTCATTGCATAATTAGGGTACACAAAGGAGACTACAGCACACCCACACTTCTTAATCGAGCAAGTTCAGCAATTAAACAGAGCTAGCTGACCTAAATATTACTCTAACAAATTAAAGACCGACACTCTTAATTAAACAAAACAAAGAGAACTGGTACTACGGCTAGTGCTCGTCGATCTCCGCCGCCGCTTCCATGTCCAGCTGGCGCTCGACGGTCTCCTGGGGAAGGGGCTCCATGGCATCCATCGCACCATACTCGGTAAGCATCTCGCCATCCGCGTCCGCCATCTCTTTGGAAAAGGCCGGCATGAGCTAGGCATGGGCGGCCGTGATCTG
This sequence comes from Aegilops longissima, assembly GCA_021605205.1. Taxonomy (NCBI): domain Eukaryota; kingdom Viridiplantae; phylum Streptophyta; class Magnoliopsida; order Poales; family Poaceae; genus Aegilops; species Aegilops longissima. The sequence continues at coordinate 107,887,175 of CM038678.1, forward strand.
GGCTTGGACGGGCTCCGTTGTCGCTAGGTATGCGAAGGAGGAACGGACTGCTGCTCGAACGCTCTCGGCGATTTCCAACTCTTCAGCCGTGGGTTGCTGACCGTTGTCGGAGAAGCTTTGTTCAGGGCTAAGGCCGCCGCTGTGGAACAGACAACTGCTGTGCTGCTCTCGCAAGTTGCTATCCCCGAGGAAGATGTTGCTGTTGCCACCTAAGAAGCAACAGCGGCCATTTGGGCTGCCTTGGTCGCCCGGTCGCAGATTGCGGCCGCGGTCATGCACCTTGTTAGCACATGCATGGCGGCTGCGGCCGCGCTCTCCTGGAGTGGGCCACCGAAGTTGCCCTCACGACGCGGGTCCATGTGCCCATCTTTCACCGGCAACGATTGAACAGTGAAATGATATTTGGGGAGCGAGCTAGTGTGCTTGAGACGCCGGCTGTGGACTGTAGCTGACGCACCGATGACCCACAAGTATAGGGGATCGATTTTAGTCCTTTCGATAAGTAAGAGTGTCGAACCCAACGAGGAGCAGAAGGAAATGATAAGCAGTTTTCAGCAAGGTATTCTCTGCAAGCACTGAAATAACAGGTAACAGATAGTTTTGTAATAGGATAATTGGTAACGATCAACAAGTAACAAAAGTAAATAAAGTGCAGCAAGGTTGCCTAATCCTTTTTGTAGCAAAGGACAAGCCTGGACAATCTCTTATATACAGGAAAGCGCTCCCGAGGACACATGGGAATTATCGTCAAGCTAGTTTTCATCACGTTCATATGATTCGCGTTCGGTACTTTGATAATTTGATATGTGGGTGGACCGGTGCTTGGGTGTTGTTCTTACTTGAACAAGCATCCCACTTATGATTAACCTCTATTGCAAGCATCCGCAACTGCAACAAAAGTATTAAGGTAAACCTAACCATAGCATGAAACATATGGATCCAAATCAGCCCCTTACGAAGCAACGCATAAACTAGGGTTTAAGCTTCTGTCACTCTAGCAACCCATCATCTACTTATTACTTCCCAATGCCTTCCTCTAGGCCCAAATAATGGTGAAGTGTTATGTAGTCGACGTTCACATAACACCATTAGAGGATAGACAACATACATCTCATCAAAATATCGAACGAATACCAAATTCACATGACTACTAATAGCAAGACTTCTCCCATGTCCTCAGGAACAAACGTAACTACTCACAAAGCATATTCATGTTCATAACCAGAGGGGTATTAATATGCATAAAGGATCTGAACATATGATCTTCCACCAAATAAACCAACTAGCATCAACTACAAGGAGTAATCAACACTACTAGCAACCTACAGGTACCAATCCCGGATATAGAGACAAGAATTGGATACAAGAGATGAAATAGGGTTTTGAGAGGAGATGGTGCTGATGAAGATGTTGATGGAGATTGCCCTCTCCCGATGACATGAGTGTTGGTGATCACGATGGCGATGATTTCCCCCTCCCGGAGGGAGGTGTCCCCGACAGAACAGCTCTGCCGGAGCCCTAGATTGGTTCCGCCTCGTGGCGGCGGAGTCTCGTCCCGAAAGGTTTTTTATGATTTTTCTTCGGACGAAAGACTTCATATAGTAGAAGATGGCTACCGGAGGGCCAACAGGGGGCCCACGAGGCAGGGGGCGCGCCCCCACCCTCATGGCTAGGTGGGGCCCCCTCTGACATACTTCTTCCGCTCAATATTTTTTATTATTTCCAAAAATAACTTTTGTGGAGTTTCAGGACTTTTGCAGTTGTGCAGAATAGGTCTCCAATATTTGCTCCTTTTCCAGCCCAGAATTCCAGCTGCCGGCATTCTCCCTCCTTATGTAAACCTTGTAAAATAAGAGAGAATAGGCATAAGTATTGTGACATAACGTGTAATAACAGCCCATAATGCAATAAATATTGATATGAAAGCATTATGCAAAATGGACGTATCACGCACCTTGTCGTGTAAGCCATAGGCATACTATATATGCACCGACGGTGCTCCAGGATATTTTGTGCTGCATCTCACAGGGTTGGTGATAATAAACTATGTGCGATCTACTTGATTTTTCATCTAGATTTGAATTACATAATGGGGTCACAGCGGCAATGGACGGTGTTTGAATTGCTAGACCTTTTATCTGTAGTGAACATGCAACTATATGTGTGTCGTAAAAGAATTGGAATTATTCAGGGTTCGTTTGACCATTTTATACATTAAATTTGTTTTCTAGCCATTTCAGGTGCACAATTAAAAATTAAACTACATGCACATGCTGTGGTGCATGAACATGGGTTGTAAAATCATATATGTGTCCATGGGTTTATGCTTATGTCCCATGATAGAAATGGGGATGAAATTCAAACACCACGACACCGTGGCTCTTCGGCAAACGTCAACGTACTTGAGTTTGTAATTCTATTAAATCCAAAATTCGTCCGAAATTCGTAAAACTTGGCATGCTATCATGTAGCGGCATCAACATGCCGTGGTAAATTTTTTGTCCCATTTGGGGCTGGTTTGGGTATAAGCTTCTCATAAACTAGAGCTTCTCACAACACAAGTGTGATGGTTTCGGTAGGGAACGTTTCACCTTTCTGGACGAAACAATATCCGTTGCCTCTTCTCGATTTCAAATTTTTTCCTAGTGTCAACATAGAACAACAGGAGTGTTGTGTCAATTTTTGGGATTTTTCGGGGTTCGCTTGGACATTTTTATACACTAACTGAGTTTTTATGCATTCATGTGCATAATTCAAATTTGAACTATAGGCACATGCTCCAATGCATATAAATTAGTTAAAAATTCAGATATGTGTCCTTGGTTGCCTGCTTAGGTCCCATGCAAGAAATGGGAATGAATGTCAAACACCCTGCCACCGTCACTCGGCCGCAAACATTACGATACATGGTTTTTAAATTCTAGTAAGTCCAAAACTCGTCTGAAATTCATGAAACTTGGCATGCTATCATGGAGCGGCATCAACATGCCGTGGTAAAATTTTGATTTCGTTTGGGGCAGGTTTGGGTATATGCTTCTCACAAACCAGAGCTTCTCATAACAAGCATGATGGTTTCGGTAGGGAACGTCCCGCCTTTGAGGATGAAACGGTATCCATTGCCTCTTATTGCTTTCAAATAATTTCTCGTGTCAACATAGAACAACATGAGTGTTGTGTTAATTGATGATTTTTCGGGGTTTGTTTGGACATTTTATGCATTAATTGAGTTTTCAATGCATTTATGTGCATAATTCAAATTTTAAATACATGCACATGCTGCAGTGCATATAAATTGGTTGAAAAATCAAATTTGTGTCCTTGGGTGCATGCTTAGGTCCCATGCAAGAAATGGTAATGAATTTCAAACACCAGGGCACGGTTGATTGCCAGCAAAACATTGAGATACCTGGTTTTTAAATTATAGTAAATCCAAAACTCGTCTGAAATTCATGAAACTTGGCATGCTATCATGGAGCGGCATCAACATGCCGTGGTAAAAATTTCGTCCCATTTGGGGCAGGTTTGGGTATATGTCTCTCACAAAACAGAGCTTCTCACAACAAGCATGATGGTTTCGGTAGGGAATGTCCCACCTTTGGGGACGAAACGATATCCATTGCATCTTACTGCTTTCAAAAAATTTCTCGTGTCAACATAGAACAACAGGAGTGTTGTGTCAATTTTTGTGATTTTTCGGGGTTGGTTTGGACATTTGTATGCATTAACTGAGTTTTCAATGCATTTATGCGCATAATTAAAATTTGAACTACATGAACATGCTCCAGTGAATATAAATTGGTTAAAAAATCAAATATGTGTCCTTGGGTGCATGCTTAGGTCACATGCAAGAAATGGTAATGAATTTCAAACACCAGGGCTGCGTTGATTGCCGGCAAAACGTTGAGATACTTTATTTTTTTAATTCTAGTAAATCCAAAACTCGTGTGAAATTCATGAAACTTGGCATGCTATCATGGAATGGCACCCGACATGCTGTGGTATTATTTGTGTCCATTTTGAGAGAAGGCGCACTCGAATAATGACAGCCAACAAAGGCATTTTGAAAAAATAGCTGTCAATTTGATATCTCAAACGGTTGTATAGCTCAAACTGTGTGTGTTCTGTTAACCATTCACGTGACGCCATGTGTCCTGGTTTTAATGGCTGTAGGAGGTGCTGTGTGACAACTGCTTGACCTTGAATGTATGGGATGCGTGCGAGTGCCTTCCTCTCCGTGCGCGCGCTCCCCTAAGCGGCATGGAACGCCGCCATCGAATTCTACCTCTCAGTGCCGCCAGCTGCCGTCCTCCCACGCCCCACCCATCGATCCCGGGACGACATGATGCAAAGTGAGAGCAGGATTTGTGCATCTCTTCAACCCAAACGGTTCTTTTGGATGACCCATGTGCAACCACATACAAACAATTTGGTAAGATTTGCATCTGTCATATTGGGTATGTTGCCATTTGTCAAACTAGAAAGATTGAGATTTGTTGATCTAGTAACATTGCTATTTGTCAACCTTGTAACACCGCGATTTGTCAAAATATGAAGCTAAAAATCACTAGCAGTATCTAATTTTTGCAACTAAAATTCAGTAAATAAGCATATATTTCATTCATAGATTAAGTAGTCGTTCTTAATTTATACAAACAGTTCAACTCGACAGCTGGACCGACCAAACTTTTCCCCAATTGTTGCCAACCACGTAATAAAATAGCTAGTTCAACTATATATACTAGCTAGTTTTAAGTACGTTGTACAGTTCCACCACATCTATAGTCAGATGAACTGAACAAAATAGCCCCTAAATACTACTACTACTGCGGAGGGGCTTTGTACTACTTCCGGCTGCCTTTTCTCTGCCGAGCTCGCTCAGTAAGAGGCGGAGGAGGAGGAGCCTACCGACGAGCTGGGCAACCGCAATACGGCGCCTGCCACTGTTGCAGCTTCAGCGACGCTCACCTCGAACACCCTCTGCCGCTCCAGATGACCCCTCTCGAAGCGGTGGTTCTCCTCGTAGGTCTCCTGATTCCTCGCCTCTGAGGCGGCTTGTGCCACGGCCATGGCGGCGGTTAGGCTCTTTGCGTTCTCGCTGAGGCGCTCCTCCTCCTTCCGCGGGAACTCGGTGTAGCGCGCAAGGTCGCTGACGCAGGTGCGGGCATCCACCTCCGCCTCCTGCCTTTGGGCGGCGGTGGCGGAGTGGTTGATGACCCCGGCGGTCGACGGTGGGCTTGCGACCACGGCGACCAACGATGGGGTGGCGTCCACGACCACCACCTCCTGCCTTCGGGCCGCGGTGGCGGAGCGGGTGATGGCCACGGTGGCCGGCAGTGGGGTGGCGGCCACGATGGCCACCTCCACCTTTGGGCCGCGACGGCGGAGCGTGCGATGGCCCTGGCTTTCGACGGTGGTGTGGCGGCAACGGCGGCCGGCCACAGCTGTCGACGGGCACCGGCGGCGGAGCGTGTGGTGGGTGTTCCGCGCACACCCAATAGGGACGCCACACGCACTACACTACGCTGGGGAGTGTGCCGCCTCCGCGGTGTAGCCTCCCAGCTGGAGCTGTCCTCTGATAACTACAGAGTGGCTGAGTGACAACGACAGACCTGTGCCATTGGTGATTGTGGGAGAAGCAGACGAAATAAGCTACAGGAGGGAGGCGAAAATGCGACGCAGGACTCGCCGGACGTGAGGGTTTTTATAGTAGGCCAGTAAGGATTGGGATTTGGGGGGATTTCACTGACTCGGGCGATAAGCTTGCGCGGGAACCTTCGAGGTTGCGCGGGAATGGGCTCACCGACGATTCATTGGAACCACCGTTTGGCCAAAAGAACGCCCCCGCGCGCTGCTCAAGCTTGCGTTGTAAGCTGTCTGCGGCAGCGGGGTGACAAGACATGCGAGAGGACGAAAGGCCACGTACACACACGGTTAATAAAAAATGTTTGCGATTTAATTACCTACTATACCCCCATCTTGGTTTATAAGTATGATTTAACTAATAAAATACGAATGCATGTCGCTAAAGACTATATAGTTGGATTCGTATTTGAACATAGTTTCCAATTATATAATTTTATAGCATGCATTAACATTTTGTTGGTTAAATTTGATGGCAAAGTATGGAACATAATATAAAGGAGACTATAGACGAGGTGGAGGTGGTAGCACACGGCCGCTCTCTACGCAGCGATGCAACTATCGGCCGGCTTGTAGGCGACCATTTCTTGTGTGTTCAACTCCTCTATGCATGTGGTTGCTTGCGGTTCAGGCGGCCGCGGCGCGCTCTGCTCATGTCCCGCCGCGCGCGCTCTGCTCTCGCGTCCGTTCGGGTGCTCTGTCCTCGTCCCTCCACGCACGCTGCCAGTGTTTGGGGCCGGTGTACGATCACGCACGTTCGTGTGCACGCGGATGTGCCGGCGCGGCGCGACGATGCAGTTACCCGCTGCAAAAACTGCCATACGGACGCGCAGCGAATCCAAGACGCCCGGCCCCTATTTATTCCTGCGACCATTTACCTTATATCTATCGTGTCACATGACACAATAAGCACACCCACGATGACACATACAGAGAGGACATCCAGCGGTTCCAATGGCGCTCCCCGTGGCTCCAATGGCGCTCCCAACGGCCGATGACGACAATGGCGGGCAGTTCACCACGCATCACGTAGTGGACACCCACGTGAGGGGGAAGGCCCTCTCGGTGGTGTACACGAATGACCCGGTCTCGGTGGAGAGCTCCATCCAAACTATGGAGCAGTTCCTTGCCGACGACAAGTACCGAGTGGTCGGCTTCGACCTCGAGTACACCATCGGTCGTGCCGGGCGCGATCAGAAGGTTGCCGTCACCCAGTTGTGTGTGCGACATGACGTCCTCGTCTACCACTACCACCATGCCACAAGGCCTTGCAACCATTTCTCCAGGTTTATCAACAGCTCCGACTACAGTTTCGCTACGGTGGACACCACCAACAATCTAAAAGCGCTCAAGGTCTCGGACTTGAAATGCCCGAATCATGTCAACATCCAGCACCACTACAAGGTCTGGGGCAGCAACAAAAACAAACTGAACTCCTTGGTTGACCTCGCCTCGGCCATCATCGACCCCTACTACATGAAGATGAAGAATGAGAACAATAAGGACAAGAACGCCTGGCACAGTGTGTGGCATGAGAGACTGGATGAACAACATGTCAAGTACGCGGCCATGGATGCGTACACAAGCTACGAGATGTACATGTGGATCGTTGACATGAGGAAGTGTCTTCTTCCTGCCCCATACGATGGATCGAGCCATAGAGCATTGGCGGGAGCGTCACAAGAAGTAGATGACTAGACGATCGTTTCTCCTACTTTAGAATGCATGCAATTGTTTATTGAGGTGTGTGCGAATGATCTGTATAGTCACTTATGTAATTGGATGTTTATTTTAGTTATATATATACATGTTATTCTACTGTAGACAGAGCTGAAGGAAATATGCCCTAGAGGCAATAATAAAGTTTTTATTTATATTTCCTTATATCATGATAAATGTTTATTATTCATGCTAGAATTGTATTAACTGGAAACTTGGTACGTGTGTGAATACATAGACAAACAGAGTGTCCTTAGTGTTCCTCTACTTGACTAGCTCGTTAATAAAAGATGGTTAAGTTCCTTAACCATAGACATGTGTTGTCATTTGATGAACGGGATCACATCATTGGAGAATGATGTGATGGACAAGACCCATCCGTTAGCTTAGCATTAATGATCGTTTAGTTTTATTGCTATTGCTTTTTTTTACTATATACTGCAAGGCAACAGCCTCACAGCCCTTCATTGAAAAGAAATAGAGAAGTTACAAATTTACAAATTTACAAGCAGAAGAAAGAAAATACTTACAAAGAGGTCTAGGAAAGGGTAGCTATCCAAGAGATTAAGCTATCTTTATATTTACATCTAATTCTATGAGACAAAAGAGAAATGTCATGGATAAAGTTCCTCCTCCAAGATCTAAAGGAAGGCTGCTCATTTCTGAAGATATTCCCATTCCTTTATGTCCAAATATTCCATAAAGCGGTGAAGACAACCTTTGTGAAAAAGGAAGACCAAAATCACTCCTAGCTGATTGAGCCATCTCATATGTGGTCTGGTTCGGCTGAACAGCCCAAGAAATTCCAAGATAGTTCCAAACCCTTTGACTGAAGTTGCAAGCAAAGAAAATATGAGCCCGATCTTCATTGGTAGCACAACGGCCTAGCACACATGTGTCATCCTGGATGATCCAGTGTCGGTGCTGCATCATATCCCTGGTATTCAAACGATCCATTAAAAGAAGCCAACCGAACACCTTAAACTTGAGAGTGCATGCATACTTCCAAATCCATTTGAAAAAGGGATCAACCACTAGGTGGGAGAAGCAGGACTCATAGTAAATTTTTGACTTAAAATCACCAGATTTAGATGGCCATTTCCAAATGTCCTTCCTCTCCTCATCCAGGTTGATCAAAGGCAGCAGGGCATGGAGTTGGGTGAACTCAGTATAGGCCTCCGACGACAGAGGCAGATGGAAAGGATCCATGGCATGAGGCCGTTCCATAAATTCTTTGAAAGTGATTGCACCATCAATCACAAATGAATGGAGCCATGGGAAACGCTCATGCAATAAGATAGCATGATTACCTAGTTGCCATCGATCGAGCCAAAAAAGCACCGTGTTGCCTGCATGTACTTGTGGAACAAATAGCTTGCAAAAGTTGTTATATAAACGCATGACATCACGCCACCAAAAGGAGCCACAGCTCTGAGTGCTTTGTGGCGGTGAGGAGGCGTAATAAGTGTCCCAAATTAATGTGACCCAAGGCACATCAACCTTGTTAAAGAACTTGAAGAGGTTCTTGAGCAACAAAGCCTCATTTTGAATACCCAAATTAAGAACACCCAGACCACCGTCCTTCTTAGGGCGACTGACCAAATCCCAAGTAGCTAATGATTGGCATGGGTTATCTGTGTTTCCTCTCCACAGACATTGTCGGATGATTCGTATTGCTATTGCTTTCATCATGACTTATACATTTTCCTCTGACTATGAGAATATGCAACTCCCGAATACCGGAGGAACACCTTGTGTGCTATCAAACGTCACAACGTAACTGGGTGATTATAAAGATGCTCTACAGGTGTCTCTGATGGTGTTTGTTGAGTTTTCATAGATCGAGATTAGGATTTGTCACTCCGTGTATCAGAGAGGTATCTCTGGGCCCTCTCGGTAATACACATCACTATAAGCCTTCCAACCAATGTGACTAATGAGTTAGTTGCGGGATGATGCATTATGGAACGAGTAAAGAGACTTGCCGGTAATGAGATTGAACTAGGTATAATGATACCGACGATCGAATCTCGGTCAAGTAACATATTGATGACAAAGGGAACAACGTATGTTGTTATGCGGTTTGACCGATAAAGATCTTCGTAGAATATGTAGAAGCCAATATGAGCATCCAGGTTCCACTTTTGGTTATTGACCGGAGATGTGTCTCGGTCATGTATACATAGTTCTCGAACCCATAGGGTCTGCACGCTTAACGTTCGATGACGATTTGTATTATGAGTTATATGATTTGATGACCGAAGTTTGTTCGGAGTCTCGGATGAGATCAGACATGACGAGGAGTCTCGAAATGGTCGAGAGGTAAAAATTCATATATTGGAAGGTTACATTCAGACACCGGAATGGTTCGGGTTGTTTCGGATGAGTTTCGGAGTACCGGGGGTTACCGAAAACCCCCATGGGAGGTTAATGGGCCACCATGGGCCATAGTGGAGAAGAGAGAGGGCCGGCCAGGAGGTGGTGTGCCCCCCTTTCCCTCTCCTACTCCTCCTCTCTTCCCCCCTTTGCTACTCCAGAAAAGGAAAAAGGAGAGGGGAATCCTACTAGGACTAGGGAGTCCTAGTAGGACTCCCCACACTTGGCGCACCCCTAGGGGGCCGGCCTCCTCTCCTCCCCCTTTATATACGGAGGCGGGGGGCACCCCAAAGACACACCAAGTCTTCTCTTAGACGTTTGCGGTGCGCCCCCTCCACAGTTACACACCTTGGTCATATAGTCGTAGTGCTTAGGCGAAGCCCTGCGCCGGTAACATCATCATCACCGTCACCACACCGCCGTGCTGACAGAACTCTCCCTCGTCCTCAACTGGATCAAGAGATCGAGGGACATCATCGTGCTGAACGTGTGCTAAACACGGAGGTGCCGTACGTTCGGTGCTTGGATCGGTTGGATCGCAAAGACGTTCGACAACATCAACCGCGTTACTAAACGCTTCCGCTTTCGGTCTACGAGGGTATGTGGACACACTCTCCCCACTTGTTGCTATGTTTCTCCTAGATAGATCTTGCGTGATCGTAGGAATTTTTTTGAAATACTACGTTCCCCAACAGTGGCATCCGAGCCAGGTTTATGCGTAGATGTTATATGCACGAGTAGAACACAATGAGTTGTGGGCGATAATAGGCATACTGCTTACCAACAATGTCTTACTTTGATTCAGCGGTATTGTTGGATGAAGCGGCTCGGACCCACATTACATGACCACGTTCATGAGACTGGTTCTACCTATGTGCTTCGCACATAGGTGGCTGGCGGGTGTATGTTTCTCCAACTTTAGTTGAATCGGGTTTGACTACGCACGGTTCTTGTTGAAGGTTAAAACAACACACTTGACAAAAAAGCGTTGTGGTTTTGATGCGTAGGTAAGAACGGTTCTTGCTAGAAGCCCGTAGCAGCCACGTAAAACTTGCAATAACAAAGTAGAGGACATCTAACTTGTTTTTGCAGGGCTTGCTGTGATGTGATATGGTCAAGACGTGATGAGATATAAATTGTTGTATGAGATGATCATGTTTTGTAAAAGTTATCTGCAACTGGCAGGAGACTTATGGTTGTCAGTTTATTGTATGAAATGCAATCGCCATGTAATTGCTTTAGTTTATCACTAAGCGGTAGTGATTGTCGTAGAAGCAATAGTTGGCGAGACGACAACGATGCTACGATGGAGATCAAGGTGTCAAGCCGGTGACGATGGTGATCATGACGGTGCTTTGGAGATGGAGATCAAAGGCACAAGATGATGATGGCCATATCATATCACTTATTTTGATTGCATGTGATGTTTATCGTTTATGCATCTTATTTTACTTAGTACGGCAGTAGCATTATAAAATGATCCCTCACTAAATTTTAAGGTATAAGTGTTCTCCCTGAGTATGCACCATTGCTATAGTTCGTCGTGCCAAGACACCACGTGCTGATCGGGTGTGATAAGCTCTACGTTCACATATAATAGGTGCAAGCCAGTTTTGCACATGCAGAATACTCGGGTTGAACTTGACGAGCCTAGCATATGCAGATATGGCCTCGGAACACTGAGACCAAAAGGTCGAACATGAATCATATAGTAGATATGATCAACATAGTGATGTTCACCATTGAATACTACTCCATCTAACGTGATGATCGGACATGGTTTAGTTGATATGGATCACGTGATGATTTAGATGACTAGAGGGATGTCTATCTAAGTGGGAGTTCTTAGTTAATATGATTAATTGAACTTTAATTTATCATGAACTTAGTACCTGGTAGTATTTTGCATGTCTATGTTGTTGTAGATCAATGGCCCGTGCTACCGTTCCCTTGAATTCTATTGTGTTCCTAGAGAAAGCTAAGTTGAAAGATGATGGTAGCAACTACACGGACTGGGTCCATAACTTGAGGATTATCCTCATTGCTTCACAGAAGAATTACGTCCTGGAAGCACCGCTAGGTGCAAGACCCGCTGCAGGAGCAACTCCAGATGTTATGAACGTCTGGCAGAGCAAAGATGATGACTACTCGATAGTTCAATGTGCCATGCTTTCGGCTTAGAATCAGGACTTCAACGACGTTTTGAACATCATGGAGCATATGAGATGTTCCAGGAGTTGAAGTTAATATTTCAAGCAAATGTCCCAATTGAGAGATATGAAGTCTCCAATAAGTTCTATAGCTGCAAGATGGAGGAGACTAGTTATGTCAGTCAACATATACTCAGAATGTGTGGGTAATACAACCACTTGACTCAACTAGGAGTTAATCTTCCTTATGATAGTGTCATTGACAGAGTTCTTCAATCACTGCCACCAAGCTACAAAAGCTTCGTGATGAACTATAATATGCAAGGGATGGATAAGACAATTCTCGTGCTCTTCGCAATATGCTAAAGGCTGCGGAGGTAGAAATCAAGAAGGAGCATCAACTGTTGATGGTTAACAAGACCACTAGCTTCAAGAAGAAGGGCAAAGGGAAGAAGGGAAACTTCAAAAAGAATGGCAAGCAAGTTGTTGCTCAAGTGAAGAAGCCCAAGTCTGGACCTAAGCCTTAGACTGAGTGCTTCTACTGCAAAGGGACTGGTCACTGGAAGCGGAACTGCCCCAAGTATTTGGCGGATAAGAAGGATGGCAAAGTGAAAGGTATATTTGATATACATGTTATTGATGTATACCTTACTAATGCTCATAGTAGTGCCTGGGTATTTGATACTGGTTCTATTGCTCATATTTGCAACATGAAACAGGGGCTATGGATTAAACGAAGATTTTCTAAAGATGAGGTGACAATGCGCGTGGGAAATGGTTCGAAAGTCGATGTGATCGCCGTCGACGCGCTACCTCTACATCTACCGCTGGGATTAGTTTTAGATCTAAATAATTGTTATTTGGTGCCAGCGTTGAGCATGAACATTATATCTGTATCTTCTTGATGCGAGACATTTATTCATTTAAATCACAGAATAATGGTTATTCTATTTATATGACTAATATCTTTTATGGTCATGCACCCTTGATGAGTGTTCTATTTTTGTTGAATCTCGATTGTAGTGATACACATATTCATAATATTGAAGCCAAAAGATGCAAGGTCAATAATGATAGTGCAACTTATTTGTGGCACTCCCGTTTAGGTCATATTGGTGTAAAGCACATGAAAAAACTCCATGCTGGTGGACTTTTGGAATCACTTGATTATGAATCACTTGATGCTTGCGAACCATGCCTCATGGGCAAGATGACTAAGACTTCGTTCTCCTGAACAATGGAGCGAGCAACTGACTTATTGGAAATAATACATACTGATGTATGCGGTCCAATGAGTGTTGAGGCTCGCGATGGGTATCGTTATTTTTTGACGTTCATAGATGATTTGAAAAGATATGGGTATATCTACTTGGTGAAACATAAGTCTGAAACATTTGAAAAGTTCAAAGAATTTCAGAGTGAAGTGAAAAATCATCGTAACAAGAAAATAAAATTTCTACGATCTGATCGTGGAGGTGAATATTTGAGTTACGAGTTTGGTCTTCATTTGAAAGAGTGTGGAATAGTTTCGCAACTCACACCACCTGGAACACCACAGCGTAATGGTGTGTCCGAACGTCGTAATCCTACTTTATTTGATATGGTGCGGTCTATGATGTCTCTTACTGATTTACCACTATTGTTTTGGGTTTATGCATTAGAGACGGCTGCATTCACGTTAAATAGGGCACCATCTAAATCCATTGAGACGACACCATATGAATTGTGGGTTGGCAAGAACCGAAGTTGTCATTTCTTAAAGTTTGGGGCTGCGATGCTTATGTGAAAAAGCTTCAACCTGATAAGCTCGATCCCAAATCGGAGAAATGTGTCTTCATAGGATACCCAAAGGAGACTATTGGGTACACATTCTATCACAGATCTGAAGGCAAGATATTCGTTGCTAAGAGTGGATCCTTTCTAGAGAAGGAGTTTCTCTCGAAAGAAGTGAGTGGGAGGAAAGTAGAACTTGATGAGGTAACTGTACCTTCTCCCGAATTGGAAAGTAGTACATCACAAAAATCAGTTCCAGTGATTCCTACACCAATTAGTGAGGAAGCTAATGATGGTGATCATGAAACTTTAGATCAAGTAACTACCGAACCTCGTAGGTCAACCAGAGTACGATCTACACCAGAGTGGTATGGTAATCCCGTTCTGGAGGTCATGTTACTAGACCATGATGAACCTACGAACTATGAGGACGTGGTGATTAGCCCAGATTCCGCGAAATGGCTTGAGGCCATGAAATCTGAGATGGGATCCATGTATGAGAACAAAGTATGGACTTTGGTTGACTTGCCCAATGATCGGCAAGCCATAGAGAATAAATGGATCTTCAAGAAGAAGACTGACGCTGATGGTTGATACGTCTCCAACGTATCTATAATTTTTGATTTCTCCATGCTATATTATCTACTGTTTTGGACATTAATGGGATTTATTATTCACTTTTATATTATTTTGGGACTAACCTATTAACCGGAGGCCCAGCCCAGAATTGTTGTTTTATGCCTATTTCAGAGTTTTGCAAAAAAGGAATATCAAACGGAGTCCAAACGGAATGAAACCTTTGGGAACGTCATTTCTCACCGAACATGGTCCAGGAGACTTGGACCCTACGTCAAGGAAGCTTCCAGGAGGCCACGAGGTAGGGGGGCGCTCCCTCCCCCCCCCCCCTAGGCGCGCCCTCCACCCTTGTGGGCCCCTTGTTGCTCCACCGACGTACTCCTTCCTCCTATATATACCTCGTACGCCCCAAGCGATCGAGATCTGAGCCAAAACCTAATTCCACCGCCGCAACCTTCTGTACCCACGAGATCCCATCTTGGGGCTTGTTCCGAAGCTCCGCCGGAGGGGGCATCCATCACGGAGGGCTTCTACATCAACACCATAGCCTCTCCGATGAAGTGTGAGTAGTTTACTTCAGACCTTCGGGTCCATAGTTAGTAGCTAGATGGCTTCTTCTCTCTTTTTGGATCTCAATACAATGTTCTCCCCCTCTCTCGTGGAGATCTATTCGATGTAATCTTCTTTTTGTGTTGTGTTTGTTGAGACAGATGAATTGTGGGTTTATGATGAAGATTAACTATGAACAATATTTGAATCTTCTCTGAATTCTTTTATGTATGATTGGTTATCTTTGCAAGTCTCTTCAAATTATCAGTTTGGTTTGGCCTACTAGATTGATCTTTCTTGCAATGGGAAAAGTGCTTATCTTTGGGTTTAATATTACGGTGTCCTTTCCCAGTGATAGTAGGCGAAGCAAGGTACGCATTGTATTGTTGCCATCGAGGATAACAAGATGGGGTTTTTATAATATTGCATGAATTTATCCCTGTCGGTGTCAAAACCGGCGGATCTCGGGTAGGGGGTCCCGAACTGAGCGTCTAGGCGGATGGTAACTGGAGACTAGGGACACGATGTTTTTACCCAGGTTCGGGCCCTCTCGATTGAGGTAAAACCCTACTCCTGATTGATTAATATTGATGATATGGGTAGTACAAGAGTAGATCTACCACGAGATCAAAGAGGCTAAACCCTAGAAGCTAGCCTATGGTATGATTGTTGTTCGTCCTATGGACTAAAACCCTCCGGTTTATATAGACGCTGGAGAGGGCTAGGGTTACACAGAGTCGGTTACAATGGGAGGAGATCTACATATCTGTATCGCCAAGCTTGCCTTCCACGCAAAGGAGAGTCCCATCCGGACACGGGACGAAGTCTTCAATCTTGTATCTTCATAGTCCAGGAGTCCGACCAAAGGTTATAGTCTGGCTATCCGGACACCCCCTAATCCAGGACTCCCTCAGTAGCCCCTAAACTAGGATTCAATGACGACGA
Organism: Aegilops longissima; assembly: GCA_021605205.1. NCBI lineage: Eukaryota > Viridiplantae > Streptophyta > Magnoliopsida > Poales > Poaceae > Aegilops > Aegilops longissima. Next base: position 107,902,903 of record CM038678.1, read on the forward strand.
GTCTGGCGTGCAGATTGTCTTCGGCATTGCAAGGCGGGTTCCTCCTCCGAATACTTCATACAAGATTTTCAACACAAGGACAGTGTCCGGCTCTGCAAAACAAGTTCCACATACCACCGTAGAGAGAATAATATTTGCACAAATCTAATCTGCTGACGTATTCGTAGCATGACATCACACCACAGCCAAGTCTTTATTCGAATCGTTTTACTGTCCCACCTCAGCGTGTTTAGAGAGACGGTTTCCTTGGCAGGTCTTGTCGAAGCAGAGATCGTGTCCCCTTATTCCAGGATTCTCATCAATACGGGCGTGGGTAACCCAATCGTGCCTGTTGGTATGTCTCCTCAATCGAAGGCGAGTCCCAAACGGTCATGGGGAGGGCTCTTGGTATTCAACCTCTTTATAAAGAGACCAAGGCTCTGCTCCTTTCTTTCAATTTCAATCGAATCCGCCTCTCACCTCGAGTTCCAACACCCAAAGCTCTAGATTCAGGCGCTTCGGACCTTCGATGATGTCCGGCTTCGACATTCAAGGCCGGTGGATGCCTTCCTCCGTCACGGAAGAAGACGTGCTAAAGCTAACAGATGCGAGGTATCTAACCGGCGAAATCCCGGATAGGCTGCCTGCTCAAGGGCAGGTTATTCCCACTCCCAAGCCTGGCGAGAGCGTGGTGTTCGCGTCTCATTTCCTTCGGGGGCTAGGCTTCCAGACGGACCCCTTCGTGAGGGGGGCCCTATTTTATTATGGGCTGGAATTTCACGACTTGGCTCCGGAGTCCATCCTCCACATCTCATCGTTCATTGTCGTGTGCGAAGCCTTCCTCCGTATTACTCCTCAGTTTGGATTGTGGCTTAAGACCTTCAAAGTAGAGCCGAAGATGATCGATGGGCAGCACAAGGAGTGCGGAGGTGCTGTTATAAGCAAGAATGCTGACGCTCCACGGCCCGAGGGCTCTTTTCAAGAGGAGTTCAGCTTATGGCAACGAGAGTGGTTTTATATCACAGCTCCCAGGCGCACCAAGTGGGTGGCGCCACCTGCCTTTCGCTCGGGTTCCCCACCACAGCTAATGTCATGGGTCAAAAAAGGGTTTAACTGGGGGCCGTCCAAGGACGTGCCCTTGTTGCAGGGCCGCATTCGAGATCTCCTAGAAAGAGACATCAATCTGGTCGTAGTAACGCAGGTCATGTTGATTCGCCGCACCCTGCCCTGCAAACGTCGCCCCCTCCTTTGTGGGAGTTTAATCCGGAGGTTCATGAGCCCTCCAACATTTCTGGCGCGGCGCCCATGGAGATGTACAAATTGTTCTTGGATCACAAGCAATGTGTCCGGACTCGACCGAGGGCGCAGGTCTGAGCTGCTGTCGCCGGATACTCAAGTAAGTAGCCTGCATGCCGGACACGCTATCCAGTATATTTATCATAAAATTGCCCTTAAAAGAGTTGTCCCTTTAAACAAGAGTAGATAGCGAAAGCAAAGCTAATCAGGTGTCCGGCCCCCCTCCCTGAGACCACGCCGGATCCCGTGTTAACCACGATGCTGGAGGTTGCTCCTTTGGAAGAAGGCGAAGGGGGTAACAAGGAAGCTACCGCATCCCCGAAGGAGGCTGCCAGGAAAGGAGGAATCGAGAATTCCTCTATCCAGGGGAAGAAGAGGACCGCCTCTGAAGACCCGGAGACCATGGTCTCAAAGCGGGGGAACAAATCTTCGTCAGAGGGTCCTGCGCCGGGAGATGCCTTGGCCGCACTGTGCCCCCAAGGGGATCAGCCCTCCACCGAGCCGTAAGTAGAGAGGGGAATTTTAAAATGAGAGACATCCCTATTCTATTTCTGAGGAAGATAACCGAAATTTTACCTTATAGTTCGGATCTCAGCCCTTCTCATCAGAGCCCATCTTCAGGGGATCTTCGTCCGGAGATGATGGAGAGCGGAACACCTCCCCCTACCGTACCGCCTTGCGAGGCGGGCGACCCTGAGGTGTCGTCACGGAGGGTTTCTCCGAATCTGGCAGGGCGGAAGGCGTCGTATAGCCCCCAAAGCCCTCCGTGTCCAGCCTTGAAAAAGGCCATCGGACGAGTCCGGCACCGTCCGTTACTGCGGTCGAAGGAGCTGAAGGATCTGCTCGGGTGGCGTCTATCTCGAGAAGAACACCGAGCGTTGATGGGTACGGTGATTGAAAGGATTTCATCCGCAGAGAGCGGGTTGTACGAGGTCATTAGGAGTTTACTGACAGGTTTTGAGGTACGCGAAATGATGTACCTTTTGACAGTTTCGCATATATAAGATGCGCCCTGTGTAGATAGTAGCCCCTGAGACTCTGTGCATTGTCAAAAGTGACGGCGCGCCGAGGATCATAATCCCATGTATAATATGTCGCCCTTCCTATGTAGGTGGCGAAGTGTCCGGTGGCTAGCCGGACTGATAGATTTGCCGAGCTAAAGCGTTAACTTGACATGGCAGATGCCGACATCGCGCTTTTCAACAAGCGGCTTGACGAGGAACAAGGTATGTAATTTCTCCAAAGACACCTGGTAAGAGGAGCTTGATGCCCGTATCTTACAACATGTGTGCTTGATGCAGATGGTGCCGCTGCCATGGAGAACCTTCGGGCGGAACTTGCCCGAGCCAAGGAGCAGGCCAGGAAAAGCGATCGCGGCTGCCTTAAAGGCGGTGAAGAGCTGAAAGCGAACAGGCTGCTCCTTTGCCGAAGCAAGAAGGAAATGGCCGAGATGGCTGTGAAGTTGAAGAATGCTGCCGACCGCTACAAGCTTCTTGAAAAAGAAGATCGTGCGGAACAGAAGGACCTGGAGAAGGCCACTACCGAAGCCAAGGATACTCGCTCTGCGCTGAGAGCTATGAAGGAGGAGCTACGTCAGGCCGGAGATATCGCGGCTGGAAATCCCTTTATGCTGCGGATGAAGTTCGGGGATCCTAAATATGCTCCGTTGGACCGGCTGTGGAGTGCGCCGGACACTTATCTGGACATGGCGGCGAGTGCCGCGGACGCGGACGAACACTTCCAACATCAAAAGGATCGCGAAGTGGAAAAGCTTTTTTGGTCGCAGTTCCACAATCCAGAGCGCTCACTTCCATTAACCGACCGTTTGGCCGCATGGGCGGAGCTGAATAGGTTATCCGGACTCGCCATGAAGTATGTCGTGAGTCATCTGTGGCCGGAAAGGCCCGAGCCGAAGAGTTATTTTAGCTTGGTGCAGCAGTTCCTTGGTGCGGTGCCGCATATCAATGCAATGAAGAGGTCAGCATGCATAGAGGGTGCGCGGATGGCTCTTGCCCATGTCAAGACATACTGGGCGGAGATGAAGGCCATCGCTATTGCATCCCAAGATTCAGACGGGAGCCGATTACCTGCCGAGCACTATTTTCAGGAAGTTCTGCAGGGCGCTTGTTTAATAGAGATGCAGTGCTCGAGGGATATTATGTTCGAATAACATGTATTATTGTAAAACAATGTTTCGAGGGAATATAAAAGCTTTTTATACTTGTGCCTTCTAGAATTAAAATACCTCATGTGCGGCCGTTAATGTATATGTGTATATAACCTGAAAGATGGCAGTCTTCGGCTTCAGCCCCCACCCATATAATGCGGGGGTGTTCGCAGAAGGCGCATTTTCACCCTCGATCCAACGTCTTGGTCCTATTAAGGAGGTGATAGTGCAGCGAACTAGGCAACCGGACTATAATGCTTTATCACTTTCACTTAGCCATAGGAGTTTGACAGTGGGGCTACTATATAGCCCCTAGGGGCACCGCGCTAACCCAAATTCGGGGCGCGTGTGTGCTTGTCTGGGAAACGGCCCTTCCTTAATGCGGAGGAATCCTAAAGATTCCGGCGGGTCATCGAGTGGTTGACCAGTCTCACGCTATATCATGATAGTCAGTTTTCGGCTTTCTCTACTGAGGTGCTCGCCTGGCCGAACCGGGGCACAATCGCAGTAGTTCTCCTGGTGCCGCCTTAGCCGATAGAGCGGAACGTAAGGCAGCAAAACACAGGAGCCGGGCAAACCCAACATTTGACCAAAGACATGATTGGAAGCTGATGCATATAGGGCCAAACTCGCGACGCCGAACACTCCCTAAGGTATTCGATCTTTATGAAAACGGGCTGAACAACGCCCTTGGTAATAAGCCCCTGGTGTCCAGGTACGCGCAAAATTCTGACGTGGCCACATGCCAAGACGCCAGTCTCCTCCTCGGTTATACCAAGAAACCGGGGGATGTGTATCAACAAGAGACAGTGAAAAAGTTTTACGCATGGTCTTAATCTAAAAAGAATCCTTGGAGCAGGTCCCTCATGCGACGCTGCGCCCGTGTCTCCGTTGTGCCGTATCACGGGACGGGTGTATACGGTGTTCATCTGTAAAAGAGAGGAACTTAGTTGAAAAGATCGTGCGAAAATGTATGTTATATTAAATAAACAAAGTATAATTCAAAAAATGGGTAAAATTGAGCTTTATTGTCTCATGTTGTACATGCGCGGAGCCCCTTGTACTGGGGTATGCGGCTAGTAAGCCCTTGTATGTTTTTGCCAGACTCGTCTAGCCATGTCCGGGGTCTGAACGACCTGTTTAGGTGCTTTGATTAGTGAAGCCGGTTTAGTGTGTGGCTGTCAAGGCAGCCGCACAGTCTTCCGCGCTCGAGGAACACTCGATATTTCCCTTTAATGAGATGATGCCTCGCGGACCGGGCATTTTAAGCGTAAGAGATGCATGATGCGGTATTGCGTTAAAGCGGGGAAGCTTAGCGTCGATAGTGCTTGATAGCTACTTGTAAATGGGGCGATGTGGAAGGTTAGCTTTTCGCGGCGGAAGTTGTCGGGGGAGGCGAACATAACTTCTAGCAGGAGAGAACCCGTACAATGGGAATCTGGGCCTGGCGTTACCCCTTGAAAGGAAGTGTTGCTATGGCGGATTTTTGTTGGGTCTATCCCCATTTTGTGGATTGTGTCCTGATATAGCAGGTTTAGATCACTGCCACCGTCCATTATGACTTGTGTAAAGTGGAGTCCGTCAGTTATCGGATCTAATATCAAGGCAGTCCAGCCTGTGTTCCGGATACTTGTAGAGTAATCCTGATGGTCGAAGGTGATTGGTTTTAACAACCAATGGCGGGACTCCTCTGGGATAGGCCGTATGGCGCGTGTCTCTATAGGCGCCACTCTGTTTTCCCTTTTGTCACGTGAAGTGAGTTTACTGTTTTGACTTCTTGTGGGAAATTCTTTTGTTTTCCGGTGCTCTGCTTGTGGGGTTCGTCATCGTCCTCGCTTGGTGTGTCAAGCCCCTTGTGTTCGTCGTTGAGTTTGCCGGATTCCTTGAAGACCCAACAATCTCTGTGGGTATGGTTTGCAGGCTTCCCGGGAGTATTGTGGATTTGGCATGTCTTGTCCAAGATTTTGTTTAGGTTGGATAGCTCGTCCTTGTTATCCTTGAGGGGCAGCTTTTTTTGATTCTGCCAAGAGCTTTTGAATCCGGCGTTAACTCCCGTGCTCATCGGGCTGTTTCCCTTGGTCCGGCGCTGGTCCTTGTTGCATCGCGGTTTCCCGTTTCCATCCCTAACTTCGGATGTACTTGGGTCGCTGGTACTGCATCTTGCCAACCAGCTATCCTCTCCTGCGCAAAAGCGGGTCATGAGGCTTGTTAATGTGGCCATTGTTCTTGGCTTTTTTTTGGCCGAGGTGTCTGGCGAGCCATTCGTCTCAAACATTGTGTTTGAAAGCTGCTAAGGCTTCGGCGTCCGGACAGTCGACTATCTGGTTCTTTTTAGTAAGAAATCTGTTCCAGAGTTTCCGGGCTGACTCTCCGGGTTGTTGAGTTATGTGACTTAAATCGTCTGCATCCGGAGGTCGGACATAGGTCCCTTGAAAATTTGCCCGAAAAGCATCCTCGAGCTCTTCCCAACTTCCAATGGTGTTTTCGGGAAGGCTTTTAAGCCAATGCCACGCTGACCCTTTGAGCTTGAGGGGTAAGTATTTTATGGCGTGGAGGTCATCTCCTCTGGCCATGTGTATGTGGAGGATATAATCCTCACTCCAGACTCCAGGGTCTGTTGTTCCATCGTATGCCTCTATGTTTACGGGCTTGAATCCCGCTGGAAATTCATGGTCTAGAACCTCATCGGTGAAACATAGGGGGTGTGCGGCACCCGTGTACTTGGGTGTGCCGTGTTGTTCGGATATTTGTTGTGTTGCATTGCTTTCTAGATCTTGCTTTCTTGGCCCGTAGATAGATCTGGCTGGGCCATCTTTGTGATGTGAATCCTTGGGTGGATCGCGTGCTGGCTTGGGTGCGGTGCCATTTGCCGCTCTATGTTGGCCATGGGGTTGTTTATCCGACTGGGTGGCTTCCTTGTTTTTTGATTGCGGGGGCTCTAAGGCCTCCTCATCAAATTCCGGCAGTAATTTTAAGCGGATAGCTCTTTGTGTGGCGGATCGCCGATTTGTCTGCGGTGTTGAGTACTTTGCTCCATCTAATTCTGAGTGCATCTTCCGCTGTTTTGAGCTTCCGTCTACCTTTTTTAGGCTCACAGCGATGGCGACGAGCCTTTTGTGGAGGTTCTTCTACTCCAGCAACATGTTCGGCGTGAGGTCGTCCAGACTGTTATCTTCGCCGGGGACGGGTTGTTCGGTTCGTTTATCCAAGTTGCCCTGTTCGGACGGTTGCTTGATGGCATGTTCGCCGTCCGCCGGTTAAGCCCTACTCGTGGCTGGGTGCAGTATGGCTGCTGTCTCTATCGAGGTGGGGTTTGGGGCGGCGCTTACGCCGCCGCTTTGACTGCTTTTCGAGGGAACTATCCCTCGTTGCGTCCCTTTTTTCCTCGTCGTCGTTTCTTTTAGGTGTGTCCACCATGTATACATTGTGAGATGAGGTGGTTGTCCGGTGCCCTATAGGCGTTGGTTCCTGTTTGTATCCTACATCGTCGTCCATGCCGTCGATGTCTTCGGAGTCAAAGTCCAGCATGTCGATTAAATCGTCAACAGCGGCCACAAAGTGGGTGGTGGGCGGGCGTCGAATTTCTTCGTCGTCCGCATCCCAATCCTGCCGGTCATAATCCGGCCAGGACTCTCCTGACAAAGAGAGAGACCTTAGTGAATTCAGAATGTCGCCGAAGGGCGAGTGCTGAAAGATGTCCGCGACGGTGAACTCCATGATCGGCGCCCGATCGGATTTGATTGGCAGGGGCGCGGAAGGTTCGGAGTCCGGAGAGGAGTCTGGCACCTTGGAGTTACGGGCTTCGCAGAGGACAAGGATGGTATTCGGCTCGAACGCCGTAGAGATTGCAGCCCCCGAGGCGGTGTCCAGCCACCCGTCCTCGATTGGCGCAGTCGGCTCCGAGCTAAGGGTCGAAGCGGTCACGGGTGCGGCCTCTAGGGCACTGTTCGGCGGCAGAGCTAGACCATGCCCATCGTGACAGTGCGGCTCGCTCGGCTGTGGCTCGGATCCGTCGAAGGTCAAGTCTCCACGGACGTCAGCCGTGTAGTTTAAACTTCCAAATCTGACCTGATGGCTAGGGGCGTTGCTTTCGATCTGCTCCAGATGGCCAAGTGAATTGGCCCGCAGTGCAAAGCCGCCGAATACAAAGATCTTTCCGGGGAGAAAAGTGTCACGCCCAATGTGCGACCCTATCCAAAAGGAACTCGAAGGTCCCACCAAGGATAGACCCGCATATTGAAACGCTTTTGCAAGGTGGATATCATTACATCAACATTACATAATAGATGGGGATACATACATAAGGCACTAATGCCACAAGAATACAACAATACAACATACAAGAGAACAACATCCGACTACGGATGAAACATAAACAGGAACTCAAACGACATCCACCCTACTAGCCCAGGCTGCCGACCTGGAACCTATCCCCTGATCAAAGAAGAAGCAGAAGAAGAACTCCAAAGCAAGTAAACATCGCTCTCGCATCATGATCATCGCAAACCTGTACCTGCAACTGTTGTTGTAGTAATCTGTGAGCCACGAGGAGTCAGCAATCCCATTACCATGGGTCTCAAGACTAGCAAAGCTTAATGGGAAAGGAAGGGGTAAAGTGGTGAGGTTGCAGCAGCGACTAAGCAAGTAAGGTGGCTAACATACGCAAAGGAGAGCGAGAAGAGAAGCAAAGGAACGGTCGTCAACTAGTAATGATCAAGAAGTGATCCTGAACTCCTACTTACGTGTTCTCCTCTCGATCAACCCCGAAAAGAGACACTCACGGTTACGCACACGGTTGGTGTATTTTAGAAGAGTTTGCTTCAAGTTTACTACAACCGGATATTAACAAATTCCCATCTGCCACATAACCGCGGGCACGGCTCTCGAAAGTTTATACCCTGCAGGGGTGTCCCAACTTAGCCCATGATAAGCTCTCGCGATCAATGAAGGATATTCCTTCTCCCCGGGAAGACCCGATCAGTCTCGGAATCCCGGCTACAAGACATTTCGACAGCAATAAAACAAGACCAGCAAAGCCGCCCGATGCGCCGACAATCCCGATAGGAGCTGCACATATCTCGTTCTCAAGGCAACACCGTATGAGACAGGCTACGAGTAAAACCAACCCTCAAGTTGCCCCAAGGTGGCCCAGAGTGTTTCGGTTCGAACCAGCACTTAGAGAAGCACCGCCCGGGGGCTAAATAAAGATGACCCTCGAGAGAGCGACTCCCAAGGGAAAAGTAGGTGGTGGTGAGGCAAATGGTAAAACCAATGTTGGGCCTTGCTGGAGGAGTCTTATTCAAAGCGAACTATCAAGGGGGTCCCATAAATCACCCGACCGCGTTAGGGACGCAAAATCCGGAACATAACACCGATATGACGGAAACTAGGGCGGCAAGAGTGGAACAAAACACCAGGCATAAGGCCGAGCCTTCCACCCTTTACCAAGTATATAGATGCATTAGTAATATAAGAGATATTGTGATATCCCAACCAAAATCCTGTCCACCATGGAGAAATCTTCAACTTCACCTGCAACTAGCAACGCTATAAGAGGGGCTGAGAAAAGCGGTAACATAGCCAAGCAACGGTTTGCTAGGAATGGTGTCAAAGGTTAGAGGTTCATGGCAATTTGGGGAGGCTTGAAATAAACAGGTGATAGGTAACGCAGCATAGCGATAGAACGAAACAACTAGCATAGCAATGATAGTAGTGAGATCCAGGGTAGCGGTCATCTTGCCTGAAATCCCGCTAGGAAGAAGAACGATTCCATGAAGAAGACGAACGGATGAAGCCGAACCAAGCATAGACGAACGAATCCTCACGATCGCAACGAAACAGGAACTAACAAGAAGAAGCACACAACATAGTAAACACACCACCCATGAACATGACAAGATGCATAACAAACATGATGCATGACAAATCTAGATGAATCTACTCGTGGCAAGAGATGATGCAAACAAGAGCAACACATCAAAGCAAGTTTAAATGAGGCCGGGAACAACATATAACAATTCCGGTAAGTCCTCATATGCAAATTTCGAAATTGGTCCAGATCTGAATAACTTTATGTTCAAGTTGTTAAACAGCAATTTAAAATGCACCAAGATGATCTACACGAAATTCTAGTCAAGTTACATATAAAGTTCCTTAGATTCGGAGCTACGGCCTAGAAGATATGAGCAAAACAAGATAAACATGGCATTGATGCAAAATGCATACAAACATCAAGCAAACACCTCAAAACAAAGATGCAACATGGTAATATGAAACTACATGCAAAATCAAGCAAGTTTCATATAGAGCATACTCAAAACGGAGCAACGGTTCAACACATACACACAATACAAGTTATAGCAACAATCTGTCCAAAACAGCAACTAGGCATATTTCAAGCATCAAAACAATATGCTACAGAATCTTAACATAATAACAAAAGGCATGGGCATGATGTACAGGTAAAGCATAACAAAACATGAACACTGAGCTATCTCCAGAAATCACTAGAACATGCTCAAACACACATGGCAAGATTGCAAATAATAACAGTTTCAGACTTATCAGGAATAACATCAGGTTGCAATGTTTAGAGCTATCAAGCAACATGTTACAGGATCTTATCATGGCAAACAAAGGCATGGCATGAATCTACTAATTGCATAGAACAAAAGTCCTCTACTGACCATAAGCCAAAAAGGATCAGAAGATATGATGGCACCCATGTAAACATGGCAAATTATATTACAGATTCATACATGGCAGGAACAACAATAAGTAGGCATGTTGGTGAGCTTGAATCACTCACCACAGAGCAATACATGGCATGGTAAGGCAACTCACAGTAAGAATACATGGCATAGAAGCTATACATGGCAAGAACAACATCATAGAATACACGGATCAATTACAACAACCTTGGCAAAATTGAATAACATGTAAACAACCTGCCAGGAAACATTTTATAGGAAAAGTAGAGCTCGATTGAGTCAAGCTATGGCACTCCATAATTGCAAACAAGGCCATGGATGGATAGAGAATAACCATATGTTCAAAACATCCTTACTGAAGTATCTCAAAATAAGCATGGATCACTCGTTAGCATCAAGTTTACATGGCATAAAAATATTAGCAGAACAGGGGCTGAAATTGGCAACATCATGAAGCCTAGTTTGCATGCTTGTGGTAGTAACCACAGAGATCACAAAAATACATGGCATACACCCCTGTAAAGATGGCATGGCATATTACAAAACACATGTAGGGCTCAAGTTCATAGGGTGCACACATCAATCATGGCAAAAATGACAAAAGTGCATGTTCTGATAAGAATCTGAAACTAACATCACATAGCCCTCTTCTAACAGCATTTCGGGCATCAAGATGAGCTCAAACGAAAATGATGCAATGAGATGAAATGATGTACTCGTCGATACGAACAATTTGACATATTACACGCACGAAACGGAGCTACGGATGCAGAGTTACAGCAGGTCAAACATGGCATGGAAATTACAAAATCTAGGACTTAGACGTAAAACGGGGGGAGAAGGAGAAGTCAACCGTGGATCTGGATCTGGGCGGCGCGGGTCCCGAGGCGGGCTGGGCTCGCCAGAGTTCGTCGGAGAGGCGAGGGGCGGCCGGAGTTGGCCGGATCCGGGGCACCACGCCCGGATCTGGCCGGAGGAGGCCGGGCTTGAGGCCTACGGGCGCCGGACCGGGAGGCGCGGTGGAGGGCGGCCATGGCGCGCCGGGCGGTGGAGCTCGGCCGGGCGGCGCGAAGTCAACGGTGGCGGCGACAGCGGCCTCGGCGCGGGCGATAAGGGCGGAGGCGGGCGCTGGGCGGCGCGACGGCCGAGGCGGCGGGGACCCGCGAGGACGAAGCCGCGGCGGGAGCGGGCGGCCGGGTCCGCCACCGGCGGCGAAGGTGGCGGCGACGGCGGCGCAGGCGGCGGAGGAGGCTTGTGAGGGGAGGAGGCGACGGGCGGATGGGATTGCTGGGGCGGGGAGCGGGCCGAGCGGGCCGGGCGGCGCTGGGCGGCGGCGAGCCACGTGGCACGACGCTTGATGGCTGCGGGGCGGCGGCGATTTCGTCCGGTAGGAAACAGACATGTCCGGCGACGGAGGTAGGTGGAGGCTAGGGTTTGGACCCGGGATTTTGGAGGGGGAGGCTTATTGATAGATAGAGGGAGCTAGGAGAGTCCAAATGGGGTGCGGTTTTCGGCCACGCGATCATGATCGAACGATCGAGAGCACTCGAGAAGAAGAGAGGAAGGACGAGAATGCCGAGAATCAAAAGCTCACGGAATCGGATAGACTATGAAACCACTCGTTCTAACCGGAGTGGTTAGAATGAGAAAAGAAATGAATAGGACTAAAAGGATTTAGGCAACACTCCGGTTGAAAATGGAAGGAAAAGAACTTGAACTTGAGAGGATGGAATGATACTTGATGAAGACATGACACAAAACCTCCGGAAAGAATTGAAAAAGTTGAATGAAAAGAACGGATAAGAATATGACAACTTGTGCCACGAATGAAATAGAAAGCAACCTTAGAAAAAATGATTGAATGGAGTTGTTGAGAAAATTCAACAACGAAAGAATAAGCTTGTCGTGGACTTATGGATAACATCTCAAGATCATAATTGATAACCGGCCACAAACGGAAAAGATTAAATAGCTGAGGAGAACGAAGAAATGCAAAACTCCAATTCAAAAGACTACGGAGAATTAATTACACTTCGAGACGCGAGAAGACAGATACTTGAATTCCACCAAAAAAATCTTGATGAACTCTTGAAGAATGAAATAAATCATGAAGAACCACCATGAAGAAATCCGGTGACAAAAGGATAATGAGATAGAAATTAAGGATGAAAGAATAAGATGAGCCTTGCGATGATTTAGATGGAGGTTCCGACGAAATGGCCGAGGAAGCTGAACTCCGGATTAGAAAAGATGAAAACACTTGGAACTAGAATTTATTCATTAAGAACAAACTCCGAAGAAAAGGATTAATCACTAGGATGAAATACGAATAAGATTTATTGTATGCTTATCCTTCATCAAATTAAATTGATGACAAACTGTTGGGGAAGCTGATCTGACCCACGAACACCTATGGGGACCGGCGGACCGAGCCCCTTTCGGTTCGGCGGGGGGGCGGAGATCGCACGAAGAGCAGATCGATGCGAAGCACACGAGCAGTTTACCCAGCTTAGGAACTCTCCGGAGAGATAATACTCCTACTGTTGCTTGTCTGATTTGTATTGTGTTCTTGCTCGGGAGCGCTGAATGCTACAGTACACACCAGCTGCTAACGAGACCGAGCGTGAGAGTATCTAAACCCCTTTCTACATTGCGCATGGGCCTCCTTTTATATGCTCAAGGGGTCACCGACAGGTGGCAACGTAGTCAAGGGAAAAAAGGGAAAATGAGTTGCGGTTGGTACAACTACTTGTACAGTGTATCATACCTAACCCTGACGGCAGGGGACAAAGGCATTAAATGCCCATCTATGTCGCCTAAATAGTGCATAAAGGGACCGTCAGGGACGCCACCGCTTTCCACGATGGCAATCCTGTCAGCACCGCTTGCCACCGCGCTCCGCTGGACGCACATCCTCTCGCCACGCGTGCCTGGAAAGGTCCCAGGGCGACACGTTGGTGGATGTGCTGGAGCGCAGGAACAGAGTGGTAGTCTGCCGCGGCAGGCGCCTTGCCGTGGTTGTTGCCTTGTCGTGTCCGGAAGCTTGTCGCTCACCGGGCCTTCCCGGCAAGCTCCTCTTGCCGGGGCCTTGTCTCCTAAGTGCCTTGGTTGGCCTTCCCGGCAAGCTCCTCTTGCCGGGGCCTTGTCTCCTTGGCTTAAATACTTTGTTCTTGAATGGCTCCAAAGGAACCACGGAGGACCTAGGCGGTCACCCGGCAAGCCTTGCCGCGGGGTGCTGCAACTGCCCGTGCACAAGTTCGGGATACTAGGGTACCCCTACTCTAGTACACCGACAGGAGCCCCCGGGCCTGGGCCACACACGGTGCCGAGCGCTGTTGGGCCAGGTCCAATACAGGGCACGGGCACACGCGGCCTGGGTTACGCCATAACTCGCTCCGGACCCACCACGTCCCCCACGAACGGCACGCGTCGAATGCGGCGTCGTGGGAGAGATCGTGGGGGTTTCTTTATTAGGAAAAGCGGAACGTCCGCCCCCTCCCTCTTTATAAGCAGAGGAAGCAGGGGCAGTTCGCCCACCTTGCCAGTTGCTGTCCAATCTCGAAAAACCTCCGCTGCTCCCCCTTCTTCCCAAGGCTGAAAAGAGAGCAGCGCTCCGCTCCTCCATCTCCACCAGCATCACCAACGCCGTCGGTCTCCCCCACCACCTCCGCCATGGCTCGGAAGCCGACAAGGGAAGGCGTGAAGTCGGCCGAGGCGCAGTTATTCGCGGGCGCTCATGGCGAAGAGCGTGCCATCTTCCCCCTCATTTCGCCCTTGAAGGAGCTGAGGGAGTACTACTACCTCTTCTGGTCGACGGAGACGCGAGCGCATCCGCGCACGAAGGTACTCTCAGCCGCCGCATCTGAATTGGCTCCGAGCGGGTACCCTTTTTTCGCGCTGTTCTTCTACTGCGGGCTCTGCCCGCCCTTCTCTGAATTTTTCTGCGACATCATGAACACCTACGGGTTCCGCCTCCTTGACTTCACCCCCAATGTTGTCCTGACCATGGCAGTTTTCGCACACCTCTGCGAAAACTTTGTCGGAGTCCATCCCAACGTAGCCCTTTTCCGCCATTTCTTCATGCCCCGAGTAGAGAGAGGAGAACGTCTTGCCGGAGGAATCGCCTGGATCTCAAGGATTGGCAAGAAGGAAGCTTATCTGGAGGGAGAGCTCCGCAGCAAGTGGGAGGAATGGAGGGCAGATTGGTGCTGGATTGTAGAGGAGAACCCGCAGCCTTTCGCTGCCCAGCGCCAAACCCCAATAGTGCGCGGCAACGATTGGAGCAACTTGGCGCCGGAAGATGCTAGATTGACGATTGCCGTCACCCGGATCCTGCGCCTCAGGCTTGCCGGACTCACTGTAGGCGCCGTTGGCACAGATTTCCTTCGCCGCCGCATCGCCCCCTTGCAGGAGAGGAGGAGACACGCCTGGGAGTTCCAGAACGCGGAAGACATCATGAGGCTGCGCCCGGGCCTCAACTTCAACTTCACTGTCTTGGAATTGGATGCGATGCTCTTGGAGCTGTTCCAAGACGACTCGATCATCCCGAATGGTTCAGGTTGCCGAGGGAGTCGTTCCATCGTGCAACAATTCCTCGCCGATCGTATCCGTGTAATGATGCCGCCAGCGACTCGCATGGAATTGTCCCAACCTGGCAAGAGCCTGCAGATGACGTCGTGCGGGTGTTCTTCGATAGCTTGGAAGAAGTGTCGATCCGCCCCGATGAGCAGAAGGGCCTCACCCGCGACACCACTAAATCGCCACCAGGTTGGAAGAAGCGGCAGCAGCTGCTGCCGCGGGCGAGTTTGGATTCACCGTGGAGGAGGCAGAGGTAGCAGAGATGGCAAGCCTTGTCGATCGAGAGGAGCTTGCCGGCGAGGAAGAGCATGCCGAGCCCGAAGTTGAGCCAAGCGAGCCCGCCGAGGGCGCCTCCTCCCCACCTTCAAGTAGCTTGCCACGAGCGGAGCCTACAGCTCCACCAAGAAGGCGTCTCCGCAAGGCCGGGGAAGCAGCGGGGCGGCAGACGGGCCAACAGCCGTTGCGCCGCGTGACGCGCTCCACCGCGGCAAGCTCTGTTGTCGCGGGAGCACCTCACGCCGCTGCAGCAACTGGAGCGTGGCCTTCTGGGACCACAGCTCCTGCACTCGCCAAGCGGCCAAGGGAACCTACTCTTACAGCTCGTCGCACCGGAGGCGAACCAGAATTCGATCTCTGCGTGCTCAGCTCCGAGGAAGAAGAAGAGTAAGATTCTTTGCTGTACTTATATTTGTTCAATTTGTTGTTTTGTCTTGTATCTAATTTGCTTCACTCTGAACCCATTCCTTTTCAGGACGCTGGCCCAGAGAGCGTCGAAGAGAGCCAAGGCCCCGGTGATTGTCATCGAGGATGAACCCACCGCGGCAGCAGGAGGCGCGTCTGAGACCTCCTTGCCGGACCCGGCAACTCTCCCCCAAAGCAGCCCCCAGCGTAAGTGTATGATTTACTTCCTGCTGTTAGGCGTTCATGGGTGCTCTTTATTTGCTGATATCTGACTGTTGATTTGTGTAGGAGCAGAGCAGCCCCACTAGGAGTGCCCTAAAGCCGCTCCTGACATGCCATCTGCTTCGACTACACCGCCAAGGGAGGATCTCCCGGCAAGGGAGCGTTCTCCGGCAAGGGAGGCTTCTCCGGCAAGCGTCAGTTCTCCGGAAAGGGGCAGCACCAGCGACCCTTCGGTGGCTGAAACCATGGCTGCAGATCCAAGTGCAGGTAATCCTCTTGCCTGAAAACTGCCCTTGTGCTCTTCTTTTTTCTGATTTTCTCTTTGAATATCTGCTTGACTTTTCTTTATTTTTTTGGTCGTCAGATCCATCCGCCGCAGAACCGATGGAGACTGAGGTTGCCGGCAAGGAGGACGTGCGCGGCAATACTGACGACGCCGCCGTCGCCGAGGAAGAAGCCGGCGCTGACGAGCCCGCCGGCGAGGAGGCCGCCACGGCTGCCGCCGCAGAAGCCGGGCGAGGGTCCGGCGACGACCGACGGCCCGAGGCCGCAGGAGGGCCAGGCGCTACACCGACCGCCGATCCCTCCGCCGCTGCCGCAGCGCCAGGCTCCGAAGAGCCCCAGCCCGGCGCCTACTTGAAGGCCGGCGACGGCGTCTTCATCAAGCTTCCCTGGGCGTCGAGCTCCAGGGCGTCGGTCGAAGGAGAAACCTTTGACGAAGAGTTGCTCGCCTCCGCTGGGCTGACGTTGGTCGACGCGCCAACCAGCAGCAGGCAAGTAGTCCGAGGAGGAGCAGATTCTTTGTGGAAGCTTCGTTGCTCTACCGCTACCGACAAGCCAAGCTGGAATCCCGAGAAGCGCTTGTCGTCAAGGCGGAGCGGACATTGAGAAGCGCGTGGAGGAGCTCCGGGGCCTCCATCAGGAAGCTCTCCGGTCTTTGGCAGAGGAGCGGAGCAAATCGTCAAGGCGAAAGCCTTCACCCTCGAGAAGGCTGAGGTTGAAGAGCAACATGCTTGCCGCCGAGAAGCTGCTCTGCCTTGAGGAAGGCGAGCTGGCGCAGCGGAAGATCAATCTTGATAGCCATGAGGAGGAGCTTGCCACGCGCGAGCAAACATTTGGCGGGGCTCTTAAGGAAGCAAAGGACGCTGCCGCAGCTGCCGAGGCCGCCAAGGAGGAGCTGGAGACGAAGGTGACGCAGCTGGAGGCCAATCTCAAGAAGAGCGGCGAGGAGCTAGCTGCACTCAAGCATGAGCGTGAGAAGGACGCCTACACTCTTGGCGAGCTGCAGGGCCATCTCGCCGAGAGGAGCAAGGAGCTCAGCGCCGCCAAGGACTCTAACGCAGATCTCGAGCTAAAGCTGACCACCTTGATTCAGATGCTGGACGGCGCCAAGGAGCGGGAGGTGGCCTTGTTGGAGAAGATCAAAAACGACGAGGCGCTGTTGGCGAGTGCTACTGCCGCCCAGAACACCTTCAGGGAGAATGTGGAGCACTGGACCGAGGGTCTCGTGAATGTTGCCGCCGCCATCGACAGGGAGCTGGCGGAGCTGGGGATGGTGGATCTCGGATATTCCTCCGATGAGCACCTCCAACCCAGCGCCAAGCTCAGCTTGTTCTTCAAAGGCGTGGTGACGGCTCTCCAACGACTCCGGGAAGAGATCCCAAAGCAGCTGGCCGACGAGTCGCGCCAGATCTGTGCGGGAGCTCTTCAGAAGGTGCTGATGAAGGTGGCCTTCCGCAATCCAGGCCTTAGCTTCACCAACGTCCTCAAGTCCTTGCCGCCGGATGCTGATGTGGAGGCGCTCAAGGCCCTTGTCGCACCCATTGTGGACAGGGTGAGCGGGATCAAGAGGGTTGATGGCGACCGCGTAGATTAGGCCGCCCGTTTTATCTTTTCCTTGTCGCTGCTAGTCATGTTATGAAAACAATCTATTAGAGCTGCGACAAGCTATCTTGTGATATAACTTTATTTCGGGTAGTAATTGCTATGTTATTTCCTTTACTTGATTCCTTCCTTTGTATGTTTTTGCCCACGCTTTTAGGGAACTTGTCGGTATGAGCACCTTTGCATGGCGCTGAGTCTTGAACGTCAAGCCTGTCTTTGGCGGTGCCGCTTCCGACAAGCAACCTTGTCGCAACTAGTTGCAGCTCACTTAAGTTGTTGAGCGGACTCGATACAAAGTAAGGGCGCAACTAGCTACGAGTTGGTTCCTCCGCGCACAGGTTTTCCATACAAAGTACGGTCGTTCTAGGAAGATAACTTGAAAATTTTAAAACTGATTGCTCAAACTTTAGCAACTTAGCTTTTCTGTCGTTTGCTTCCCGGTAAGGCGAAACTTCCTTGAACGACGCCTGGTCCACACCATTATCCTCTCCTTCCCCCCCGGCAAACTTGTGGGCGAGGGAACCTTCCTTTCTTTGAGAAAGAGAAAGAAGAGAAAATAAAGATATGGAGCCTTATGGCTCGTTATTGCTTACCGGGGTAGGCGCTGCACAAAGTGTCAGATAATGCATGCAAAAATAGAAGTAAAAAGCATGAAATTGACGAGATGTGCGGAGCACATTAGCTTTACTGATGCACGGGGTCTGCGCCCGGCTTTGTACAAAGGATTACATGCAACATCGGCAAGACTTGTACAAAAGGTGGTTGCCGGAACAGGTTCCGGCAACCGCGCCCTATGGTAAAACTTACGAAGATGCTCAATATTCCAGGAGTTGCTCACCGGAATGCCATCTTCGGTCTCAAGGCGGACAACGCCAGGCCTAGTGACTCGTCTCACCCGGTAAGGGCCTTCCCACTTAGGCGTCAACTTGTTGGAATTCTTGGCGGACTGAACGCGCCGAAGAACAAGGTCGCCTTCCTCGAGACTTCTGGCACTAACTTTGCGGCTATGGTAGCGGTGCAAAGCTTGCTGATAACGAGAAGCTCGTACAGCGGCCTGAAGACGGTCCTCCTCAAGGAGCAGTGCGTCATCTTGTCGCAGCTGCTCTTGCTCAAGCTCATCATAAGCGAGCACTCGAGGTGACCCATATACGAGTTCCGTGGGGAGAACTGCCTCTGCTCCATAGACTAGAGCGAAAGGTGCCTGGCCAGTGGCTCGATTTGGCGTCGTCCTGATCAACCAAAGAACCACCGGCAACACCTCAATCCAGTTTCTTCCGCACTTGTGCAGCCTGTCGAAAGTCCTGGTCTTGAGTCCGCGCAGCACTTCAGCATTTGCCCTCTCCGCTTGACCGTTGCTTCTCGGATGAGCAACAGAAGTGAAGCAGACCTTGGCGCCAAGATCTTGGACGTACTGCATGAAGGTGCGGCTCGTGAATTGCGTGCCGTTGTCGGTGATGATCTGTTAGGGATTCAAACGGAAAACAATCAACCAAGAACTTGATCGCCGACCGCGGCTGTTACCTTCCTCATCGCTTCCACTTCCGCCACTTTGTGAACTTGTCGATTGCAACGCATAAGTACTCAAAGCCCCGACAGCTCGGGAAGGGGCCGAGGATGTCGAGCCCCGGATCGAAAATGGCCATGATAAAGGGATCGTCCGGAGAGCTTGAGCTGGCTGG
Organism: Aegilops longissima; assembly: GCA_021605205.1. Classification (NCBI taxonomy): domain Eukaryota; kingdom Viridiplantae; phylum Streptophyta; class Magnoliopsida; order Poales; family Poaceae; genus Aegilops; species Aegilops longissima. Next base: position 107,922,099 of record CM038678.1, read on the forward strand.
TGTATCTGCTGGAATGGAACCGCACGCTTCACACTTGGTTACTTGTGCGGTTGCATCACGGAGGGTTGTCGGCCAAAAGAAACCTTGCCGGAATGCTTTGCGGCAAGTGTTTCTGCGCCAATGTGGTGACCACATATGCCTCCATGTATCTCTCGCCAACAGCTTCATCCATCTTCCGGTGAATACACTTCAATTTCACACCGTTGAGTTTTCTGCTGTACAGTGTGTTGTCGACAAACTGGTACATACTTGACTGCCGGGCTACTCTTTCCGCTTCTTCTTGCTCTTCGGGAAGTTCTCCTGTCTGAAGGTAATGGACAATCTGCTGTGCCCATGCTGGAGCTTGTGGTTCGACAACAAGCACATCTGCTGCTGTGGGAACATCTGCTTCTACGGCAAGAACCTGCTGTTCAGCCGGAGCTTGATGTTCCCCGGCAAACTTGCTGGAGCAAAAATTGTCGGGAGCGTCTGCTTCAACGAAACAAACCCTTGGGCTTGTCGGAGCAGACTGCTCCTCAGCAGCCTCGGTGTTGATCTTGGGGACCTTCTTGGCGGCTTCGGGGAGCTCTGCCGGAAAATAGTCACCAGAAACCAACTTCCTTTTCTTGTTCTGTCCAGTTGATGGTGTTATAGACGGTTGAGTCAGCTTGAGCACAAAGATCCCTGGTTCCACAGGTAACTTGAGTGCGGCGCACTTTGACAGGCCATCAGCAATGTCGTTCTGAGCTCTTGGAACATATTCCATCTGTAGGCCGTCAAAGTGTTCTTCTAGCTTTCTCACTTCATCAACATAAGCTTCCATCAACTGACTCTGATAATTCTTGTTCACTTGGCGGACGACGAGCTGCGAGTCACCCTTGACAATGAGCTTCTTGATCCCAAGGTCTACTGCGATCCTGAGACCGGCAAGCAAACCTTCATACTCTGCAGTATTGTTTGTTGCTTGCTCCTTGGGAAAGTGCATCTGGACTACGTACTTGAGGCGCTCTCCGGTGGGTGCGACAAGTAGCACGCCTGCACCGGCGCCTTGCAGCGAGAAGGCACCATCAAAGTACATAAGCCACTCTTTGCTTGCTTCCTTGACGGGGATGCTCGTTTCTGGAATTTCTTCATCTTGTGTTGGCGTCCATTCTGCTATGAACTCTGCCAATGCTCTGCTTTGGATAGTTGAAGTGCTCTCAAACTTGAGGCCAAAGCTTGACAGTTCCAGTGCCCACTCGACAATTCTGCCTGTTGCTTCTGGATTTTGAAGTATCCTCTTCAACGGAAAGCGAGTGACGACTGTGATCTTATGTGCTTTAAAGTAATGGCGCAACTTTCTCGAGGCCATGAGAAGGCCGAAAAGCAATTTCTGCACACCAGAGTACCTTGACCTAGCCCCCTGCAGAAGGGAACTGACAAAGTAAACTGGGCGCTGCACCATCCTTTTCTGCATCTTCTCATGTTCCTGCGCAGATCCATCCTTGTCGGGACCAGAGCTTGCCGGTGAAGCCCCTTGCTTGTCGCTGGATGCATCTGCCATGGTCGCCGGCTCATCATCCGCCTCCCTCTCCGCTACTAACGCAGCACTAACCACTTGATTGGTTGCCGCTATATATAGCAGCAACTTCTCTTGTGGCTTAGGTCCGACAAGTATTGGAGTGGAGGACAGGTATCCCTTCAAGTCCTGCAGTGCAGCCTCCGCTTCCAGAGTCCATTTTCATTGGACCTGCCTTTTTCAATATTTTGAAAAATGGCAGGGCACGCTCAGCAGACCTAGAGATAAACCTGCTGAGAGCAGCCACGCATCCGGCAAGTCTTCGTACATCCTTGACGCGCTTTGGTGCTTCAATCTGCTCAATGGCCTTGATCTTGTCGGGATTGGCTTTAATTCCCCGCTGAGACACGAAGAACCCGAGAAGCTTGCCGGAAGGGACTCCAAACACACACTTCTCGGGGTTGAGCTTGAGGTTGATCTTGTGCAGATTTGCAAAGGTTTCATCTAAATCTGGAATCAGAGTTGCTCTGTCCTTGCTCTTGACCACTATGTCATCCATGTAGGCTTCCACATTTCTGTGTATTTGCGGCTCAAAAGCGTGATGGACTACTCTTGCAAATGTTGAACCAGCATTCTTTAAACCAAAAGGCATCCGTACAAAACAGTATGTGCCACATGGGGTGATGAATGCGGTCTTCTCCTCATCCTCTTCTGCCATGAAGATCTGATGATATCCTGAGTATGCATCAAGAAATGAAAGCAAATCACATCCGGCCGTGGAGTCAACAATCTGGTCGATACGCGGCAAGGGAAATGGGTCTTTGGGACAAGCTTTATTAACATCGGTAAAGTCGATACAAAGCCTCTATTTCCGCTTGCCTTTACGCACGACTACAGGATTGGCCAACCACGAGGATGGAGCACTCTCCGACAAGGCCTGCTGCTTCCAATTTCTTGATTTCTTCTGCGATGAATTCTTGGCTCTCCGCTGCTTTCTGACTTTTCGCTTGACGGGCGCGCGTGAGGACAGACGGCAAGATGGTGCTCAATTACTTTCCTGGGAACACCGGGGATGTCAGAAGGTTGCCATGCAAACACGTCGACATTCGCCCGCAGGAAAGCAACGAGCGCGCCTTCCTATTTAGGGTCGAGAGAGGCACTGATGGTGAAGGTACCACCAGTGCCGTCCTCCTTGGCGGACACCCTCTTGGTCTCTGGCGGAGCTGCCATCTTCTTCTTACACTTGCCGGTCGATGGTGCGTCCTCGACGGTAGCGCAGCACTCCGAAGAGGTGCGGTTGCCGGAGTGGGCATCAGAACTCTTGCCGGACTTGGTCTTCTTCTTCGCCCCGGGAGCTTCAGCGGCAAGTGAATTGCGATCTGCTGCGGCTGCTGCTTCCCGGTAGATCTTGTCGGCGCAGATAAGAGCATCCTTCTTGTCACCAGGGACAGAGATGACACTTATCGGGCCTAGCATCTTCAGCATGTTGTAGGCATAGTGAGAGGCCGCCATGAATTTGGCGAGTGCTGGACGGCCAAGTATCCCATTGTAAGGCAATGGAAAGTCAGCAACGTCGAAAGTGACCCTCTCAGTCCTGAAGTTCAGCTCGCTGCCAAATGTCACGGGCAACGTGATCTTTCCCTTTGGCTTGCTCCTTCCCGGATTGATTCCTTGGAATGTGCCGGTCTCTTCGAGCTCGCTGTCAGGGATCTGGAGTTTCTGGAGTACCGCCGAGGAGATCAGGTTCAAGCCGGCCCCGCCGTCAACTAGTATCTTAGTGACCCTGAGGTTGCGGATAGTTGGTGAAACCAACATCGGCAAGCACCCGACCGCAGTTATGCGATCAGGGTGGTCTTCAATATCAAAGATGATAGGCGTGTTGGACCACTTCAGAGGCTTGCGTGACTCTACGGATCGTTCTGCTGCATTGACTTCCCGCATCCACTGCTTGAGCTGGTGGTGTGAAGTATGCAGAGAAGCACCGCCGTCAATGCACAAGACCTCTGTGGCTTTCTGGAACTCCTGCTCATCAGCCTCGTCATCATCCATGTCTTCGTCGTCGTCTTCATCTTCATCCTTGTCGCGGCCACGGGGAGGTCTGTCTCCTTGCCGCCGCTTGGCCTTGCCGCGACGCCCCCCCCGCCGTATTCTTGCTAGCTCCTCCAAAGCACCTTCCTGGGCTTTCTCCTTGTCGCGTCGTCAGATTCAGCCTTTTGCTGCTCGACAAGCTGCTCTACCTTCTTGCAGCTCTGGAGGTCATGGCCCTTGGTGCGGTGGATCTTGCAAGATCGCTTGTTGGAGCAAATCACGCTTGTCGGCGACCGCCACAGCCCGGTAGTTGGTGCCAGCGGCAACCTCCTTGCCGGAGCTACCAACTTTGGCTTTCTTGGCGCCACCTCCGTTGCGGACTGCTCAACAACTAGCACATCTTTGCCTTTCTTCTTCCTGTTATTCCGCGCGGGTCTTCCTTGCCGGGCAGTCTCCTCACTATCGATCCTCCCGCTCCTGTGTTCTCTCCGGAGTCTCCTCCTTCTTCAAAGACGTGCACACTTGTCGGCGTGGCATAGAGCTCATCGACGCGTCTCGATCTTGCACATCGCCATCTCCTCCCGCATCCTGCGGTTGCGCACGCTCGATGGAACACGCTGATTACCTCGGCGGGTGGACATCGGGATGTTATGTTTGTACGGCTGAATCTCTCGAATGTACTTGCGAGGGCTCTCCTTCCTTACGGGCGAGCAGATGAAGGTCACTTTCTTGGCCATGAGGCTTGTGGCCGCCTGTAAAGGCACCGACAAACTGATGGCATAGATCTGTCCATGAAGATATGGAGTTGTCCGGCAAGTGCATGAGCCAGGATCTGACATTGGGCTTGAGTACCAGCAGGAAGTAGTTGGCCAGGATCTTGTCGTCACGCCCCCCGGCAGCTTGCACCGCAATGGTGTAGATGCTGAGGAACTCCGACGGGTGCGTCCTGCCGTCGTACTTCTCTGGTACATCTGGCTTGAAATTCTTCTTGCTGGGCCACTAGACTTGCCGCAGCTCACGAGTGAATGCAGGGCAACCTACCGCAGACGACAAGTCACTGGTTCCTTCGGGCGCATGCATGTCGACAGAGGCCCAGCAGCGCTGGTCGGATTGACGCCGCTTCTCTTGGCGCTCGATGCGCGAGTTCGGCGTCTTCTTGTTGTCGTCGTGAAGAACTTGGCGCTGATCGCGACGAGCTCGTGGATCTGATGACGCGGTGGAGTCGCTGTCGAGGTGGATCCGGCGAGTCGGCCATCTTGGCCTTCGGGGTGGAGAGTGCAGGTTGGTTGCACCCCCACAGGTTTCGCCGCCACCGGCTCGTGCCTTGTCGTCCTATCGCGGCAGCGATGCACTTGGTTGCGGCGGAGTGTCGTCGTTGGCAAAGCCGATGAGACTCTGAATGGTGGCCCTCCATTCATCAACCTTGTCGGCCGTTGGAGGGTAATCCAAGAGCAGTTGAGCTCTCGCCAAAGCTTCTGCTGGAGTGGTGGGTGGTAGTGGCGAACGGTGCGAGGAGCGGGAAATGCTCGGACTTCTAACTAATTTAGAAGGAGCAGTATCCCATCCAGGCGACCGTGCCTAGCTCGTGCCAGCATGTTGGCGTGCATGCTGGCCTTGAGCATCCCGAGATCCACCAGCTCGATCTTGGTCCAATGAGCGTATGGTACTGTGAATACCATGATGCCGTCGGTCCCGCGCCTCCTGAGATGGGCGCGGTGCATGTACGGACGCCGAGGTCTGCGCGGCCTTGTCCTTGGACTTGGCAGCGCCATGAGGTCCCTCGTCGACGCCCGCTCTTCCGACAGCGTCTACCCCACCACTCGTTTGCTCCGGTGGTGGGATCGACGTGGACGGCTCCGCTGCCGCCGAAGCCTTCTTCTTCGGCGGCATGTTGATAAGAAAACGAAGATGTTGCTCGTGCGAACGCCGGATCAGGTTCACACAGCCTCGACGCCCCCTACCTGACGCGCCAAAGATGTCGGGGAAGCTGATTTGACCCACGAACACCTATGGGGACCGGCGGACCGAGCCCCTTTCGGTTCGGCGGGGAGATCGCACGAAGAGTAGATCGAGGTGAAGCACACGAGCAGTTTACCCAGCTTCGGAGCTCTCCGGAGAGATAATACTCCTACTGCTGCTTGTCTGATTTGTATTGTGTTCTTGCTCGGGAGCGCTGAATGCTACAGTACACACCAGCTGCTAACGAGACCGAGCGTGAGAGTATCCGAACCCCTTTCTACGTTGTGCATGGGCCTCCTTTTATATGCTCAAGGGTTCACCGACAGGTGGCAACGTAGTCATGGGCAAAAAGGGAAAATGAGTTGCGGTTGGTACAGCTACTTGTATAGTGTATCATACCTAACCCTGACGGCAGGGGACAAAGGCATTAAATGCCCGTCTATGTCGCCTAAACAGTGCGGAAAGGGACCGTCAGGGACGCCACTGCTTGCCACGATGGCAATCCTGTCAGCACCGCTTGCCACCGCGCTCCGCTGGACGCACAGCCTCTCGCCACGCGCGCCTGGAAAGGTCCCAGGGCGACACGTTGGTGGATGTGCTAGAGCGCAGGAAGAAAATGGTAGTCTGCCGCGGCAAGCGCCTTGCCGCAGTTGTTGCCTTGTCGCGTCCGGAAGCTTGTCGCTCACCGGGCCTTCCCGGCAAGCTCCTCTTGCCGAGGCCTTGTCTCCTAAGTGCCTTGGTTGGCCTTCCCGGCAGGCTCCTCTTGCCGGGGCCTTGTCTCCTTGGCTTAAATACTTTGTTCTTGAATGGCTCCAAAGGAACCACGGAGGACCTAGGCGGTCACCCGGCAAGCCTTGGGCCGCGGGGTGCTGCAACTGCCCGTGCACAAGTTCAGGATACTAGGGTACCCCTACTCTAGTACACCGACACAAACAATGGATTTTGCAAACTACTTATTCTTCTTGAAAAAGGATTAAGGGGAAACATCGCACAAAACTTGAGAAAGTCTTCATGAACCACCGGTAGGATTGGAAGGAACGAATGAATTAAAATGATAATCAAGGAAAAAGAATCTTGAAATAACCGCCGTTAGAAATGAAAATGAACGAAGAGAAGAGAACGAATCGCCGGAAATAATTAGAAACCACGAAGATACTTGAGGGAAAATTAGAGACAAGAGAACGAAGAGATCGCGAACTGATTGACGAATGCTTGAACGAAGCACCGGAAGAATATTGAGACGAACGAAGGGGCACGAGTATGGAATAATTGGAGAACGAATTTGAAAAACTTAGAATGGAGAGATATTCCGAAAAGATGGCCTCCGGATGATCGAGAGCGAAAGCAACACCTGAAGTACTCCGGATGGATGAAAAGAATTGCACAACTGGAAACAACTGGATAGGATAACATCGAGCTAGCACCGCGAATCTTCTAGGAGAACGGACGAGATTTAGGGAAAGCTCTACTTCGGTCTTCAAAGGACGACGATAAACACCACCAAAATTAATGAGATACTCCGGAAGAAAGAAAACCGAAAAGATTGAGCCGACGATGAAATGATTTGAAAATCGATCTTGGAAAAGGCATGTGACTGATGAAATTCATTCTTATGTCAAACTTCGAAAAGAATTAAGAATGGCTCCGGAATAATTAGAAGAGTCAGGTAAGATCCTGGGAAAAGACCTGTGGGTTAGGGCCCACTAAAAGAAAACACCATTGGAAAGGGATGTTGAACAGATAGATGATGCACCGGAAGAACTGAAATATTTAAATGAGGTGACAACCTCGAATTAATTCGAATACAGGCGAATCTCCTGAGATGTCTTCAACACTCCGGGATAATAAACTGGCGAGAGGCGAACGAGCAAAAAGAACACTTCGAAGGAAAAGAATATGATTAACCCGAAAAACTTGAATTGAGTGCACCGGAAAAAGAAAGGGATGAAGAATGACGAACGAGACGCGAATTCACCGGTTGAAATAATTGAGGGAAGACTGAAGAGGCTCCACACGAATGGAATTGATGGTCGGAAGAAACTCGAACTTCGGGAATAATAGGGTGGGAGGGCGGAAAAACAAAGACAACTTGGAAGGGGAAACCGATGAATATCTTAAAGAGAAAACACCGGTTGAAATTATTGTGGAAAGAAAGCAAAGACTTCGCACGAGTAGGATGGATACTCGATTACGGATTCCGATTTTGAGAAGAAGAAGGGTGGGCGGGTGGGAAAAGAAAAATAACTGAGGATTGAACTTGCAAAGATGAAGAGGCTCGAGTCGACTTGATGAGAAATGCACCGGATAAAAGAGCTGAGGAACAACTACCGGAAAACCAACTGCGTGAACCTAAAGAAAAATTTGAAGGGGAAGAGGAGCAGTTCAAAAAACCTACGTCAAGATTCCTCACCAGAGCGACGAAGGGACTGAGGAGTAAAAATAATTCCTACTCTCCGATATAACTAGACTCCGAAAACAGTTTTCTTCTAGACTCAACTGCGGCCAAACTACACGATCAATCAAGGGGGCTCCTAAGGTCGGTCGAGGCTCTGATACCAACTTGTCACGCCCAATGTGCGACTCTATCCAAAAGGAACTCGAAGGTCCCACCAAGGATAGACCCGCATATTGAAACGCTTTTGCAAGGTGGATATCATTACATCAACATTACATAATAGATGGGGATACATACATAAGGCACTATTGCCACAAGAATACAACAATACAACATACAAGAGAACAACATCCGACTACGGATGAAACATAAACAGGAACTCAAACGACATCCACCCTGCTAGCCCAGGCTGCCGACCTGGAACCTATCACCTGATCAAAGAAGAAGCAGACGAAGTACTCCAAAGCAAGTAAACATCGCTCTCGCGTCATGATCATCGCAAACCTGTACCTGCAACTGTTCTTGTAGTAATCTGTGAGCCACGAGGACTCAGCAATCCCATTACCATGGGTGTCAACACTAGCAAAGCTTAATGGGAAAGGAAGGGGTATAGTGGTGAGGTTGCAGCAGCGACTAAGCAAGTAAGGTGGCTAACATACGCAAAGGAGAGCGAGAAGAGAAGCAAAGGAACGGTCGTCAACTAGTAATGATCAAGAAGTGATCCTGAACTCCTACTTACGTCAGACATAACCTAGAAACTGTGTTCTCCTCTCGATCAACCCCGAAAAGAGACACTCACGGTTACGCACACGGTTGGTGTATTTTAGAAGAGTTTGCTTCAAGTTTACTACAACCGGATATTAACAAATTCCCATCTACCACATAACCGCGGGCACGGCACTCGAAAGTTTATACCCTACAGGGGTGTCCCAACTTAGCCCATGATAAGCTCTCGCGATCAACGAAGGATATTCCTTCTCCCCGGGAAGTGTCAGGACCCCGATCCTAAGTCACACCGATCTAGCATGTAACACATCATATCACTTTGCGGCCTCACGCACGGTATTCCCACGGGTGTCGCCTTACCATGGCCGGGACCGTTTGCGTCTTTTGGCTCACGTATATGATAGTGTCGCTAGCATCCATATGACAAAGAACCCGGCCGACATGGCTAGTCGTGAACCCAAAGCGGCACTAACCCATGGGGACAGGCATACATGAATCACATCGAGCATGTCGGTCATCAACGTATATATTCGGGCTGTAGCACTGGCTAACAGACTCGTATCCCGGCTGTAGCAGGCTAGGCAGGACTCGAATAACACCGCGTGACATTTCCCGAAGGACAGACATAGGAACGAAGTGAAACACATGCCGCCAGTCAAGTGTCCAAGCGGTAGTCTGGGCTAGCAGACTCGTGAACCGGGCAGAAGCGGACTACTATCGCCCGGAGGCACGAGACTACATTTCCCCATATGAGAGGCTGCCAAGGATAAACAACTAGTTTGTCGGATCCCACACATACCAAGCATTTCAAACATACACACAATATGCTCAATATGTGTAAATACGACGTGGCATCACAACATAACTCTACGACTCAGATATTATACATTAGGCTCCGAGGAGCGAGATATTACAAACATGGGTACCAGATCCTGCCGAGGGCACAAGATCGTAGCTGAGGTAACAAGCTAAACGTCGAAGTCCACGTGGAACTACTAGCGAGACTGACGTCTCTCTGCAAAACATAAATAAGCAAACGTGAGTACAATTGTACTCAGCAAGACTTACATCGAACTAACTACATATGCATCATTATCAAAGGGGGTGGTGGAGTTTGACTGCAGCAAGCCAGCTTTGACTCGGTGGCTATCCTGAACTACGACTGCAAGTAACTCTTTTGAGGTGGCACACGAGTCCACATATTCACCATATCAAATACACCACTATGGATCCACTCCCGTCTACCCACGAGAACGCCATCCATAGCACTCACGCTTATCTTGCGATTTTAGAGTATCCACTTTCACTTGTCTATGAACTATGCAAGGGTCCAAGTTTCCATATCCGAGGAATCCGCTATTCAATAGATAATGATAACCCTGCAGGGTGTACTTCTTCACACACGCTCTCGCCACTTATCGCCTCAGACACGTCATGTACCTCGGCAACCTTCAAGCGGAAGCCGGGCGAGGGAGTCGGCCACGACCTGACTAACCACACAAGTCTCTCGTCCAGGTTTATCGCCTATTCGGGTTCCATCCGCAAGGAGATCCGCCGGGTGTCGCCACGGCCCCAAACGATGTGAGCAGGGTTCCCAAGCCCACCAACCGGTGCCACTTGGTACACCGTACATCAGGTGCCTAGTCTGTCCCAAGCCCACCTGCACAGGGTGCCACTTGGTAGACTACTAACACTACCTACAAACACCGAAACTAGTTGCAACTCCCGGACAGAGATCAAGTTGATTAATAAGTCGAGAGGGTCGAGTTACGGAACCCAATGTGTGGTAGTAGCTGTTCATGGATCACAAACACAGAACTCAGTTCTCGAGGACGGCTGCAATGAGACAACCCACCATGTACTCCTACATGGCCTCTCACCGCTACCTTTACCAAATCGTGTTCACACACTTAGCTCACACACAATAGGACATGTTCATAACAATTCCAATTCATTCCCGATGAATCAGACCCGACTCAACTCTAAGCAGAGCAGGCATGACAAACAAGCATAAATGAGTAGGCACAACATGGCTCAAACAATTCCTACTCATGCTAGTGGGTTCCATCTAATTCTTGTGGAATGACAGTCATGCAAAGGATCAAGGGGTTCAGCTACCGCAGCAAGTAACACATGAGTCGTTGTTGTCCTAATGCAGTAAAATAGAGCAGGAGCGAGAGAGTGGGATTATATCGGAATGAACAAGGGGGTTTTGCTTGCCTGGCACTTCTGAAGATAATAGTTCTTCATCGGTGTCATCGAATAATCATCGTCGGTACATCGTCTCACCGGGAGGGGACAATTACCGCAAACAAGAGAGAGCACAATCAATGCAATGCACATATATGATGCATGATCATGTTAAGGTACTGAATTCACCTAATGCAATAATAATCCAAGTTAGTTGGAGTGGAATTCAAACAAGGTTGAATTCCAACTCAAAATGCTATTTCATAAATTACCCTAATCATGATTCATCCTATTCAGTGATGTTAACTTGTTCAAACATGCATGATCATGGCATAAACAGATTCTTCATATTTTTCTGATCATTTTTCATATATAAATTATTTCCATCCGAGTTACGGTTGAATTTATATGATTTTTAGAAGTTTAGAGTATTTTCTGAAATTTACTGAATTAAATTAAATCCATAAGAGGGTATTACTGCGTCAGCCTGACGTCAGTGTGACGTCAGCGGGTCAACGGGGCGGTCCAGGTCAAACCTGACGTGTGGGGGCCACACGTCAGTGACTAACTAAACTAACCTAGTTAATTAGCACTAACCTGGGTTAGTTAAATTAGTTTAAACCTAACTAGAGTAGTTAGTCGGGCGGGGCCCGCATGTCAGTGGCTCCGGGGAAGTCAAACTAGGCCAAACCCGGGTCAACTCGCCGGAATTGACCATGGCTCGTCGCCAGGCGGAGCCGAGACGGCGGAGGGGCAGGTTTCCTCCTCCGGTGACCAAAGAGAGGCGGAGGGTCCTCGTGGCCTTGGGCTCAAGCATCTAAGGAGACTAGCGGGAGGTGCGGGGGTGGCCGGGGTTCGCCGGAGTGGAGCCCGGGGCGGCGCCGGAGTTCGGGCAACGATGGCTACGGTGCTGCGGTGCACGAGAGGGAAAGGCGAAGGGTGCTACGTGCTCCTACGAGTACGGTGAAGACGATGGCGTGCTCGGAATCGAGCCATCGTGGCTGTGGCCACGACGGCGACGTGCAGTGGCGGCGGCGGGTGCGGCCGAGCTCGGTGTGGTCGTGGTGGTGCGCAATAAGGCAAACGGAGAAGGGGAGAAGGGGCAGGAGCTCACAGCGGGGTCGGAGAGGGAGTCAGTGAGCTCGGGGAGGTCCTGGCGGCGCCGAATCGACCGGAGGCGGCTCGGGTGCCCGAGGTTGAAGACGAGGGCGAGGTCGGCGCTCGAAGGCGTTTGGAGTCGCGTGGGTCAGCGGAGAGGTCCGGGGCGACGAGGCGGAGCTCTTGGGCACGCCGGCGAGGCAAGGGAGGGCCTGTGGCCGTGGCTAGCGGCGGCGGTGGCGACGGCGGCTCTCGGTCGCGTGAGGGAGAGAGAGCAGAGGAAGGGGGGAGGGGTCGGGAGAGAGTGAGAGAGAGCTGGGGTCGCGTGGCGCTCGGGAGGCGCCCAGGCGTCGGGGTGAAAGCAGGCAGAGGTGGAGGTGGCTTGGCGGTGCGCTTGCTGGGTCGCGCCTGTCCCCCGGCAGAGGAGGAAGGCGACAGAAAGAGGCGGTGGTGGGCTGGGCACTGGAGTGGGCCAGCGGGGGGGGGGGGAAGGAAGCTGGGCGGGTGGCTTGAGGTGAGGCCAGTCTGGCATTCTCTCTTTCTTTCCATTTCTGTTTTCTATTTTGCAGTTTGTTTTTGATCCAGTTTTAAAAACCAAATCAATTTTATAAATCCTGAAAATATTCACGGGCACTTTCTGAATTATTTCTATGGCCCACAAATACTTCCAACATTATTTGAGCATTTAAATTATTTATAGTGTTTAAATGCCCAAAGTCAAATGGTTTAAGATTTAATTCGAAAATCCAGGAATGACCTATAAGATATGTTCATCATCTTTGGAAGAGGCTTTCACCTTTATCCATTAATCATGAACACTTTCACATGGCATTTTGGGATTATTGGAAATGATTTTATTGGACCTAGTTGAATTCAATTGGTGCTAGGGTTTCAACAATCCCCATTTTAACTTTTATGGAAATTAACATGATGACATGAATGCCTTAATGCAACTAATGTCAAGCAATTCTAGGGCTGTGACAACTCACCCCCACTAAACAAGAATCTCGCCCCGAGATTCAAGACGTGAGGTAAGAGGAAAAGGGAGGTCACAAACTATTACAATCTCCATGATCCAATTGCCTTCTCGAAGATGTTGATTTACTCCATCATCTTGGTCTTGAAGTCTTTGCTTTCGAGATCTTTACCTGACACGACAACAGAAAGAAGGGGGAAACCCTTCATGATTCGATCTTCACGAAAATTAAGCAAACATGATCGACATTACGGACTGAGACGGTGACACATCTCGAGTTGAGACACAAAATACATCGAGGGGGATGGAAGAACAACAACGAGGTTTGATTAGTGGCAACAATTCCACGCTTTAGGAAGATGATGGATGGTGTCAAGGTGGCGAGGAAATATTTACCATGATCCCGTAACGGGACACCTCGAGAAAGGGGGCGCAAAGAGCTATTCCCTTAAGTGGCAAAAAGAATTACTTTTGAATTAGAGATTATTGAGACTCTCCATACCAGCCTAAGGCAATCACAAGCGATCATGAGGTGGAATGCAAAGGAGTGGTACACCCGGACTAGAATGAATGATGTGGACTACCTTGTTGAAGACAACGCAATGGATGATTTTGCTTATCATCGAAGGGGGAGGGGACCCATAGTAAGTCCACTTTTTGGGGGTGATCTTGAACAGAAATTACTAAGAAGGCAGCCCATAGTGAAATGGCACAAAGACGGTGCAAGCTGGGAACGAAATGCAACTGTTGGAATGTTCCAACCATCATATCTGCCTGAGATTCAGATCTGGTTGGTGTTAGGATATTTCAGACTCATCATGTACGAAAAGGAAGGTTGCAACACAATTCGACGAGATGGCGTTGCGAGATTCTCGGGATATGAACTACGATAGCAAGCTCCAAAACATGAGCTGGTTTTGCTACAAACATGTGAACATGTTGTCCCAGACAAGCATGACCACATGGTAGTCTTATAATAAAACACTACCGAGTTCGGGTGGGGGAACCATCATCGAGGATATCGAAGTCCTATCATAAGTCATGACTAGTTGTTATGAAGGAACTCCTTCTCCTTGAACAATTCAATCAGTGGCTTGGTGTGCTATGGAATCCATATGGAATGAAGATGATCATCTATCGGACCATAGAATACTTCGCATGCGTGCATGACTGACTTGGAATGATTCCAGAGGAAGCAAAACAAACCTTTCTCAAGTTCATGGCGGCAACTTACATCAGATGCACATGAACTAGAGGAAGTCACTACTTTCATCCAAACATATGCTTCATGAACAAAACACGAAGAAATGCTTACACAAATTTCCAATACTAGGTTGATGCTCAACACGACTCATGGGGGAGACAAAATGCTAGCAACTCATCGGAATTTCCATATCACTGGACTTCCACCATCATGTGAACACGTGATAGTATTGGTCAGACCAAAAGAGGTAATGGTGTATGCTCGAAGAATCAACCACGAGTAAGACAACATTACGAATATCGTTGGTTCTGATTTGACTTGACAATGGCCCATACTCAAGTCAAAGAATTGGTAGGACAATAGATCCAACAACTGATCACAGGGACCAATCGATGAAGATATCATCCTTCTTCAGCACACACTACACAAGAATATCCCATTGGATCGAACTAGGTTAGGCAAGCTTTTATCTTCCAACTCTCCAAGTTATTTTCTAGCTTAACCAACTAGCTCAGGGATATCCAACACAGATTCTTGGAGAAAGGGTGGTCCATAGGGAACCAACTTGATCACGAGCTCAACATAACAGTCAGGAAACAACCCGGTAACACTTCCAAGAAGATATTTGGAAAGTCACGAACCACCGGTATGTTACTAAGCTCGAGAACAATCTTGCTTTTCAGGGTAAGACGATATGATCAAATGAGTGAGGACTTGACACAATCCTAACTCATCAATCGAAGTGTGCACCAGAAATAAGGACTAGATAGCACGATCAATCTCAGGATGATGTTTTAATAACCAACATGCCAAGAATGAGGATAATGTCCATTAGCTGCCAAGCAACAAGTTGCTCGGAGTATTGATTTCACACATCACAATTCACTTGTCGGCATTCCGGTTACAACAACACGAAGACCGAGGAATGAATGATGATGGTGAGAAGTATCACCGCATCAAGAATTCCTAGGAGGTTGTGCAATTCCCATGACATTCTTGACATAAGATGGCAATACTTCAGGTAGAACATAATCAAAAGCTGAATTGGCATTTTGATATGCGGGATACAACTACTTTGACCCAATCCTAGAAATGGATGAGGTATCGAGTTTGTTTCTCCTAGTCATTCGAATAGAATGGCTTGACGGACCACAAGAAAAATGGGCATCGATGAGGACGAAAGCACGACTACCCTGACTATCAATTGATAGGCGAAGGTCGGGATGCAATCAAGAGAGCAACTCAGAGGAACATATAATTTCCTGAGTTGTAGATGCACAGGTTAGTATGTCGAGCGAAGCTCAACATTTCTTCCGGATAACCCATGTAGAAAGGTAGAATTGGCAGATTCACAATTATGAACGGAGAACTCCTCAAGAGCACTCTTATTGTGATCTTTTGGTTCAAAAGAACTTCCGCCATAATTAGTTCATGGTATTTGGAAGAAGGAGAATACCACGGACTTCGAGGACTACCACAAAGGTTACTAATATCCTAAGGAACTAGCAAATACTAACCACATGAGGTAAGTAGGGTGAATCTCGGGTCCAGAAACCCAGGAGTAGAATGCCTACTACTAAATGGCATCACGGGATGCTTTCGAAAATGATGGCCAGAATCCTCACACTTGGGATACAAAAGCATTGCTAAATTGCTAGGTGACTTCCTAAACATCTAGGGTCATAATAATAGTTCCAACATATATGTCGAGGCAACAAAGTACCTCAACTGACTGGTTAGTGTGCTTAATCTGGCCCAAAAGGACATCAGGAACGGGGGGAAGGGATTTGCAAATGCATCAGACTATTTAGAGACCTGGGATGACTCGGACAGCATAACGGCTGTAATTGCTCAAAATGATTTGAGACATCCTGCAAAAATGGTGGCATAACCACTCAACAACATCATAACAAGATTCTGTGATCAACAGTTATTATACAGAAATAGTAGGATCTAAACTGGGGATTAAAACCAACAATCTTATAAGTCTATGGATTAGTAACACGTCATCCTAATGGATAGATGAGAAGCCTAGTTCTTAAACCCCGTAGAAGAGAAGAGGATGACTCGGATCGAAGGCCATGAGGTATAAGGAGTAAAAGAGCCTTACGTTCCCTTCCACAATCAATTCCCTTACATAACTAAAGCATTTCTAGACACAACTTCGACCAGTTTGGCTTGGTAATCCTACAGGCAGTCAGGCTCTGATACCAACGCTGTCAGGACCCTGATCCTAAGTCACATCGATCTAGCATGTAACACATCATATCACTTTGCGACCTCACGCACGGTATTCCCACGGGTGTCGCCTTACCATGGCCGGGACCGTTTGCGTCTTTTGGCTCACGATATGATAGTGTCGCTAGCATCCATATGACAAAGAACCGGGCCGACATGGCTAGTCGTGAACCCAAAGCGCACTAACCCATGGGGACAGCATACATGAATCACATCGAGCATGTCGGTCATCAACGATATATTCGGGCTGTAGCTTGGGCTAACAGACTCCGGTATCCCGGCTGTAGCAGCTAGGCAGGACTCGAATAACACCGCGTGACATTTCCCGAAGGACAGACATAGGAACGAAGTGAAACACATGCCGCCAGTCAAGTGTCCAAGCAGTAGTCTTTGGGCTAGCAGGACTCCGGTGAACCGGGCTGAGCGGACTACTATCGCCCGGAGGCACGAGACTACATTTCCCCATATGAGAGGCTGCCAAGGATAAACAACTAGTTTGTCGGATCCCACACATACCAAGCATTTCAAACATACACACAATATGCTCAATATGTGTAAATACGACGTGGCATCACAACATAACTCTACGACTCAGATATTATACATTAGGCCCGAGGAGCGAGATATTACAAACATGGGTCTCATGACCCAACACTCGAAGCATACAAGTCAAAGCACAAGCGGAAGCTAAACATGTCCGGCATGCATAACTATAAATGGAAAAGGCTGGGAAGCGACTATCTACCGAGATCTGCCGAGGGCACAAGATCGTAGCTGAGGTAACAAGCTAAACGTCAAGTCCACGTGGAACTACTAGCGAGACCGACGCGTCTCTCGCAAAACATAAATAAGCAAACGTGAGTACAATTGTACTCAGCAAGACTTACATCAGAACTAACTACATATGCATCATTATCAAAGGGGGTGGTGGAGTTTGATGCAGCAAGCCAGCTTTGACTCGGTGGCTATCCTGAACTACGATCGCAAGTAACTCTTTTGAGGTGGCGCACACGAGTCCACATATTCACCATATCAATACACCACTATGGATCCGCTCCCGTCTACCCACGAAACGCCATCCATAGCACTCACGCTTATCTTGCGTATTTTAGAGTATCCACTTTCACTTGTCTATGAACTATGCAAGGGGTCCAAGTTTCCATATCCGAGGAACCGGCTATTGAATAGATAATGATAACCCCTGCGGTGTACTTCTTCACACACGCTCTCGCCACTTATCGCCTCAGACACGTCATGTACCTCGGCAACCTTCAAGCGGAAGCCGGGCGAGGAGTCGGCCACGACCGACTAACCACACAAGTCTCTCGTCCAGGTTTATCGCCTATTCGGGTTCCATCCGCAAGGAGATCCGCCGGGTGTCGCCACGGCCCCAAACGATGTGAGCAGGGTTCCCAAGCCCACCAACCGGTGCCACTTGGTACACCGTACATCAGTGCCTAGTCTGTCCCAAGCCCACCTGTACAGGGTGCCACTTGGTAGACTACTAACACTACCTACAAACACCGAAACTAGTTGCAACTCCGGACAGAGATCAAGTTGATTAATAAGTCGAGAGGGTCGAGTTACGGAACCCAATGTGTGGTAGTAGCTGTTCATGGATCACAAACACAGAACTCAGTTCACGAGGACGGCTGCAATGAGACAACCCACCATGTACTCCTACATGGCCTCTCACCGCTACCTTTACCAAATCGTGTTCACACTTAGCTCACACACAATAGGACATGTTCATAACAATTCCAATTCATTCCCGATGAATCAGACCCGACTCAACTCTAAGCAGTAGCAGGCATGACAAACAAGCATAAATGAGTAGGCACAACATGGCTCAAACAATTCCTACTCATGCTAGTGGGTTCCATCTAATTCTTGTGGAATGACAGGTCATGCAAAGGATCAAGGGGTTCAGCTACGCAGCAAGTAACACATGAGTCGTTGTTGTCCTAATGCAGTAAAATAGAGCAGGAGCGAGAGAGTGGGATTATATCGGAATGAACAAGGGGGTTTTGCTTGCTTGGCACTTCTGAAGATAATAGTTCTTCATCGGTGTCATCGAATAATCATCGTCGGTACATCGCTCACCGGAGGGACAATTACCGCAAACAAGAGAGAGCACAATCAATGCAATGCACATATATGATGCATGATCATGTTAAGGTACTGAATTCACCTAATGCAATAATAATCCAAGTTAGTTGGAGTGGAATTCAAACAAGGTTGAATTCCAACTCAAAATGCTATTTCATAAATTACCCTAATCATGATTCATCCTATTCAGTGATGTTAACTTGTTCAAACATGCATGATCATGGCATAAACAGATTCTTCATATTTTTCTGATCATTTTCATATATAAATTATTTCCATCCGAGTTACGGTTGAATTTATATGATTTTAGAAGTTTAGAGTATTTTCGAAATTTACTGAATTAAATTAAATCCATAAGAGGGTATTATCTGCGTCGACCGACGCCGCAGTGACGTCAGCGGGTCAACGGGGCGGTCCAGGTCAAACCTGACGTGTGGGGGCCACACGTCAGTGACTAACTAAACTAACCTAGTTAATTAGCACTAACCTGGGTTAGTTAAATTAGTTTAAACCTAACTAGAGTAGTTAGTCGGGCGGGGCCCGCATGTCAGTGGCTCCGGGGAAGTCAAACTAGGCCAAACCCGGGTCAACTCGCCGGAATTGACCCGCGGCTCGTCGCCGGCGGAGCCAGAGACGGCGGAGGGGAGCGGGTTTCCTCCTCCGGTGACCAAAAGAGAGGCGGAGGGGTCCTACGTGACGCCCGGGCTCGCGCGCATCTAAGGAGACTAGCGGGAGGTGCGGGGGTGGCCGGGGTTCGCCGGAGTGGAGCCCGGGGCGGCGCCGGAGTTCGGGCAACGATGGCTACGGTGCTGCGGTGCACGAGAGGGAAAGGCGAAGGGTGCTACGTGCTCCTACGAGTACGGTGAAGACGATGGCGTGCTCGGAATCGAGCCATCGTGGCTGTGGCCACGACGGCGACGTGCAGTGGCGGCGGCGGGTGCGGCCGAGCTCGGTGTGGTCGTGGTGGTGCGCAATAAGGCAAACGGAGAAGGGGAGAAGGGGCAGGAGCTCACAACGGGTCGGAGAGGGAGTCGGTGAGCTCGGGAGAGGTCTGGCGGCGCCGAATCGACTGGAGGCGGCTCTGGTGCCCGAGGTTGAAGATGAGGCGAGGTCGGCGCCAAGGCGTTTGAGTCGCGTGGGTCAGCGGAGAGGTCCGGGCGACGAGGCGGAGCTCTTGGGCACGCCTGGCGAGGCAAGGGAGGGCCTGTGGCCGTGGCTACGGCGAAGCGGTGGCGACGGCGGCTCTCGGTCGCGTGAGGGGGAGAGAGAGCAGGAAGGGGGAGGGTCGGGAGAGAGTGAGAGAGAGCTGGGGTCGCGTGGCGCTCTGGGAGGCGTCCAGGCGTCGGGGTGAAGCAGGCAGGGTGGAGGTGGGCGGGCGGTGGGCTGTGCGTCGGGCACGCGCCTGCCCTCCTCTGGCAGAGGAGGAAGGCGACAGAAAGAGGCGGTGGTGGGCTGGGCACTGGAGTGGGCCAGCGTGGGGAGGGGGAAGGAAGCTGGGCGGGTGGCTGCGCAGTGAGGCCAAAGTGCATCTCTCTCTTTCTTTCCATTTCTGTTTTCTATTTTGCAGTTTGTTTTGATCCAGTTTTAAAACCAAATCAATTTTATAAATCCTGAAAATATTCACGGGCACTTTCTGAATTATTTCTATGGCCCTAAATACTTCCAACATTATTTGAGCATTTAAATTATTTATAGTGTTTAAATGCCCAAAGTCAAATGGTTTAAGATTTAATTCGAAAATCCAGGAATGACCTATAAGATATGTTCATCATCTTTGGAAGAGGCTTTCACCTTTATCCATTAATCATGAACACTTTCACAGGGCATTTTGGGATTATTGGAAATGATTTTATTGGACCTAGTTGAATTCAATTGGTGCTAGGGTTTCAACAATCCCCATTTTAACTTTTATGGAAATTAACATGATGACATGAATGCCTTAATGCAACTAATGTCAAGCAATTCTAGTGCTGTGACAGGAAGACCCGATCAGTCTCGGAATCCCGGCTACAAGACATTTCGACAGCAATAAAACAAGACCAGCAAAGCCGCCCGATGTGCCGACAATCCCGATAGGAGCTGCACATATCTCGTTCTCAGGGCAACACCGGATGAGACAGGCTACGAGTAAAACCAACCCTCAAGTTGCCCCATGGTGGCCCAAGAAGTGGCTCGGTTCGAACCAGCACTTAGAGAAGCACCGCCCGGGGGCTAAATAAAGATGCCCTCGAGAGAGCGACTCCCAAGGGAAAAGTAGGTGGTGGTGAGGCAAATGGTAAAACCAATGTTGGGCCTTGCCGAGGAGTCTTATTCAAAGCGAACTGTCAAGGGGTCCCATAAATCACCCGACCGCGTTAGGGACGCAAAATCCGGGAACATAACACCGATATGATGAAACTAGGCGGCAAGAGTGGAACAAAACACCAGGCATAAGGCCGAGCCTTCCACCCTTTACCAAGTATATAGATGCATTAGTAATATAAGAGATATTGTGATATCCCAACCAAAATCCTGTCCACCATGGAGAAATCTTCAACTTCACCTGCAACTAGCAACGCTATAAGAGGGGCTGAGAAAAGCGGTAACATAGCCAAGCAACGGTTTGCTAGGAATGGTGTCAAAGGTTAGAGGTTCATGGCAATTTGGGGAGGCTTGAAATAAACAGGTGATAGGTAACGCAGCATAGCGATAGAACGAAACAACTAGCATAGCAATGATAGTAGTGAGATCCAGGGTAGCAGTCATCTTGCCTGAAATCCCGCTAGGAAGAAGAACGATTCCATGAAGAAGACGAACGGATGAAGCCGAACCAAGCGTAGACGAACGAATCCTCACGATCGCAACGAAACAGGAACTAACAAGAAGAAGCACACAACATAGTAAACACACCACCCATGAACATGACAAGATGCACAACAAACATGATGCATGACAAATCTAGATGAAGCTACTCGTGGCAAGAGATGATGCAAACAAGAGCAACACATCAAAGCAAGTTTAAATGAGGCCGGGAACAACATATAACAATTCCGGTAAGTCCTCATATGCAAATTTCGAAATTGGTCCAGATCTGAATAACTTTATGTTCAAGTTGTTAAACAGCAATTTAAAATGCACCAAGATGATCTACACGAAATTCTAGTCAAGTTACATATAAAGTTCCTTAGATTTGGAGCTACGGCCTAGAAGATATGAGCAAAACAAGATAAACATGGCATTGATTCAAAATGCATACAAACATCAAGCAAACACCTCAAAACAAGGATGCAACATGGTAATATGAAACTACATGCAAAATCAAGCAAGTTTCATATAGAACACACTCAAAACGGAGCAACGGTTCAACACATACACACAATACAAGTTATAGCAACAATTTGTCCAAAACAGCAACTAGGCATATTGCAAGCATCAAAACAATATGCTACAGAATCTTAACATCATAAAAAAAGGCATGGGCATGATGTACAGGTAAAGCATAACAAAACATGAACACTGAGCTATCTCCAGAAATCACTAGAACATGCTCAAACACACATGGCAAGATTGCAAATAATAACAGTTTCAGACTTATCAGGAATAACATCAGGTTGCAATGTTTGGAGCTATCAAACAACATGTTACAGGAGCTTATCATGGCAAACAAAGGCATGGCATGAATCTACTAATTGCATATAACAAAAGTCCTTTACTGACCATAAGCCAAAAAGGATCAGAAGATATGATGGCACCCATGTAAACATGGCAAATTATATTACAGATTCATACATGGCAGGAACAACAATAAGTAGGCATGTTGGTGAGCTTGAATCACTCACCACAGAGCAATACATGGCATGTCAAGGCAACTCACAGTAAGAAGACATGGCATAGAAGCTATACATGGCAAGAACAACATCATAGCATAGACGGATCAACTACAACAACCTTGGCAAAATTGAATAACATGTAAACAACCTGCCAGGAAACATTTTATAGCAAAAGTAGAGCTCAATTGACTCAAGCTATGGCACTCCATAATTGCAAACAAGGGCATGGATGGATAGAGAATAACCATATGTTCAAAACATCCTTAATGAAGTATCTCAAAATAAGCATGGATCACTCGGTAGCATCAAGTTTACATGGCATAAAAATATCAGCAGAACAGGGGCTGAAATCAGCAAGATCATGAAGCCTAGTTTGCATGCTTGTGCTAGTCACCACAGAGATCACAAAAATACATGGCATACACCCCTGTAAAGATGGCATGGCATATTACAAAACACATGTAGGGCTCAAGTTCATAGGGTGCACACATCAATCATGGCAAAAATGACAAAAGTGCATGTTCTGATAAGAATCTGAAACTAACATCACATAGCCCTCTTCTAACAGCATTTCGGGCATCAATATGAGCTCAAATGAAAATGATGCAATGAGATGAAATGATGTACTCGTCGAGTCGAACAATTTAACATATTACACGCACGTAACGGAGCTACGGATGCAGAGTTACAGCAGGTCAAACATGGCATGAAAATTACAAAATCTGGGACTTAGACGTAAAACGGGGGGAGAAGGAGAAGTCAACCGTGGATCTGGATCTGGGCGGCGCGGGTCCCGAGGCGGGCTGGGCTCGCCGGAGTTCGTCGGAGAGGCGAGGGGGCGGCCGGAGTTGGCCGGATCCGGGGCACCACGCCCAGATCTGGCCGGAGGAGGCCGGGCTGAGGCCCTGGCGGCCGGGCCGGGAGGCGCGGCAGTGGCATGGCCATGGCGCCGGGCGGTGGAGCTCGGCGGGCGGCGCGAAGTCAACGGCGGCGGCGATCGGCGGCCTCGGCGCTGGGCGATAAGGGCGGAGGCGGGCGCTGGGAGGCGCGACGGCCGAGGCGGCGGGACCCGGGACGAGCGGCGGCAGGAGCGGGCGGCGGGTCCGCCACCGCGGCCAGCGGGCGGCGGAGACAGCTCTGTAGCGGCGGAGGAGGCTTGTGGGCAGGGAGGCGACGGCGGATATGATTTGCTGGGGCCGAGAGCGGGCCGAGTGGGCGGCGCTGGGCGGCGGCGCAGAGCCACGTGGCACGACGCCCGAGGGCTGCGGGGCGGCGGCGATTTCGTCCGGCAGGAAACGGACATGCCGGCGACGGAGGTAGGTGGAGGCTAGGGTTTGGACCCGGGATTTCGGAGGGGGAGGCTTATTTATAGATAGAGGGAGCTAGGAGAGTCCAACTGGGGTGCGGTTTTCGGCCACGCGATCGTGATCGAACGACCGAGAGCATGGAGGGGAGTTAGATGGGTTTTGGGCCACTTTGAAGGGGGTGTTGGGCTGCAACTCAAAAGAGGCTTTTGCGGTTACCCGGTTAACCGTTGGAGTACCAAACGACCTCCAAATGGCACGAAACTTGACAGGCGGTCTACCGGTGCTATACCAAGGCCGCTTGACAAACCTCGGGCCATTCCGAGAAAGTTTAACACCCGCAGATGAAAAGATGTAAAAGGGGCGCCGGGGAACATAGGAGCGCCGGATTGCAAAACGGATAACGGGGAAAATGCTCGGATGCATGAGACGAACACGTATGCAAAATGAAATGCACATGATGACATGATATGAAATGCAGATGATGACATGGCAAAGTGCAACACGCAAGCAAATGACATGGCAACAACGGCAAATAACTGGCGGACACCTGGCGCATCGATTCCGGGGCGTTACAAAAAGTCTCACCCTGGACCACATCTTTGTCGATGATCGGAGGAGCCATCGGGCCTAAAGATGACGACACAGAGGAACTCTCAATGAAAGCACCAATGTCGGTGTCAAAACCGGCGGATCTCGAGTAGGGGGTCCCGAACTGTGCGTCTAGGCGGATGGTAACAGCAGACAAGGGACACGATGTTTTTACCCAGGTTCGGGCCCTCTCGATGGAGGTAAAACCCTACTCCTGCTTGATTAATATTGATGATATGGGTAGTACAAGAGTAGATCTACCACGAGATCAGAGAGGCTAAACCCTAGAAGCTAGCCTATGTATGATTGTTGTTCGTCCTACGGACAAAAACCCTCTGGTTTATATAGACACCGGAGAGGGCTAGGGTTACACAGAGTCGGTTACAATGGGAGGAGATCTATATATCTGTATATCCAAGCTTGCCTTCCACGCCAAGGGAAGTTCCATCCGGACACGTGATGAAGTCTTCAATCTTGTATCTTCATAGTCCAGGAGTAAGGCCAAAGGTTATAGTCCGGCTATCCGGACACCCCCTAATCCAGGACTCCCTCAATCCCTCTACATCATGTCATCTTGCTTAAGGCGTTACTCTGTTTTCATGAACTTAATAATCTAGATGCATGCTGGATGAGTGGAGTAATATGTAGCGACCCGACCCAAAATCGGTCAAGTCTCTGTGTAGCTGTACCATCCCAAGATCATGCTGGCACACACAGTACATTGATGAAATAATCAAAGTTCAATCACACCTGAATTTATTACACGATTCTCATATCGAGTCTTTATTACAATAGAATAAATTCGGCCGAAGGCCAACTCATGAGAAATAAACTTAATAAAGCTGCGGAAGCGTCGAAGAATAGCGAGTCCATCCGACTCCATAGGGCAATCGCCAAGCGTGGATCGTAGCCTCACTCTGATCGAATACTCCTCTGCAACATAAGGCGTTGCAGCCGTGTAGGTCAGCATTTTGAATATGCCGCAAGTCATGAAGAGAGAATAACAATAAAATTACTAACACTATATGCAATTTGGCTGTGGGGCTCTAGGTTTCATTGTTTTGCGAAAAAGCCAGTTTTTCCCTACAACAATGGACTTGTTTGCAAATACTACAAAATGTTGGTACTTATTGAGATGGTTCCGCCAACCAATGTCTCATTCCCAATTATTAAATAATCCCCTCAATTAATTTATTAATTTTGGTGTTGAGATATCCGAAATACTTCCAAGTTCCAGAGGCTCAAATTGTCCAGAATCGGGACACGGCTAACCGATTAGATCTTCACTCTGCAGAGGTTTGCGCACTTTACCCGCAAGAATCGTTCCTCCTTTAAGTCTTCGCACTTCATGGTGTTTGAAGACGGACAGATAAACAGGGTCTTCGAAGAGTTCCTCCGCCACCGCGGTACCCATCCAATCCTACCGTTCTTCTACATCTCGTAGCACCGTCGGCCGAGTCACACCTAGGGTTGACCAAGCGAGCCCATAATGGCTTGCGGCTGCAGGGTAAGCTTCCGGTTAATGGGGTATCCATCCGTCTCTTCGTGGCTGGGTGAAGCTTTCCGCAAGATGTCATGGCGCTTCTCCATGCATCCCGCCAACCTTTGGTTTTCTCCGGTGCCCGTCAACCGTCCTCCACCAGAGTGAATTTTGAAGTCCATCTTGAGCTTGAAGTCATGGGGTTATCATCATCTTGACTCTCACATCTCCCTTATGAATCACTCAACCAAACCCGTCTACGAGCATAGCAAAATAAACTACTTCGTCCCGGGCAATGGTAACAAGGGAAATTGGGTTCATCCTACCTCATGATACTACTCAAGAACATAACTTAAAATTCTCCTACTGCATGCATGGTGGGGAGGTATAATTCTAATGCAATAAAATCATAGGTATTGTAAGAGAAAATATGATCAATGACTTGCCTTGCTGACGGTCTTCGAAGGCTAGGGACTCGTGGTAGCAAGCTTCGCACTCCGGAAATTCTACCGAGGCAAACAACAATCATATAAGCATACAAACATATGATCACTTAACATAACAGCATACTAATATAACACATGAAACAATTGAACCAAAACCAAAACAAAACTCGAAGAAATCCAAATCAATGTTTTCACCACATCAAACAACAACCAAGAAATAGTTTTGCACAACCAAATTTTTCTTAACAGAACCTAAGCATGGGTTTTAGCTATCTAACAGAAGAGAAAACATCATGCAACTAGGAGCAAAAAGAATCACATTAAAAGCTATTATAGAACTCCTATTATGCCTAAAACAATCCTAGCAAGAAAAATAAAATAAAAGTTTTATTTATTGTAAATAAAAGTCCATGTTCTAAAGTTACAGAAACTAACCTAGAATAAACTATCACATAGGAAAAATAAAATTATTTGCTAATTAAAACAATAGGAAAACAGTAGCTAGTTAAATAAATAGGAACCACATGATTTTGATTAAAACTATTTTTTATTAAGTCTAAAATACCTAAATAAATTCCTACAGTTAGGTAAGGTCAAAACAAAGTAGTGACAAAAGAATCACTAAAATAAAATAATTCTAACTCACTTTATAGCAGAATTACTAATCTGTCTAAATCTACAATAAAACTATTTCTAATAATTTTAACATGACTAAACATATTTTCTACAGAAACTACAACAAATTTGCAAACCAACAAAAAAAGAATGAACTAAAAATATTAAGTAGATTAAAAGATATGGATTTTACAAAACTGAAACTATTCTGTTAAAAACAGAAACAAAAAAAATTAATTAGAAGAAAACTGGCGCTAATGGGCCTATCTAACGCATCGGGCGTCAAATAACTAAAGTGCGCCCGAGGGATTAAACCGAGTCGGGCCATTCTAAACTAAACCTAAATAAAACCAAATAAACCGAAACGAAAACCGGTTTTTTAAACTAAAACCTACCGCTTCGGGTGATCTAATCTAGAGCGTTGATCCTAGATCTAACGGTGGGGGCATCTCCGGCGACTTACCGCGGTGGTCGGCAGCGACGGCTTTCGAGGCGGCGGCAGTGCAGTGGCTCGGTGGTGGGGACGACGGCGGAGGCCTCAGCAGTGCTTGGCGGAGCGAGGGGGTTGAGGTGGTCTCGGTGGGGCTCGGGGTTCGAGGCGGCGGGCAAGGCAAATGGCGGGCGGCGGCGGGCGGACTCAGCTGACGGATTGCGGGCGAGCGAGGTTTTTGGGCGGGGCGGAGCAGGCGAGGTGGTATTTATAGGGGGGGAACCGGCCTGGAGGAGGGGGCGAATCGGGGAGGAGATCCCGGATCCTTCGGGATTCCGGCGAGCGGCGACGCGGTGCGTGTCTTGCGGGAGGAGGAAGAAGGGGGTGGGGTCGGGGTGTCGGTGAGAGAGGGGGAGGTCGCTTCGGTCGGGCGACCGAGGGGTAGGAGGTTCGGGTGCGGCAGCTCGGGTCGGCTGGCTCGGGCTGGTTGGGCTGCGCCTGGTGGGCTGCGCCTGGCTGCGCTCGGGCTGGTTGGCTTGGCCCGCGGGTGGGCCGCCTGGGTGTTGGCTGGGCCGGTTGGCCTGGCTGGCGCCTGGGTCTTCTTTTCTATTTTTTTTGAAGTAGAGAGAGAGAGAAAATAAAATATATATATTTTATATAGGACATATATATCAAAATGATCAGGGGGATATTCCCTATAATTTGAACATTTTTCCAGGGGCAAAACTTAAACTTTTTTAAAAAACATTTTCTATAAATCCCAAATAAAAATTCAAAAAATTTGGCAAAGTTTTTCCTCTGATATTTTTGGAGTGTCATGTTTACTCCTCTCATACTTTTTCTCAAGTATTTATCAGGCATTGATTTGAAATAAATTTCAACTGCCAATTCAAATTCAAATTCCAACAACTCAAAATCTTCTGAAACTTCAAATGTCACTCAAATTCAAACAATATGCATAGATGCTTAGCTATAATTGTAAAACATTCCAAATGGGAAATTTGGGATGTTACAAACCTACCCACCTTAAGATGAATCTCGCCCTCGAGATTCGGGTTGGCTAGCAAATAGGTGCGGGTGGTCTCCGGAGGTCTTCTTCTCGCTCCCAGGTGGCTTCCTCCTCAGAATGATGACTCCACAGCACCTTGCAAAACTTGATGATCTTGCTGCGGGTGACTCTGTTCGCAGTCTCGAGAATTCGGACGGGTTTCTCCTCCTAAGTCAGATCACTGTCGAGCTGTATGGCCTCTAGGGGCACTGTGTCTCTCAACAGAATATCGGCCATGTCGGCATGGCATTTCTTCAGCTGAGAAACATGGAAGACATCATGAACTCCGGACAATCCTTCCGGTAATTCCAACTTGTAAGCAACTTCTCCACGACGTTCGAGGATTTTGTAGGGGCCAATGAACCGGGGTGCTAACTTTCCTTTAACACCGAACCTCTTGATTCCACGAAGTGGGGACACACGAAGATATGCCCGGTTGCCTCTTCAAGGAAATCCAACTCAGTGCTCAAGAGGTAGCAGAGAAGATTTCTGGCGCCGTTGCCGGGGAGTCTACGCATAAGTCAACATACCAAGTACCCATCACAAATACCTTATCTCCCGCATTACATTATTTGCCATTTGCCTCTCGTTTTCCTCTCCCCGACTTCACCCTTGCTGTTTTATTCGCCCTCTCTTTTTCCGTTTGCCTCTTTTTCGCTTGCTTTTTGTTTGCTCGTGTGTTGGATTGCTTTCTTGTCACGATGGCTCTACCTAGATTTGGTGATCTTCACCTTAAAAGATTAGAAGAGATCGAAAGCAACGTCAGGAGTATTATGGTTCTACAATTTGAGCATTTTAATTTCTTCAGAAACAAGCTTAAGGAACAAAAAAGTTTTGTGAATTATATGAATAAATAGCTCGATGATATGTCTAAATAATTTGATGGTTTAAGATCCCAAATTTCTCGTCTTGAGAAGTTGACTACCGAAATATCGGATAAGCAGGCTACCTTAGTTAATAAGATGGCCGCTAAACCAAATTTCTATGAAAATAAAGATAATGATCTAAAAGTTATTGATGTGTCCCCTATTAAATCTTCATTTTGCAATATGAATCTTGATAATGATGGGACTGAATATGATCCACCTTTACCTAGAAGGCGTTCCAAAAATTCAGAGTTTTTAGATCTTGATGCTAAAATTGATAAAGGTGGGATTGAAGAAATCAAAACCCTAGATGCTGCTAAACCCACTATTTTGGATTTCAAGGAATTTAATTATGAAAGTTGCTCTTTGATTGATTGTATTTCCTTGTTGCAATCCATGCTAAATTCTCCTCATGCTTATAGTCAAAATAAAGCGTTTACTAAACATATCGTTGATGCCTTGATGCAACCTTATGAAGAAAATCTTGAGTTAGAAGTTTCTATCCCTAGAAAACTTTATGATGAGTGGGAACCAACTATTAAAATTAAGATCAAGGATCATGAGTTTTATGCTTTATGTGATTTGGGTGCTAGTGTCTCCACTATTCCCAAAACCTTGTGTGATTTGCTAGATTTCCATGATTTTGATGATTGCTCTCTAAATTTGCACCTTGCAGATTCCACTATTAAGAAACCTATGGGAATAATTAATGATGTTATTATTGTTGCAAATAGGAACTATGTGCCCGTAGATTTTATCGTTCTTGATATATATTGCAATCATTCATGTCCTATTATTGTTGGTAGACCTTTCCTTAGAACGATTGGTGCAATTATTGATATGAAGGAAGGGAATATTAGATTCCAATTTCCATTAAAGAAAGGCATGGAACACTTCCCTAGTAAGAAAATAAAATTACCATATGAATCTATCATGAGAGCCACTTATGGATTGCCTACCAAAGATGGCAATACCTAGATCTATCCTTGCTCTTATGCCTAGCTAGGGGCATTAAACGATAGCGCTTGTTGGGAGGCAACCCAATTTTATTTTTAGTTTTTTTTTCTTTTTTGCTTCTGTTTAGGAATAAATATTTGTTCTAGCCTCTTGTTAGATGTGTTTTTATGTTTTAATTAGTGTCTGTGCCAAGTTAAACCTATAGGATCTTCTTGGATGATAGTTATTTGATCTTGCAGAAATTTCCAGAAACTTTCTGTTCACGAAAACAATTGTTAAAAATCACCAGAAAGTGATAAAATAGTGATTCCAATTTCTTCTGATCAATAAAAAAATTTCCTAGGTCTTCCTATTTTGGCTGATTTTTTGGAGTTCCAGAAGTTTGATTTAGTTACAGATTGCTACAGACTGTTCTGTTTTTGACAGATTCTGTTTTTCGTGTGTTGTTTGCTTATTTTGATGAATCTTTGGCTAGTAAAATAGTTTATAAACCATAGAGAAGTTGGAATACAGTAGTTTTAACACCGATATAAATAAATAATGAGTTCATTACAGTACCTTGAAGTGGTCTGTTGTTTTCTTTCGCTAATGGAGCTCACGAGATTTCTGTTGAGTTTTGTGTTGTGAAGTTTTCATGTTTTGGGTGAAAGATTTTTGATGGATTATGGAACAAGGAGTGGCAAGAGCCTAAGCTTGGGGATGCCCATGGCACCCCCAATATAATCTTAGGACACCAAAAAGCCAAAGCTTGGGGATGCCCCGGAAGGCATCCCCTCTGTCGTCTACTTCCATCGGTAACTTTACTTGGAGCTATATTTTTATTCACCACATGATATGTGTTTTGCTTGGAGCATCTTTTATGATTTGAGTCTTTGTTTTTTAGTTTACCACAATCATCCATGATGTACACACCTTTTGAGAGAGCCATACATGATTTGGAATTTGTTAGAATACTCTTTGTGCTTCGCTTATATCTTTTGAGTTATATAGTTTTGCTCTAGTCACTTATATATTTTAGAGCACTGTGATGGATTTTTTTAATATAAACTATTGATCTCTCATGCTTCACTTAGATTATTTTGAGAGTCTTAAATATCATGGTAATTTTCTTAAAAATATCCTAATGTGCTAAGCATAAATGATTTGTAAAAATTCTTATGAGTGTGTTGAATACTATGAGAAGTTTGATGATTGATAATTGTTTTGAGATATGAATATGGTGATATTAGAGTCATGCTAGTTGAGTAGTTGTGAATTTGAGAAATACTAGTGTTAAAGTTCGTGACTCCCGTAGCATGCATGTATGGTGAACCGTTATGTGATGAAGTTGAAGCATGATTTATTTATTGATTGTCTTCCTTATGAGTGGGGGTCGGGGACGAGCGATGGCCTTTTCCTACCAATCTATCCCCCTAGGAGAATGCGCGTAATACTTTTCTTTGATAACTTGTAGATTTTTTTCAATAGGTATATGAGTTCTTTATGACTAATGTTGAGTCCATGGATTATACGCACTTTTCTTCCTTCCACCATTGCTAGCCTCTCCAATACCGCGCACTTTTCGCCAGTATCATACACCCACCATATACCTTCCTCAAAACAGCCACCATACCTACCTATCATGGCATTTCCATAGCCATTCCGATATATATTGCCATGCAACTTTCCACCGTTCAGTTTATTATGACATGCTCCATCATTGTCATATTGCTTAGCATGATCATGTAGTTGACATCATATTTGTGGCAAAGCCACCATTCATAATCCTTTCATACATGTCACTCTTGATTCATTGCATACCCGATGCACGCATGAGAGGCATTCATATAGAGTCATATTTTGTTCTAAGTATCGAGTTGTAATTGTTGAGTTGTAAGAAAATAAGTGTGATGATCTTCATTTTTAGAGCATTGTCCCAAGTGAGGAAAAGGATGATGGAGACTATGATTCCCCCACAAGTCGGGATGAGATTCCGGGCGAAAAAAAAGAGAAAAGTGGCCATAAAAAAGAGAAAAGGCCCAAATAAAAAAATGAAAGAAAAAGAGAGAAGGGACAATGTTACTATCCTTTTATCACACTTGTGCTTCAAAGAAGCACCATGATCTTCATGATAGAGAGTCTCTCATTTTGTCACTTTCATATACTAAATGTGAGTTTTTCATTATAGAACTTGGCTTGTTTATTCCAATGATGGGCTTCCTCAAAATGCCCTAGGTCTTCGTGAGGAAGCGAGTTGG
The DNA here is from genome assembly GCA_021605205.1 of Aegilops longissima. NCBI lineage: Eukaryota > Viridiplantae > Streptophyta > Magnoliopsida > Poales > Poaceae > Aegilops > Aegilops longissima. The sequence goes on from CM038678.1 coordinate 107,954,282, forward strand.
ATGCACACCCACTTAGTTTATTTCGTTGAGCTTTCATATGCTTATAGCTCTAGTGCATCCGGTGCATGGCAATCCCTACTCACTCACATTGATATCTATTGATGGGCATCTCCATAGCCCGTTGATACGCCTAGTTGATGTGAGACTATCTTCTCCTTTTTTGTATTCTCCACAACCACCATTCTATTCCACATATAGTGCTATATCCATGGCTCACGCTCATGTATTGCGTGAAGATTGGAAAAAGTTTTGAAAATGTCAAAAGTATGAAACAATTGCTTGGCTTGTAATCGGGGTTGTGCATGATTTAAATACTTTGTGTGGTGAAGATAGAGCATAGCCAGACTATATGATTTTTTAGGGATAACTTTCTTTGGCCATGTTATTTTGAGAAGACATAATTGCTTTGTTAGTATGCTTGAAGTATTATTATTTTTATGTCAATATTCAACTTTTGTCTTGAATCTTTTGGATCTGAATATTCATACCACAATTAAGAAGAATTACATTGAAATTATACCAAGTAGCACTCCGCATCAAAAATTATCTTTTTTATCATTTACCTACTCGAGGACGAGCAGGAATTAAGCTTGGGGATGCTTGATACGTCTCCAACGTATCTATAATTTTTGATTGCTCCATGCTATATTATCTACTGTTTTGGACATTAATGGGCTTTATTGTTCACATTTATATTATTTTTGGGACTAACCTATTAACCGGAGGCCCAGCCCAGAATTGCTGTTTTTTGCCTATTTGAGTTCATAAAAAGGAATATCAAGCGGAGTCCAAGCGGAATGAAACCTTGGGAACGTGATTTTCTCACGAACATGATCCAGGAGACTTGGACCCTACGTCAAGGAAGCTTCTAGGAGGCCACGAGGTAGAGGCGCGCCCTCCCCAGGCGCCCTCCACCTCGTGGGCCCCCTTTCTCCACCGACGTACTCCTTCCTCCTATATATACCTATGTACCCCAAGCGATCGAGATCTGAGCCAAAACCTAATTCCACCGCCGCAACCTTACATACCCACGAGATCCCACCTTGGGGCCTGTTAGGAGCTCCGGGGGGGCATCCATCACGGAGGGCTTCTACATCAACACCATAGCCTCTCCGATGAAGTGTGAGTACTTTACTTCAGACCTTCGGGTCCATAGTTACTAGATAGAGGGCTTCTTCTCTCTTTTTGGATCTCAATACAATGTTCTCCCCCTCTCTGTGGAGATCTATTCGATTAATCTTCTTTTTACGGTGTGTTTGTTGAGACCGATGAATTGTGGGTTTATGATCAAAATTATCTATGAACAATATTTGAATCTTCTCTGAATTATTTTATGTATGATTGTTTATCTTTGCAAGTCTCTTCGAATTATCAGTTTGGTTTTGCCTACTAAATTGATCTTTCTTGCAATGCGAGAAGTGCTTAGCTTCAATCTTGCGGTGTCCTTTCCCAGTGACAGTAGGGGCAGCAAGGCACGTATTGTATTTCTGCCATCGAGGATAACAAGATGGGGTTTTTATCATATTGCATGAATTTATCCCTCTACATCATGTCATCTTGCTTAAGGCGTTACTCTGTTTTCATGAACTTAATACTCTAGATGCATGCTGGATAGCGGTCGATAAGTGGAGTAATAGTAGTAATGCAGGCAGGAGTCGGTCTACTTGTCTCGGACGTGATGCCTATATACATGATCATACCTAGATACTCTCATAACTATGCTCAATTCTGTCAATTGCTCAACAGTAATTCGTTCACCCACCATAAAATACTTATGCTCTTGAGAGAAGCCACTAGTGAAACCTATGGCCCCCGGGTCTATCTTCATCATATTAATCTTCCAATACTTAGTTATTTCCTTTGCTTTTTTACTTTGCTTTTATTTTACTTTGCATCTTTATCACAAAAATACCAAAAATATTATCTTCTCATCTCTATAAGATCTCACTGTCGTAAGTGACCGTGAAGGGATTGACAACCCCTTATCGCGTTGTTTGTGAGGAGTTATTTGCTTTGTGTAGGTACGAGGGACTCGCGTGTAGCCTCCTACTAGATTGATACCTTGGTTCTCAAAAACTGAGGGAAATACTTACGCTACTTTGCTGCATCACCATTTCCGCTTCAAGGAAATCCAATGTAGTGCTCAAGAGGTAGCAATGGTAATGTTACTGTCTACAAAGCTCGACTTGTTGCGAAAGGTTTTCGACAAGTTCAAAGAGTTGACTACGATGAGACCTTCTCGCCCGTAGCGATGCTTAAGTTAGTCTGAATCATGTTAGCAATTGCCGCATTTTATGATTATGAAATTTGGCAAATGGATGTCAAAACTGCATTCCTTAATGGATATCTTAAAGAAGAGTTGCATATGATGCAACTAGGAGGTTTTGTCGATCCAAAAGGTGCTAACAAAGTGTGCAAGCTCCAGCGATCCATTTATGGACTGGTGCAAGCCTCTCGGAGTTGGAATATACCGTTTGATAGTGTGAACAAAGTATATGGTTTTATACACAGTTTTGGAGAAGCCTGCATTTACAAGAAAGTGAGTGGGAGCTCTGATATTATATGTGGATGACATATTGTTGATTGGAAATAATACAGAATTTCTGGATAGCATAAAAGGATACTTGAATAAGAATTGTTCAATGAAAGACCTCGGTGAAGCTGCTTATATATTGGGCACCAAGATCTATAGAGATAGATGAAGACGCTTAATTGGACTTTCACAAAGCACATACCTTGATAAAGTTTTGAAGAAGTTCAAAATGGATCAGTCAAAGAAAGGGTTCTTGTCTGTGTTACAAGGTGTGCAATTGAGTCCGACTCAATGCCCGACCATTGGAGAAGATAGAGAGAAAATGAAAGTCATTCCATATGCCTCAGCCATAGGTTCTATCATGTATGCAATGTTGTGTACCGGACCTGATGTGTTCCTTGCTATTAGTTTAGCAGGGAGGTACCAAAGTAATCCAAGAGTGGATCACTGGACAGCGGTTAAGAACATCGTGAAATACCTGAAAATGACTAAGGATATGTTTCTCGTTTATGGAGGTGACAAAGAACTCGTCGTAAATGGTTACGTCGTTGCAAGCTTTGACACTGATCCGGATGACTCTAAGTCACAAACCGGATACATATTTATATTGAATGGTGGATCCGTCAGTTGGTGCAGTTCCAAGCAGATCATCGTGGCGGGATCTACGCGTGAAGCAGAGTACATAGCTGCTTCAAAAGTTGCAAATGGAGGAGTCTGGATGAAGGAGTTCATATCCGATCTAAGTGTAATACCTAGTGCATTGGGTCCAATGAAAATCTTTTTTGACAATACTGGAGCAATTTCCTTGGCGAAAGAATCCAGATTTCACAAGAGAACCAAACACATCAAGAGAAAAAGGGAACAACGTATGTTGTTATGCAGTTTGACTGATAAAGATCTTCGTAGAATATGTAGGAGCCAATATGGGCATCCAGGTTCCGCTATTGGATATTGACCGGAGATGTGTCTCGGTCATGTCTACATAGTTCTCGAACCCGTAGGGTCCGCACGCTTAATGTTCGATGACGATTTTTCTTATGAGTTATGTGATTTGACGACCGAAGTTTGTTCGAAGTCCCAGATGAGATCATGGACATGACGAGGAGTCTCGAAATGGTCGAGAGGTAAAGACTCATATATTGGAAGGTTACATTCGGACACCAGAATGGTTTGGGTTGTTTCGGATGAGTTTCAGAGTACCGGGGATTACTGGAACCCCCCCCCCCCCAAGAGGTTAATGGGCCACCATGGGCCTTAGTGGAGAAGAGAGAGGGCCGACCAGGAGGTGGTGCCCCCCTTTCCCTCTCCTACTCCGCCTCTCTTTCCCCCTTTGCTACTCTGAAAAAGGAAAAAGGAGAGGGGAATCCTACTAGGACTAGGGAGTCCTAGTAGGACTCCCCACACTTGGCGTGCCCCTAGGGGGTCGGCCTCCTCTCCACCCCCCTGTATATACGGAGGCGGGGGGCACCCCAAAGAAACACCAAGTCTTCTCTTAGCCGTGTGCGGTGCCCCCCTCCACAGTTACACACCTCGGTCATATCGTCGTAGTGCTTAGGCGAATCCCTGCGCCGGTAACATCATGATCACCGTTGCCACGCTGTCATGCTGACGGAACTCTCCCTTGTCCTCAACTGGATCAAGAGCTCGAGGGATGTCATCGTGCTGAACGTTTGCTGAACACAGAGGTGCCGTACATTCGGTGCTTGGATCGCCTGGATCACGAAGACGTTCGACTACATCAACCGCGTTACTAAATGCTTCCGCTTTCGGTCTATGAGGGTATGTGGACACACTCACCTCGCTCATTGGTATGCTTCTCCTGGGTAGATCTTGCGTGATCGTAGGATCTTTTTTGAAATACTACGTTCCCCAACAGTGGCATTCGAGCCAGGTTTATGCGTGGATGTTATATGCATGAGTAGAACACAATGAATTTTGGGCGATAATAGTCATACTGCTTACCAGCAATGTCTTACTTTGATTCGGCAGTATTGTTGGATGAAGCGGCCCAGACCGACATTACATGAACGCATTCGTGAGACTGGTTCTACCGACGTGCTTTGCACATAGGTGGCTGGCGGGTGTCTATTTCTCCAAATTTAGTTGAATCGAGTTTGACTACGCCCGGTCCTTGTTGAAGGTTAAAACAACACACTTGATCAAAAATCATTGTGGTTTTGATGCGTAGGTAAGAACGGTTCTTGCTAGAAGCCCGTAGCAGCCACATAAAACTTGCAACAACAAAGTAGAGGACATCTAACTTATTTTTGCAGGGCTTGCTGTGATGTGATATGGTCAAGACGTGATGAGATATAAATTGTTGTATGAGATGATCATGTTTCGTAAAACTTATCGGCAACTGGCAGGAGCTTATGGTTGTTGCTTTATTGTATGAAATGCAATCGCCATGTAATTGCTTTACTTCATCACTAAGTGGTAGCGATTGTCGTAGAAGCAATAGTTGGCGAGACGACAACAATGCTACGATGGAGATCAAGGTGTCAAGCCGGTGACGATGGTGATCATGACGGTGCTTTGGAGATGGAGATCAAAGGCACAAGATGATGATGGCCATATTATATCACTTATTTTGTTTGCATGTGATGTTTATCCTTTATGCATCTTATTTTTCTTAGTACGGCGGTAGATATATAAGATGATCCCTGACTAAATTTCAAGGTATAAGTGTTCTCCCTGAGTATGCACCATTGCTACAGTTCTCGTGCCGAGACACCACGTGATGATCGGGTGTGATAAGCTCTACGTTCACATACAACAGGTGCAAGCCAGTTTTGCACACGCAGAATACTCGGGTTAAACTTGACGAGCCTAGTGTCGGCGTTCTGGGAACGGGGGTACCCAGACTTGCCTGCCTGCGGCCTGCGGCGTGGCTCAAGGGGTGGCCTATCAAGGCCCGTCTTCATCAGCACAAGCTCAAGACCCTCGCGAGGGGCCGAGCCTCACGGGGCGGACGACAGGGAGCTTCCTCAGGCACGGCCTCGTCAGGCTGGCTCGCGAGGAGGCAGAGAGATCAAGGCGGGGTACCTCACGAGGTGCCCATGACGCAAGCCATGACGACCAAGGGCGCCAGGCGGGTGCCAGCCCGCGCAGTGTCCTCCTTTACTCTTTGGTGCAAAGGGGGAAGCGCAGGCAAGGGTATCAAGCAAAGGCATCCGTTTCGGTGCAAAAAGACCAAGACCGTCGCAACGGCAGGAAGGAAGTCATCGTGGAGAACAAGCCGGCGTCACCACCAGAGCCTTTGACAGGCGAGGACCAACTTTAGTCAGGATAAGTTTACTAGATGTCCCCTTCAAAATGGCCAATTGTTGGCGCCCTTCCCGCTCAATATTTGGGAAGAGGCCCAGGGCCTTTGCCTATAAAGAGGACTAGCCACCCACAGGGTAGAGGCAGCTAGATCAGAGCCTGAGAGAGGATCCAGCACCTTGAATTAGCAGAGAGAGAGAGCCACTGAACTCCCCCTAGCAGTTCATCGCACCAGCAAAGAACAGACCCTCGCGAGGCTGTTCTTCCTTGTATTGTTCCGCATCAGCCCAAGAGGCAATCCACCACACCGCACACTAGAGTAGGGTGTTACACCACAATGGTGGCCCGAACCAGTGTAAACCTTGTGTCTCTTGTGTTGTTCCTTTCATAGTTTAGATCCTAGCGAGGCGGCGAGGTGCAGGTAGGTAGAGGGCGAGATCTCCGCGCGCACCCCAGTGTTCGAACCTAGAGGGTCTGCCGGAACCTGAAATCCGACATTTGGTGCGCCAGGTAGGGGTGCGCCGGAATCCGCCTTCTGCCGCTTCGCGCCCCGTCGCATCGTCATCATCATGTCCGGCGACCAGGCGGGCAACCCTGATCCCTGGGCGGCCTGGCCCGCCCACGCAGAGCCGCTCGCCCCGGGCGACCCCATGCCCCAGGCAGCTCGCGGTGCGCAGGGCGCTGCTGGCCGTGGCGGCGTGGACGATCAACGACAGCTCACGCCACGGTGGCGCTGATCGGCGGCGAGGGCTCTCAACCACGCCAGGCCACGACGCCGTACACCCGACGGGAGCAAAGCGAACTCAAGGGCCGCGCTCACGGTGGCCGAGAGCTACTGCAATGCGAGGCTCTTTGGAGGTGGTCGCGACGTCTTTGCTAGAGCGGGTGGCAGAGCTCTGGCTTCGCGCGCCGGGGCTCACCCCTTCTGCACCCAACTCCCACCTCAGGTCCAGGGCGGCCCACGCGGAGGCTCCACGCGCGCCTACGCAGCTCCAAGCGGACTCCAAGGCCACCCCAACGCCAACCAGGCCGCCAAGACTGCCGCAAGCAAGGCGCGCCTCCACCTCCGCCAGCGAAGAAGGACTCACCACAACCCACGGCCCCAGTGGGCCACCGCGCTACCACCCCCAGGTGGGCGCCTCAAGCAGAACTGCGTGGCACATGGAGCACTACGGCGCAGCCTTCGAGATGGAGGCCCCAGAAGAGTACGTGCCACACATGATGGACCAAGGGCACGCGCATGAGGACGAACAAGGTTCGCTCCTCGGCCCAAGCTGGGGGGACGAGGCACCAGAAGCTGAGCTCTTCCAGGAGCCCCGGGAAGGCCCCGTCGGCCACGCTGGAAGCGACGATTATCGGGTACTGCTAATTCCTCAGGAGCAGGCATACGCTAACCATGGATCGCAGGAGGTGCAAGTCGCCACAGCGGGCGGCTGCCCCACTCCAGCAGTTTCCTACCCCTCAAGAGGAGGGCACCGGGGGATCCAGGAGAGGGGCCGAGATCCGGCATCGCCACCGCAGCGTTCGGAGCAAGGCATCCTCAGGAGGGAGGCCCTCTGCTGGAGAGGTGCCTCAGGGCCTGCCCCTGGCAGAGGACCCGTGGTCGTTGGGGGAACCGCTGGCGACCGCTCTACCCCATCGGCGGCGTCCTGGTTTCCGGTCGTCGTCGGTGGCATTAGAGTGTGGCGCAAGGCGGGGCCCTCGTCTGGCGATATGAAGCAAGGCCGGTACCTGTGAAGAAGGCCCAGTGCCTATGAAGCTCGCCGCCCCGTGACACTCTCACGTAATAATGAGTGGGGCTGTACACGCCCCGGAGTCTCAGGGGTGCCGGCCTCAGGCCCTGGGGCTCTGTCGGTGTCAAAACCGGTGGATCTCGGGTAGGGGATCCCGAACTATGCGTCTAGGCGGATGGTAACAGGAGACAAGGGACACGATGTTTTACCCAGGTTCGGGCCCTCTTGATGGAGGTAAAACCCTACGTCCTGCTTGATTAATATTGATGATGTGTGTTACAAGAGTGGATCTACCATGAGATCAAAGAGGCTAAACCCTAGAAGCTAGCCTATGGTATGATTGTTGTTCGTCCTATGGACTCAAACCCTCCGGTTTATATAGACACCGGAGAGGGCTAGGGTTACACAAAGTCGGTTACAAAGGTAGGAGATCTACATATCCGTATTGCCAAGCTTGCCTTCCACGCCAAGGAAAGTCCCATCCGGACACGGGACGAAGTCTTCAATCTTCTATCTTCATAGTCTTGGAGTCCGGCCGATGATGATAGTTCGGCTATCCGGACAACCCCTAATCCGGAACTCCCTCAGTAGCCCCCGAACCGGGCTTCAGCGACGACGAGTCCGGCGCGTATATTGTCTTCGGCGTTGCAAGGCGGGTTCTCTTTCAAACTTCATGTTCTCGTCGAATAGTGTCCAGCTTCCTTATAAATGTTGCGCTCCTTGGCTTCTACGCCCAATAATGGCCTTCTTCCACGTGTCGTACGAATGCGAAAGGCTGGGGTATTTTACATTTTACCCCCTAGCCGTGCGAACGAGCCGCCTATAAGAGAGGCGAGGATCTAGATCCAGCTCACACCATCCTCCATCCGCAAGTTCTCATCGAAGTGCCTCTGACAAAAATCCATTCCATCATGGATAGCCGACGCGGCTCCTCCTCTCGCGCTCCCAGCCCTAAGCCAGGAGATTGGGGGAGATGCTCGCCCACACAATGAGCTAGTGGCACTCCAAACCGAGGGATATCTTCCCCCCGGCTTTCATAGTTCCGGTTCGAGCCGGACTAGCCACCTACAAGGGTGGAAAGCAGGCGGAGAGCGTCCCCAACCCTTCCAAGGGGAGCGGGTATGCTTTGTCCCCTATCTAATAAGGGGACTCGGATTTCCCATACATCCGTTTCTCCAGGGGCTCCTAGAGTTCTACGGACTCCAACTTCACCACCTCACGCCCACCTCCATTTTGCACATCGCGGGCTTCGTAGCTTTTTGCGAGCTATTATTGGGCATCAAGCCCCATTTTGCCCTGTGGAAGAGATTGTTTTGTCTCGTACCCCGTTCTCATGAGGGGTCGATATATCAAGTGGGCGGAGCCGAAATATGGCGCATCGCCGGGACCGGATATCTATCCGACACCCCGAAGAAGGTGTCCGAAGACTGGCCTTCGGAATGGTTCTACATGGAGGACGCCCCTCTGCCGGATCCAGTCCGGATCGGCCTCCCGGAGTTCAACAATGCTCCCTTGAAGAAACGCCTGAGTTGGCGCCCGCGGAGCCCTCAACGGGAAGATGATAGGAGCGTCCATTATCTGATGGGCTGGATTAGGTTACTGGCCCACTCCGGATAGACCATGATTGGAGTCATGGCCACGTGCATTATGCGAGGGGTGCAGCCACTCCAATATAGGGGCCACCCTATGTGGGATTTCAACGGGGAAGATGACGCCACCCGTCATGGCCGCAAAGGGCCAGGCTCGGCAGCCGATCTGGCAAAGATCCTGTCCGGCTTGTACAAGGGAGAGGAGGAGGACTTCCTCCGCAAGAATCCGTTGAATGGAGTTTCTATGAATAACCCTCGGAGCTGGGTAAGCGGATGTTCATCTAGCCGATCCATACTTTTTTTAAAGTCAAGTGTCTTACTCTGTGATTTTGACGCAGGAGCTGCGCCGGGACGTGGAGGGCATACTAAGGCTAAATCCACAACCCGAGGATCCGGAACGATCCCTTGATCCGACCTCCGAAGAGGATCCGGACATAAAGGTGGAGCTGATTGACGGGGTGTTCCACCAACGTAGCATAGACAATGCCCTAGTCGCCATTATGGCTGACTACCCCGGTTTGTTTTCGGCCTCCTAGGTGACTACGACCGAGGTCTTGACACCATCATTTGATCCGCGCTCAATTCTGATCATCCCATACTGATGGTGCATCGCTGGAGGTGCCTTTAAGGCGGGAAGCCGAACCCGCGGCGGCTGACCAACAAGGGTCAGTCCGGCCCAGCAGGCGGAAGAGGAGTGCGGCGCGAACCGAAACATCGCCGCAACGGTACGGAGCACCGCTATTTTTAAGGGAAGGATACCCAGGAGGTATATTAATGCTCATAACTTTTCCAGAAAGAGCGCTCGTCGGAAAGTGTCCGGAGAGGTTGCCAATCAAGCCTCTGCCAGCCATGCTCCAACGCATGGTCCGGGAGGGGAGGCGAATACAAGGCATGAGCCGGACGCTCCTCCGACGGAGGATGCCGACAGGCTGTCCGCCAGCCGGTCTGAGGTGGAGAGCGCCATGAATCACAGGCGTCGCTGGATAGTTCTTCGTGACGCGTGTTTCTCCCCGGAGGCATTAAATGCCTTTGATGCGGGAAACGCGCACCTCCGTGCCGCTCAAGATGGGTTAATCAGAGCCACGGAGCAGTATGTGAAAGACATACGGGTAAGTAATTTTAATAGTTATATATGCCAGTAGCTCCCGAGACTTAAAATAGTTGAAATAACTGATTTAAGGATCAATTATGATGCAGTATCTTACAAAGAAGAATACCCATCTGTCCCAGGAGCTCCAAGAGTGCAAGGACCAACTTCGCACTGGCTGCCACAGGGGGAGCCACAGAGACCCCCACTGGTAAGACATACTTTGAAAAGATAATTATTTAACAAAGTGCGGCGTGAGTGTGACAATAATATTGCAGAGGGCGCCGGACTAGACCCGGACAAGCAACAGCTACTGCGTCAGCTAAAGGCCGGCGAGAGGGTGCTTATGAAGGTGCAGCAGGAGAGAAACAAGCTCCAAGATGCCCACACCCAGCGAGGAGAAGAGTTGAAAGGTGTTCGGGCCCAGCCGTCTGGCTCCGTGAAGGAGAATCAGCAGCTTCGTCGCGGCATTTTATAGTAAGTGCTTGAACAAATTCCTTTGAAAAGAAGAATTCGGCGAGGAAGTCGATTGACAGAAATATGTCTTTAGGTGTGCTCACAGTGTCGCCTCATGGAGGAAATGCTGAGTCAACGGTGACCAACTTCCCGAGCTGGTGCAATTGCTCGAACATGTTCGGCAGGCGATGAGTGGCGTCGTTCATGCTTTATGGCCATCCGTCTCCCTACCCGAGGGCCTTGGTGAGCTTGCTGACAAGCTTCAGGGAGCACGGCGACGCCTCCGCTTGTGGAAGATATCGGCCTGCCGTCGAGCGCCAGGAGGCTGGGCCATGGTGAAGACACGTTACCCGAAGGCTGACCCAAACCACATGGCCGAGGTCGGACCTGCGGGGCCTGATGGGAAGGAGATCCCTGTGAGCTTGATGTACTGCCCCTGTTCAAGAATTCATCCGATTAACCAGTTAACTTGCCGATTAATCCCTACTCGTAGGGTCACCGAGTAGCCGCCAAACCGATAAATCGTCCGATTAATTGATTAAATGGCCGATTAACTTGCCGATTAGCCTATTAATCCCCAACTCGCTAGCCAACCGAGCAGCTACCAGTTAACGATTTCCTCAACAATGTGTACGGCCAAGTAGAACTGGTCGCGAAATATTCCCAACAGGACTGTAAATTAGACAGCCTGTTAGATGGGATTGAGGAGGAGTACAATCAGTCGGTTTGACGATGTAATTTGAAATGACATGTAAAATGCCTTCTAGCCGGATTGTAGATCGATTGTCTTTGCGGACCGTTTCGCTTCAACCTCGGGACCCAACAGTCCGGAGTGTGTCCGAATACCCTTACGGTTATAAAAGAACCGGGCATGCATGGAGACAAGGCGTCGGGATCATAATTGCTTTATCGACAAGTGCCCAACTAGTTATGTTATATTACATGGTTAGTAAGAAACATCTTCCGTGGAGAATAGTTCCGTTAAGGGTTCCTTTCAGGAGGCATGCCCTAAAGTGCAATGTCGGGCTGCGAAAATAGCGAAAAAAGCATCCGGGGCAGATAAATAAGTAAGTAATAAATCATCTTTCAAGTCACCGACCGAATATTCTCTTAAGAACGCTTAGCTTTCGGCTTCACCCCCACCGAGGTACACATCCGCGGACCCGCAGTAGTAATCGCAGAGGTGCTCCTTTACCTCCTAGCCAAACAATCGGGAACGAGGGGTAAGAACAGAGCCAGCAACCCAGCTTGGCCAAAACTTAAGTCATATCGATGCATACAATGGTGAATAAAAGGTACATGCGGAAGTATGACACATGTATTGGGCATGAAGCCCGTATGAATAAGCTTCATTAAAGAAGCCCCCGGTATAATGAGTGCCAGGAGCACATCAAGTGTAAAATGAACAAAGCGCAAATCAGCCTATAAAAGGTATTGAAAAAAAGTGGGAAGAAGGAGGGGGACAAGAGACAGTAAAAAATATAAAAAGGGTGGATGGAGGAGAGAGACGAACCCGGAGTCCGGCGTTAGGCGTAGAATCTTCGGAGACGGGCTGCGTTCCATGGGTTCGGCTTGAGTCGGTTGTCAGATGTGTTACGTAGACGGTATGCTCCGCCGGTCAGGACTTGGTCGATGATGAAGGGACCTTCCCACTTGGGCTTAAGTTTGTCCTTTTTCTTGTCCCGGCAGCGAGAACAAGTTCGCCAACATTGTAAGTTTTGGCCCGTACTTCTCTGCTTTGATATCTTCGAGCCTGCTGTTGATAAAATGTGGAACGAGCCTTTGCCACGTCTCGCTCCTCCTCTAAGGCGTCCAAACTGTCCTGCCGATCCAAATCGGCTTCTCTTTCTTCGTACATTCGCACACGAGGTGAGTCATGAATTATATCGCAGGCGAACTGCGCTCTCGCACCGTATACCATGAAAATGGTGTGAATCCAGAGTTCGGTTTGGCGTGGTCCGCAGCCCCTGAGTACGGAGTCGAGCTCCTCTACCAAAGGCGTGTTAGATTCCTTGAGGGACCGCACTAGTGCGGGTTTGATGCCGCCATGATTAGACCATTTGCTCGCCGACTTGACCGTTAGTTTGGGGTGATAGCTCAAGCGTAATCGAGCTTGATGCCCATGTTTTTGCACCGAGTTTAACCTCGTCGGCCGTGAAGTTCGTGCGCTACAGTGATGATGCTGTGGGGACGCCAAACGGTGTACTACCGGGATATGAAGTCTATCACCAGTCCGGATTCCGCTGTTTTAACCGGCTTGGCCTCAATCCATTTGGTGAATTTGTCCACCATGAACAATAAGTATTTGTGCTTGTGGGTTCCCCCTTTAAGGGGTCCAACCATGTCAAGCCCCCAGACCGCTAATGGCCAGGTAATGGGTATAGTTTTGAGGGCGGTGGGTGGCATGTGGCTCTGATTAGCAAAGAGCTGGCAACCGACGCATCGTTGGACTAAGTCCTGAGCATCTGCCCGGGCTGTCGGCCAATAAAATCCTGTACGGAAGGCCTTGCCTACAAGGGCTCGGGCTGCAGCGTGGTGCCCGCCGAGTCCGGCGTGAATTTCAGCCAGGAGATTTCACCCTTCCTCTTCGGAGATACACCTTTGAAGGACTCTGGCTGTGCTTTTCTTATAAAGTTCTCCCTCATGGACCTTGTAGGCTTTAGATCGCCGAACTATGCAGCGGGCCTCATTTTGGTCTTCGGGAAGTTCCTGCCGCATTAAGTAGGTTAGGAATGGTTCTGTCCACGGGGCAATTACTGCCATCATTTCGTGAGCTGAAGGTGTTATTTCATCGGCTGAGCCGCCGATTGTGTCAGAAAGTTCTGAGTTAGGTGATGCAGCTAGCTCCCATTGTTATTTCCGGACTCCTCTTCCCATAATGAGATGGCTTAAAGAGCCGTTCGGGAAGATGTTTGAGGACGGCGTCTCGTTCAGCGCCGATGCATGCTAACACGTCTGCTGCCTGGTTATTATCCGGGCTACATGGTGGAATTCGAGTCCTTGAACCGAGCTGACATTTTTAGGACGGCGTTATGTAAGCTGCCATTTTGGATCTTTGGCGCCAAAGTCTCCATTTACTTGGGATATTGCGAGGTTTGAATCCCCGCGCACCTCTAGGCGTTGAATGCCCATGGAGATTGCCATCCGGAGGCCATGTAGAAGGGCCTCGTATTCGGCTGTGTTGTTGGAGTCCATGTACATAATTTGAAGTATGTATTGGATTGTGTCTCCAGTTGGGGACGTCAGGAGGACGCCAGCCCCCAAGCCAGCCAACATTTTGGATCCGTCGAAATGCATGATCCAGTTGGAGTACACGCCGTACTCTTTAGGGAGTTCGACTTCGGTCCATTCGCCGACGAAGTCAGCCAGAACCTGCGACTTTATAGCTCGCCGTGGTTTGTAGGTTATGTCAAATGGTAAGAGCTCAATAGCCCATTTTGCAATCCTGCCCATTGCGTCGCGATTGTTTATAATATCGTTGAGAGGTACTTCGGAGGCCACCGTTATTGAGCACTCTTGAAAGTAGTGTCGCAGCTTCCGGATGCTATGAACACCGTGACACGCTATCTTTTGATAATGCGGTACCGGATTTGCATGGAGTTAGAACGGTGGATGCGTAGTACACTGGTTTTTGAAGAGGGAATCTGTGCCCTTACATTTTCGCTCAACGACGAGTACCGCGCTGAGAACTTGATGTGTTGCTGCGATATATAATAACATAGGTTCGCCCAGGTTGGCATGGCCAGAACCGGATTTGTTGCTAGTATGGCCTTTATTTCTTCAAGTCCGGCTGTGGCAGCATCCGTCCATTCAAATGTTGGGCGCCGAGGAGGCGGTAGAGGGCGAGCCTTTTCTCCCAAACGGAGATGAAGCAACTTAAGGCCGCTACACATCCGGTTAGTTTTTGTATCTGCTTGAGGTCTTTGGAATATCCAATTGTGACAGAGCTCGGATTTTGGCCGGTTTGCTTCAATTCCTCTACCGGATACGATGAAGCCCAAGAGCTTTCGGCTGGTACGCCAAGACGCATTTTTCGGATTGAGCTTAATGTCATACGCTCGGAGGTTGTCGAATGTCACCCTCAAGTCTTCTACTAGGGTTCCGACGTGTATGGTCTTGACGACCACATCGTCTCACGATGCCTCTACTGTTTTGCCTATCTGGGTAGCCGACATGTTTGAATCATGCGCCGATATGTTGCGCCGGAGTTTTTGAGTCCGAAGGGCATTGTGTTGAAGCAGAATGGCCCATATGGAGTAATGAATGCCGCTGCGGCCTGATCTTTCTCCGCCATCTTGATTTGATGGTATCCGAGTATCGCCGAGGAAGCACAATGAATCGTGCCCTCGGTAGCATCGATGATTTGGTCGATGCGAGGGAGGGGAAAGGGTCCTTTGGACAGGCCTTGTTAAGGTCTTTAAAATCGACGCAGAGGCGCTGTGGATTTGTCCTTTTTGGTACCATTACTAAATTGGCTAGCCAGTCCGGATGTTTTATATCTCCGATGAATCCGCTTCTAAGAGTTTGGCTAGCTCCTGTCCCATTGCCTGTCTTTTGGGTTGGGAAAATCGCCAAGAGCTTGTTTGATCGGCTTGAATCCTTTTAGGATATTTAGGCTGTGCTCTGCCACCTTCGTGGGATTCCTGGCATGTCGAAGGGTGCCTGCAAAATGTCCCAATTTTCCGAAGGAATTCTCGTAGTGCTTCGACATCAGGACTTAATTGTGCCCCAATGGAGGCCGTCTTTGTGGGGTCCGTTGGATGGACTTGAAATTTGACTATTTCGCTCGCTGGTTTAAAAGAGGTGGACTTGGACCTCTTATCGAGTATCACATCGTCCCTATCCACCGTGGAGCGCAGCGTAGTTAGTTCCTCCGCCGCTAGGGCTTGGACAATGCCTCTAGGGCGGTATGGCTGTCTTATTTTCAGCGGAGTGCTGTATCTAGATCATCGGCGAGAGTGATTATCCCATTGGGTCCGCATTTTGAGCTTCATGTACCCGTAGTGGGGTATAGCTTGAAGATTGTGAATGCCTCTCGCCCTAATAGAGCGTGATATCCGCTGCAATGGGGCCACTTGGAACGTGACCTCCTCGGACCTGTAATTGTCCGGTGAGCCGAACACTACATCTAGTGTGATTTTTCCTGTGCAGCGCATTTCTCGACTAGGGATTATCCTCTCAAGGTTGTGTTGCTTTGCTCAATGCGGCTCCGCATAATTTCCATTTTTGAAGGTTTTCATAGATGAGGTTTAATCCGCTGCCGCCATCCATGAGTACCTTAGTAAGATTTAAAACCGCCCACTATTGGACCGAGGACCAATGCGGCCGGTGCTCTAGCTGTTCGAATTTAGGTTCGTCACTGGCGTTGAAGGTGATAGCCGTGTCGCCCATGGATTTGTTGTTGCTACTTGGTAGACTTCGCGAGGCTACGGATTGTTCGCTTCGCATGTTATTTGATGCAAAAGTCTCAAGACTGTTAATACCGCATCGGTATCGCTGGGTTGGTTTCGGGCTAAAAAGCCTACGCCACTTTTGGCCACTGTCAGAGTATCCAACACGTCAAGGCTGTGTGTTGGAGTGGAGCCTCCGCATTGTGGATTTTGCAGGGTCCGTTGAGCCAACCCTCTAGTACGGTTCCATACCCTTTAGGGGGTTTTGGTTTTTTGGTATTCAACCCGGGTGCTTGATAGTGATGCACCCTTTTGTTTCGGACTAGGGATGTATTCGGAGCCGGATTATCCCAAAATTTGCTTTCGGTTTTCCAGGCCCTCTCCATCGCACAATACTTTTGTACTATGGTCACCAAGTCAGTAAAGCGTGTAATTTCGCGACGACTTATGGCGTTTAGGATTCCCTTGTCCGTGCAATTATTGCAGAAAATTGGGATTGCGTCCTCCTCTCGGCAGTCCTTTATCCTGTTCATAACCAGGAGGAATCTGGCCCAGTAATGATGTATTGTTTCAGAGGGCTCTTGCCGAATTCGAGAGAGATCGCTAATGTTTGAGTGGGCGGGTGGAACTAGATCTGGAACCCCGTCCAATTTAGGACTCAAGGGCCGAGAAGTTTCCGAACTTGGAAGTTTGGATTTTGAGTGTTATCCAATGAGTCCAACCCGCCACCGACTTTAAGTTCAGGGCTTGATCGACATCCGTCCCTCTGCGGGAATCCGCATGGAGGGATCGGGAACCGGACGTAACTAGTCCTTAAGATACAAGAAGAATCGCCGCATTGCTGCTCTATCACAGCAACATGATGGGTAGCCCGGGAGAGTTCATCTCTCAGATCGGTTTTAGGCCCGATCCGTCGTAGTCTGTGGAGACTCCTCAGGCGGCGATGCGATCCAAGAGCTCGCTTACGGAGGAGAGCTCGATCGATCTAACTGTTCGCAAGTTCGAACTAACCTAGAGATTGGTTTCGATGACTCGAGAGGTCATCGTCGGCGCTGATGGCCGGGCTGGCGGTCATAAGAAACCACCTAGTCAAGAGTTCGCCAGCGCCAAGGCTCCTTTGGTGATAGTATCGCCTTTAAAGACGAGATGAGGCATCCTACCGATGGCGGCGACACGCAGGAACTCTCAATGAAAGCACCAATGTCGGTGTCAAACCGCGGATCTCGGTAGGGGGTCCCGAACTGTGTGTCTAGGCGGATGGTAACAGGAGACAAGGGACACGATGTTTTACCAGGTTCGGGCCCTCTTGATGGAGGTAAAACCCACGCCCTGCTTGATTAATATTGATGATGTGTGTTACAAGAGTGGATCTACCACGAGATCAAAGAGGCTAAACCCTAGAAGCTAGCCTATGGTATGATTGTTGTTCGTCCTATGGACTAAAACCCTCCGGTTTATATAGGCACCGGAGAGGGCTAGGGTTACACAAAGTCGGTTACAAAGGTAGGAGATCTACATATCCGTATTGCCAAGCTTGCCTTCCACGCCAAGGAAAGTCCCATCCGGACACGGGACGAAGTCTTCAATCTTCTATCTTCATAGTCTTGGAGTCCGGCCGATGATGATAGTTCGGCTATCCGGACACCCCCTAATCCGGAACTCCCTCAGGATCCCTCCCACGCCCAGTGGCAGCACTTAGCGCAACGCTGGTGAGAAGACGTCCAAGACTAGACTCGGTTAGGTGCCGGGCGCGGCCTTTTTCTGCTTCCATTGCTTTTTCCCTTGGCTGTCGTTTTCCCCCGTTGGATTTAAGTTGGATTTGAGCTTGAGATTTGCGTGTGTCTAGGGAAGGGGTGTTTAGTCTCGTTCGAGCAATCTCTTGCGTTTTGGTTACCACTTTGCCTCAGCCGCCTCCCCTCGTGAGCCCCTCGCGAGCCGGGTAAGGCCTAGATTGCGTGCAGCCCAGACTGCCGTCGCGGCGCCCTCTCAGGAGGTTTTTATTACAGGTCCTATGGGCTCGATCAGGAGACACTCGAGACACCGCAGCCCTCCGCGGGCTATCTCAGGGCCCACGCGGGTCGAAGGTAAACTAGCCTACCAGCTCGTCGCAAAGCCAGCCACTTGGCGCAGGCGTATGAGTGATATCGCATCTACTAATACGCTGAACACAAGTTTTTACATGAGGGGCTCCCCCTCCCAAAATGCTCTTACAACCTTCAGGGCAAAGCCCGAACTCTGTCTGCGCAGGGCAACAAAGCAGGGACAACACACGGTCAGTCGGATAAATCCCCCAATGCATCCTCAGTGGCACCTCCTGAATCGTCGCCGGCATCGCTGGCCTCGCAATCGCTCTCCACATTGCCTTCAGCAGCGTCAGGGCCATTCACCACGCCCCCTTCATCAGCAGCCACGACCACGCCATCGTTATCAGAAGCGAAGGCCCTGACGAGGGCATCCACGTTGTCTTCCACCCAGTGTGCTAGGTCGTCCCGGATGGCCTGGGGTACTGGGGCGATGGCGGCGTCAAAGTCGAAGTTGGGGTCCATGTTTCGAAGATGGCTGAAGACACAAGAAAAGGCGCCCGAGCAGGGCGCGACTCCTCTCCTCCACCAACCTGGTGGCTCTGACCGAACGCACCTCCAGCTGCGTCACCATGTCGGTGAAGAACTGAAGGTTGCCAGCATAGTTGACTGCGTGGGGCTCGCCGACGGCCGCCTCACAGATGTTACCCAAGGCTGTGTTGGCTCTCTCCCGGAGCGTGGTGAGCATGGGGCCATGCTCGTGCTCCAGGATCCGCCGCTGGCGTATCTCG
Organism: Aegilops longissima; assembly: GCA_021605205.1. Lineage (NCBI taxonomy): Eukaryota > Viridiplantae > Streptophyta > Magnoliopsida > Poales > Poaceae > Aegilops > Aegilops longissima. The sequence continues at coordinate 107,973,146 of CM038678.1, forward strand.
TCCTCGTTCTGCCGCGCAACGGCCTCGGCCTCGTCCACCTGTTGACGGAGAAGAAGCGCCTCAGCGCGGGAGGTAGTCAGCTCCTCCTGCACCACGCCAAGGGCAGCCCGAGAAGCATCAGCCCACCGCGTCACTTCATCCAGCTTGGCCCTTAGGGCGGCGGTCCTGCCTTCAGCCTCGACCCGGATCAACCCCAGCCTCTCCTCTGTAACGCCCCGGATTCGATGCGCCAGGTGTCCTTCAGTTATTCACCGTCGTTGCCTTGTCATGTGCTTGCGTGTTGCACTTTGCCATGTCATCATCTGCATTTTTACCATGTCATCATGTGTATTTCATTTTGCATACGTGTTCGTCTCATGCATCCGAGCATTTTCCCCGTTGTCCGTTTTGCAATCCGGCACTCCTATGTCCCCGGGCGCTCCCTTTTACCTCTTTTCATGTGCGGGTGTTAAACGGTCTCGGAATGGACCGAGGTTTGTCAAGCGGCCTTGGTATACCACCGGTAGACCGCCTGTCAAGTTTCGTGCCATTTGAGGTCGTTTATACTCCAACGGTTAACCGGTAACCGTAAAAGCCTCTTTTGTGTGCAGCCCAACACCCCTTCCAAAGTGGCCCAAAACCCAGCAAACTCCCCTCTATGCTCTCGGTCGTTCGATCACGATCGCGTGGCCGAAAACCTCACCCCATTTGGACTCTCCTAGCTCCCTCTATCTATAAATATAGCCCCTCCCCCGAAATTCGCGGTGCAACCCTAGCCACTTTCATCCTCGCGCCGCCGGACACGTCCGCCTCCTTGCGGACATGTTCGCTTCTCCGCCCTGCCAATCGCTGTTGCGCGTGGCCTCCCGCCGCCGTCTGGCTGCGGCCCGCCCGCCGCCATCACGCGCCCGCTGCTTTCGCCGCCCGGCGGCGCCGCCGCCGCCTCGCCCTGCTGCCGCCTCCGCCTTCGCCGTCCGTCGCGAAGCGAGCCGCCAGCTGTCGTCGGCGCAAGGAGCTGAGCGCCCGAGCCCCAGCGGCTCCTCCTCTCCGCCACCCTGAAGCGCCGCCCGCGCCGCCAGCTCCTCCCGCCAGCGCCGCCGTCGCAAGCGGAGCTCGGCAGCTCCTCGCCCTGTGCGTTGCCGCCGCCCGGCCATCCCGTGCTGCGCCTCCGCCGCCCGGCCTCCCTGCCCCGGATCCGGCCGGCCCACACTCGGCTACCTCTTCCTCTCTTCTCCGGCGAGATCCAGGAAACTCCGGCGATCCTCGTAAACCGTGCAACCCGAGGTTGACTTTCTTCTCCTCCCTCGAAATCCTCCAAGTCCTATTTCTGCAGATATTTTGTTGCATTTTCATCATGCCATAACTCTCTGCATATTGCTCCGTTTCGTGCGTGTAATATGTCAAATTGTTCGCCTCGATGAGTACATCATTTCATCTCATTGCATCATTTACATTTGAGCTCATCTTGATGCCCGAAATGCTGTTAGAAGAGGGCTATGTGATGTTAGTTTCAGATTCTTATCAGAACATGCACTTTTGTTATTTTTTCCACGATTGATGTGTGCATCCTATGAACTTGAGTCCTACATGTGTTTTGTAATATGCCATGCCATCTTTACAGGGGTGTATGCCATGTATTTTTGTGATCTCTGTGGTGACTAGCACAAGAATGCAAACTAGGCTTCATGATGTTGCTGATTTCAGCCCCTGTTTTGCTGATATTTTTATTCCATGTAAACTTGATGCTACCGAGAGATCCATGCATATTTTGAGATACTTCAGTAAGGATGTTTTGAACATATGGTTATGCTCTATCCATCCATGCCCTTGTTTGCAATTATGGAGTGCAATAGCTTGAGTCAATAGAGCTCTACGTTTGCTATAAAATGTTTCCTGGCAGGTTGTTTACATGTTATTCAATTTTGCCAAGGTTGTTGTAGTTGATCCGTGTATGCTATGATGTTGTTCTTGCCATGTATAGCTTCTATGCCATGTCTTCTTACTGTGAGTTGCCTTTCCATGCCATGTAATGCTCTGTGGTGAGTGGTTCAAGCTCACCAACATGCCTACTTATTGTTGTTCCTGCCATGTATGAATCTGTATTATAACTTGCCATGTTTACATGGGTGCTATCATATTTTATGATCCTTTTTGGCTCATGGTCAGTAAAGGACATTTGTTCTATGAAATTAGTAGATTCATGCCATGACTTTGTTTTGCCATTATAAGTTCCTATAACATGTCGTTTGATAGCTCTAAACATTGCAACCTGCTGTTATTTCTGCCAATGCCTGAAACTGTTATTATTTGCAATCTTGCCATGCCATTTTGAGCATGTTCTAGTAGTTTCTGGTGATAGCTCAGTGTTCATGTTTTGTCATGCTTTACCTGTACATCATGCCCATGCCTTTTGTTATTACGTTGAGATGCTGTAGCTTGTTGTTTTGATGCTCGCAATATGCCTACTTGCTGTTTTGGACAGATTGTTGTCATGACTTGTATAGGGTGTATGTGTTGAACCGTTGCTCCGTTTTGAGTGTGCTCTATATGAAACTTGCTTGATTTTGCATGTAGCTTCATATTATCATGTTTCATCCTTGTTTTGAGGTGTTTGCTTTATGTTTGTATGCATTTTGCATCAATGCCATGTTTATCTTGTTTTGCTCATATCTTCTAGGCCGTAGCTCCGAATCTAATGAACTTTATATGTAACTTGACTAGAATTTCGTGTAGATCATCGTGGTGCATCTTAACTTGCTGTTTAACAACTTGAACATAAGGGTTATTCAGTTCTGGACCAATTTCGAAATATGTTTTTATGAGGACTTACCGGAATTGTTATATGTTGTTCCCGGCCTCATTTAAACTTGCCTTGATGTGTTGGTCTTGTTTGCATCATCTCTTGCCATGAGTAGCTTCATGTAGCTTTGTCATGCATCATGCTTGGTTGAACATCATGTCTTGTTCATGTGTGGTGTGTTTACCATGTTGTGTGCTTCTTCTTGTTAGTTCCCGTTTCATTGCGATCGTGAGGATTCGTTCGTCTGCGCTTGGTTCATCTTCGTGGCTTCATCTTCTTCATGGACTCGTTCTTCTTCCTTGCGGGATTTCAGGCAAGATGACCGCTACCCTGGATCTCACTACTATCATTGCTATGCTAATTGCTTCGTTCTATCGCTATGGTGCGCTACCTATTACCTGTCTATCAAGCCATCCCAAATTGCCATGAACCTCTAACCTTTTGCACCCTTCCTAGCAAACGGTTGTTTGGCTATGTTACCGCTTTGCTCAGCCCCTCTTATAGCGTTGTAGTTGCAGGTGAAGATGAAGTTTGTTCCTTGTTGGAACATGGAGATGTTGTTCCTTGTTGGAACATGTTTACTTGTTGGGATATCACAATATATCTTATTTAATTAATGCATCTATATACTTGATAAAGGGTGGAAGGCTCGGCCTTATGCCTGGTGTTTTGTTCCACTCTTTCCGCCCTAGTTTCCGTCATATCGGTATTATGTTCCCGGATTTTGCGTCCCTAAGGCGGTCGGGTGATTTATGGGACCCCTTGACAGTTCTCTTTGAATAAGACTCTCCAAAGAAGGCCCAACATTGGTTTTACCATTTGCCTCACCTAGCCCTTTTTCCCTTGGGTTTCGGAGCCCAAGGGTCATCTTTATTTTAGCCCTCCGGCCGGTGCTTCTCTAAGTGCTGGCCTGAACCGAAGCTACTTCATGGGCCCCTGAGCAACTCGAGGTCTGGTTTTACTCGTAGCTAGTCTCATCCGGTGTTGCCTCGAGAACGAGATATGTGCAGCTCCTATCGGGATTGTCGGCGATCGGGCGGCTTTGCTGATCTTGTTTTATTTGTCGAAATGTCTTGTAGCCGGATTCCGAGACTGATCGGGTCTTCCCGGGAGAAGGAATATCCTTCATTGATCGCGAGAGCTTATCATGGGCTTGTTGGGACACCCCGCAGGTTTGAACTTTCAAAGCCGTGCCCGCGGTTATGTGGCAGATGGGAATTTGTTAATATCCGTTGTAGTAAACTTGAAGTAAACTCTTCTAAAATACACCAACCGTGTAGCGAATCGTGAGTGTCTCTTTTCGGGTTGATCGAGAGGAGAACACGGTTTCTGTGTTATGATTGACGTAAGTAGGAGTTCAGGATCACTTCTTGATCATTACTAGTTGGCGACCGTTCCTTTGTTTCTCTTCTCGCTCTCATTTGCGTATGTTAGCCACCATATATGCTTAGTCGCTGCTGCAACCTCACCACTTTACCTCTGCCTTACCCATTAAGCTTTGCTAGTCTTGATACCCATGGTAATATGGGATTGCTGAGTCCTCGTGGCTCACAGATTACTACACCACCAGTTGCAGGTACAGGTTTTGCGATGATCATGACACGAGAGCGATGTTTGCCTATTTTGGAGTTCTTCTTCTGCTTCTTCGATCAGGGGATAGGTTCCAGGTCGGCAGCCTGGGCTAGCAGGGTGGATGTCGTTTGAGTTTCTATTTATGTTTCATCCGCAGTCGGATGTTGATCTCTTGTATATGATGTTGATGTATTTTTGTGGCATTTGTGCCTTATGTATGTATCCCTACCTATTATGTAATGTTGATGTAATGATATCCACCTTGCAAAAGCGTTCCAATATGCGGGTCTATCCTTGGTGGGACCGTCGAGTTCCTTTTGGATAGGGTCGCATATTGGGCATGACAAGTTGGTATCAGAGCCTCGACCGACCTTAGGAGCCCCCTTGATTGATCGTGTAGTTTGGACGTTGTTGAGTCTAGAAGAAAACTGTTTTCGGAGTCTAGTTATATCGGAGAGTAGGAATTCTTTTTACTCCTCTGCCCCTTCGTCGCTCTGGTGAGAAATCTTGACGTAGGTGTTTTGAATTACTCCTCTTCCCGTTCAAATTTTTCTTTAGGATCACGCAGTTGGTTTTCCGGTAGTTGTTCCTCAGCTCTTTTTATCCGGTGCATCTCTCGTCAAGTCGACTCGAACCTCTTTGTCTTTCACGAGATCAATCCTCAGTTCTTCCTTTGACATCGTTGTTTTTCCTTGTCCGAAGTTGTCCTTGTTTTTCCCACCCGCCCACCCTTCTTCTTCTCAGAACCGGAGTCCGTAATTGAGTATCCATCCTACTCGTGTGAAGTCTTTGCCTTTCTTTCCTCAATGATTTCAACCGTTGTTGTTTCTTCAAGATATTCGTCGATTTCCCCTTCCAAGTTGTCTTTGTTTTCCCGCCCTCCCACCCTTCTTCTTCCCGGAGTTTGAGTCTGTTTCGACCATCAATTTCATTCATGTGGAGTCTTTCCTCAATTATTTCAACCGGTGAATTCTAATCTCGTTCATCATTCTTCATCTCTTTCTTTTCCGGTGGACTCGATTCAAGTTTTTCGGGTTAATCATATTCTTTTCCTTCGAAGTGTTCTCTTTGCTCGTTCGCCTCTCGCCAGCTTATCATTCCGGAGTTCCGAAGACATCTCAGGAGATTCGTCTGTGTTCCAATTAATTCGAGGTTGTCACCTCATTCAAAATATATCAATTGTTCCGGTGCATCATCTATCTGTTCAACAATCCTTTCCAACGGTGTTTCTCTTCAGTGGGCCCTAACCCACAGGTCTTTTCCCAGGATCTTACCTGACTCTTCTAATTCCCCTGAGTTATTCCCAAATTCTTTTCAAGTGTGACGTAAGAATGGATTCCATCAGTCACATGCCTTTTCCAAGATCGATTTCAAATCATTTCATTGTTGACTCAACCTCTTTGCTTTTCATTCTCCCGGAGCGTCTCAACAATTCTGCATGGTGGTTCTCGTCGTCATTCTCAACATTTGAAGACCGTCGTAGATTTTTTTTCTCTCGTAAATCTTGTCCGTTCTCCCGGATATTCACGGTGCTAGCTCGATGTTATCCTATCTAATTGTTTCCAGTCATGCAAATTCTTTTCATCCATCCGGAGCATTTCAGGAGTTGCTTTCCGTCTCGATCATCCGGAGGTCATCTTTTCGGAATATTTTTTCGTTCCAAGTTTTCAGCTTCGTTCATCTCAATATTCTTCCAGTGCTTCGTTAAAGTGTTCTTTAATCAGCTCATGATCTCTTTGTTCTTTTGAATCTAAATCCCCTCTAGCATATTGGTTCTTCTAATTCTTTCCGGCGATTCGTTCTCTTCTCTTCGTTCATTTTCATCTCTTACGGTGGCTCGTTGAAGATTCCTTTTCCGTTCTTATCATATATTCATTCGTTCTTTCCAATCCTACCGGTGGTTCATGAAGTCCTTCTCAAGTTTGCGATATGTCACTTCTCAATCCTTTTCAAGAAGAATAAGTAATATGCAAAAATCCATTGCTTGTCATCAATTTATTTTGATGAAGGATAAGCATACAATAAATCTTATTCTTGTTTCATCGTCGTCAAGTAATCCCTTCCTTCGGAGTTTATTCTTGAGGACTAAATTCTAGTTCCAAGTGTTTTCATCTTTTCCGGAGTTCAAATTTCCCTCGTCCATCTCGTCGAAACCGCCATCTAAATCACCGCAAGGCTCATCTTATTCTTTCATCCTTTACTCTATCTCATCATCCTTTTGTTACCGGAGTTCTTCACGGTGGTTCGTCATGATTTAATTCATTCTTCAAGTGTTCATCAAGTTTCTTGCTCAAGGAGTTCTAGTATCTTTTCTGCTTGCATATCAAAGTGCAATTAATTCTCCATATTCTTTTGAAGTGGAGTTTTGTATTTCTTCGTTCTTCTCAGCTATCCAATCATTTCCGTTTGTGGCCGGTTATCACCTTATGATCTTGAGATGTTACCTATAAGACCACAACAAGGTTATTCTTTCGTTGTTGATTTTCTCAACAACTCCATCCAACCCTTCCTTCTACGTTCTTTTCATTCAACTCTTTCAATTCTTTCCGGAGGTTTTGTGTCATGTCTTCATCAAGTGTCATTCCATCTTGTGAAGTTCATGTTCTATTTCTTTCCTTGTTCAACCGGAGAGCTGCCTAAATCCTTTCAGTCTTATTCGTTTCTTTTCTCATTCTAACCACTCCGGTTAGAATGAGTGCTTTCATAGTCTATCTAATTTCCGTGAGCTTTTGATTCTCGCCATTCTCGCTGTTCCTCTCTGCTTCTCGAGTGCTCTCGATTCTTTGCCTCTTCTCTCTTGCGTTTCTTGTTTCACCTCATCCCTTTTTCCTTCCGTCTCGGTCCTAAGATCTCGGGACGAGATCTCTTGTTAGTGGAGGAGTGTTGTAACGCCCCGGATTCGATGCGCCAGGTGTCCTTCAGTTATTCGCCGTCATTGCCTTGTCATGTGCTTGCGTGTTGCACTTTGCCATGTCATCATCTGCATTTTTATCATGTCATCATGTGTATTTCATTTTGCATACGTGTTCGTCTCATGCATCCGAGCATTTTCCCCGTTGTCCGTTTTGCAATCCGCACTCCTATGTCCCCCGCGCGCCCTTTTACCTCTTTTCGTAGCGGGTGTTAAACGGTCTCGAATGGACCGAGGTTTGTCAAGCGGCCTTGGTATACCACCGTAGACCGCCTGTCAAGTTTCGTGCCATTTGGAGGTCGTTTATACTCCAACGGTTAACCGGTAACCGTAAAAGCCTCTTTGTGTGCAGCCCAACACCCTTCCAAAGTGGCCCAAAACCCAGCAACTCCCTCTATGCTCTCGGTCATTCGATCACGATCGTGGCCGAAAACCTCACCCCATTTGGACTCTCCTAGCTCCTCTATCTATAAATATAGCCCTCCTCAAATTCATGCGGTGCAACCTAGCTATTTTCATCTCGCGCCGGAGACGCCCGCCCTCACGGACATGTCCGCTTCTCCGCCTGCCAATCGCGCGTTGCGGCAGGGGCCTCCCGCCATCCAGGCTGCGGACGCAGGGGCCGAGTCGGGCCAGCAGCCGCCCGCCGCCGCCGCCGCCTCGCGCTCGCCGCCTCGCCTTCGCCGTCTGTTGCCGCGCGAGCTGAGTTGCCGGGCATGGAGGCCTGCGCCGAGCCCCAGCAGGCTCCTCCTCTCCGCCACCCTGAAGCGCCGCTTCGCGCCACCAGCTCCTCCCGCCAGCGCTGCTGCATTCGGCGGAGCTCCGGCGACTCCTCGCCGGTGGTGTTGCGCTGCCGCCCCCCGGCGGTGCCAAGGCGCGTCTCGCTGTGCCGGCCTCCCTGCCCCGGATCCGCCGCCCGCCTCCGGCTACTCTCCTCTCTTCTCCGGCGAGATCCAAGCAACTCCGGAGATCCTCGTAAACCGTGCAACACGAGGTTGACTTTCTTCTCCTCCCCCGAAATCCTCAGTGTCCTATTTCTGCAGATATTTTATTGCATTTTCATCATGCCATAACTCTCTGCATATTCCTCCGTTTCGTGCGTGTAATATGTCAAATTGTTCGTCTCGATGAGTACATCATTTCATCTCATTGAATCATTTACATTTGAGCTCATCTTGATGCCTGAAATGCTGTTAGAAGAGGGCTAAGTGATGTTAGTTTCAGATTCTTATCAAAACATGCACTTTTGTTATTTTTGCCATGATTGATGTGTGAATCCTATGAACTTGAGTCCTACATGTGTTTTGTAATATGCCATGCCATCTTTACAGGGGTGTATGCCATGTATTTGTGTGATCTCTGTGGTGACTAGCACAAGCATGCAAACAAGGCTTCATGATGTTGCTGATTTCAGCCCCTGTTTTGCTGATATTTTTATGCCATGTAAACTTGATGCTACCGAGAGATCCATGCATATTTTGAGATACTTCAGTAAGGCTGTTTTGAACATATGGTTATGCTCTATCCATCCATGCCCTTTTTTGCAATTATGGAGTGCCATAGATTGAGTCAATCGAGCTCTACGTTTGCTATAAAATGTTTCCTGGCAGGTTGTTTACATGTTATTCAATTTTGCCAAGGTTGTTGTAGTTGATCCGTGTATGCTATGATGTTGTTCTTGCCATGTGTAGCTTCTATGCCATGTCTTCTTACTGTGAGTTTCCTTGCCATGCCATGTATTGCTCTTTGGTGAGTGGTTCAAGCTCACCAACATGCCTACTTATTGTTGTTCCTGCCATGTATGAATCTGTATTATAACTTGCCATGTTTACATGGGTGCCATCATATTTTCTGATCCTTTTTGGCTCATGGTCAGTAAAGGGCATTTGTTCTATGCAATTAGTAGATTCATGCCATGCCTTTGTTTGCCATGATAAGTTCCTGTAACATGTTCTTTGATAGCTCTAAACATTGCAACCTGCTGTTATTTCTGCCAATGCCTGAAACTGTTATTATTTGCAATCTTGCCATGTCATTTTGAGCATGTTCTAGTAGTTTCTTGTGATAGCTCAGTGTTCATGTTTTGTCATGCTTTACCTGTAAATCATGCCCATGCCTTTTGTTATTACGTTGAGATGCTGTAGCTTGTTGTTTTGATGCTTGCAATATGCCTACTTGCTGTTTTGGACAAATTGTTGTCATGACTTGTATAGGGTGTATGTGTTGAACCGTTGCTCCGTTTTGAGTGTGCTCTATATGAAACTTGCTTGATTTTGCATGTAGCTTCATATTATCATGTTGCATCCTTGTTTTGAGGTGTTTGCTTGATGTTTGTATGCATTTTGCATCAATGCCATGTTTATCTTGTTTTGCTCATATCTTCTAGGCCGTAGCTCCGAATCTAATGAACTTTATATGTAACTTGACTAGCATTTCGTGTAGATCATCGTAGTGCATCTTAACTTGATGTTTAACAACTTGAACATAAGGATTATTCAGTTCTGGACCAATTTCGAAATATGCTTATGAGGACTTACCGGAATTGTTATATGTTGTTCCCGGCCTCATTTAAACTTGCCTTGATGTGTTGGTCTTGTTTGCATCATCTCCTGCCATGAGTAGCTTCATGTAGCTTTGTCATGCATCATGCTTGGTTGAGCATGATGTCTTGTTCATGTGTGGTGTGTTTACCAGGTTGTGTGCTTCTTCTTGTTAGTTCCTGTTTCATTGCGATCGTGAGGATTCGTTCGTCTGCGCTTGGTTCGTCTTCGTGGCTTCATCTTCTTCATGGACTCGTTCTTCTTCCTTGCGGGATTTCAGGCAAGATGACCGCTACCCTGGATCTCACTACTATCATTGCTATGCTAGTTGCTTCGTTCTATCGCTATGCTGCGCTACCTATTACCTGTCTATCAAGCCATCCCAAATTGCCATGAACCTCTAACCTTTTGCACCCTTCCTAGCAAACCGTTGTTTGGCTATGTTACCGCTTTGCTCAGCCCTCTTATAGCGCTTGAAGTTGCGGTGAAGATGAAGTTTGTTCCTTGTTGAACATGGAGATGTTGTTCCTTGTTGGAACATGTTTACTTGTTGGGATATCACAATATATCTTATTTAATTAATGCATCTATATACTTGATAAAGGGTGGAAGGCTCGGCCTTATGCCTGGTGTTTTGTTCCACTCTTGCCGCCCTAGTTTCCGTCATATCGGTATTATGTTCCCGGATTTTGCATCCCTAACGCGGTCGGGTGATTTATGGGACCCCCTTGACAGTTCGCTTTGAATAAGACTCCTCCAAAGAAGGCCCAACATTGGTTTTACCATATGCCTCACCTAGCCCTTTTTCCCTTGGGTTTCGGAGCCCAAGGGTCATGTTTATTTTAGCCCCGGGCCAGTGCTTCTCTAAGTGTTGGCCTGAACCGAGCTGCTCATGGGCCCCTGAGCAACTCGAGGTCTGGTTTTACTCGTAGCTAGTCTCATCCGTGTTGCCTCGAGAACGAGATATGTGCAGCTCCTATCGGGATTGTCACAGATCGGGCGGCTTTGCTGGTCTTGTTTTATTGCTGTCGAATGTCTTGTAGCCGGATTCCGAGACTGATCGGTCTTCCGGGAGAAGGAATATCCTTCGTTGATAGCGAGAGCTTATCATGGGTTGTTGGGACACCCTTGCAGGGTTTGAACTTTCAAAGCCGTGCTCTGCGTTATGTGGTAGATGGAATTTGTTAATATCCGTTGTAGTAAACTTGAAGTAAACTCTTCTAAAATACACCAACCGTAGCGTAACCGTGAGTGTCTCTTTTCGGGTTGATCGAGAGGAGAACACGGTTTCGTGTTATGATTGACGAAGTAGGAGTTCAGGATCACTTCTTGATCATTACTAGTTGGCGATCGCCTTTGTTTCTCTTCTCGCCTCATTTGCGTATGTTAGCCACCATATATGCTTAGTCGCTGCTGCAACCTCACCACTTTACCTCTGCCTTACCCATTAAGCTTTGCTAGTCTTGATACCCATGGTAATGGGATTGCTGAGTCCTCGTGGCTCACAGATTACTACACCACCAGTTGCAGGTACAGGTTTTGCGATGATCATGACGCGAGAGCGATGTTTGCCTGTTTTGGAGTTCTTCTTCTGCTTCTTCGATCAGGGGATAGGTTCCAGGTCGGCAGCCTGGGCTAGCAGGGTGGATGTCGTTTGAGTTTCTGTTTATGTTTCATCCGTAGTCGGATGTTGATCTCTTGTATATGATGTTGATGTATTTTTGTGGCATTTGTGCCTTATGTATGTATCCCTACCTATTATGTAATGTTGATGTAATGATATCCACCTTGCAAAATCGTTCCAATATGCGGGTCTATCCTTGGTGGGACCGTCGAGTTCCTTTTGGATAGGGTCGCATATTGGGCGTGACATCCTCGAACTCGCGCTCAAGGTTCAAGCGGGCCGCCGCCACCCGGCGTCCAACCTCTTCCAGGACGCGGGCTTCCCACGCAGCGACGTCATCCTCCGCCTGCGTCACCAAGCGCTCCCTTGTCTCCAGACGCTCAAGATCGCGTGCGCGTTCGGCAACTTCCAGCGTCAGTGCCTCCTCACTCCTCTGGAGCTCTGCCTGGTCGACCGAAGCCACCTTCATCGACGCAAGGGCCGTCTCACGCAGCTCCACCTGCTGCTCCAGGGAATGGCACCGGGCCTGGAATTCCCGCGCCCGCTCCTCCGCCGCCTCACGCCTCCGGTCAGCCTCTCGGGCCTCCTCGACAACCCGGGAACGGGCCTCCCGGGAGGCCGCCAGGGACGCCTCGGCTTCCTCATTGTCGAGGTCACGCTGGTGGCGTGCAAGGGCAACAGCCACCTTCAGCTTGCGCCTCTCTTCAGCCAGGCGCAGGCCCTCAGCCTCAAGGCGCGCATCTTCGTCAGCGAGCTCTTCACCAAGCAGGCTCACCGCGTCAGCCGCTCTCCGGAGAAACCCTTGGCGAAGAGCGCGACGCTCCCGGGCACGCTCGAGCACGTCTTCTACGTCGTCATCCACCCCAAGTAAGCGCGGGGGCCCACGAATCAGCGCTACCTCTCTGGGCAGGGGGCTGGGGGCTGGCGCCCTCACAATGGCCGGGCACGCCTCGCCAGAAGCCCGGCCTGGAGCCAGCCCATCCCCAAATGAAGAACGCAGGGCTGACCTTTGCCAGTCGCCATCCACGACCAGACGAGAAGCCCAAGGCAGGCTGGCTATGCCCCGAGAAGGCTCGCGAAGGAGGGTCGCGAGGCGCGCAGAACCACGATGCGCCATAGGGTGGCTCACCTCTCCGACCGGCCTCACCACAAGGGCTCTGCTTGAGCTCGGAGCGCTCGAAGACGATGGAGAGGGTGAAGCCTGGGGGGATGGCTCCTCAGCCATCTCCGTGAGCTCGGCAGGAAGGGCCCTGCAGAGCAAGGATCAGCCAAAGCAACGGGAGGATCCGAAGCTAGGAAAGGGGAAGGCTTACTCATCAATGGCGAAATACTTCCTGCACTTGAGCAGGCGGCAAGGGTAATCGTCACCCAAGGCCTCCCTTCTCTTCTGGAGAGCCTCGAAGTCCACGCGAAAGCGGCCCAGGAGTTGAGCGCAGGGGTCAGCCTGCGACGAGGAAGAAGTATCAAGGTGACCAGCGTCAGGGGCGTCGTCCTGATGCACGCCGCCGGTCGCCCCACCAAGAAGGGTAGCTGGGGCCTCGGGGGCCTCAACCACGGGTGTCACGGGCAGCGCCTCAACGCCTCCAGCTGCAACAGTACGGGCCTCAGGAGCTGCCCCCTCAGGAGTGCTGCCTGGCATCGTCATCCCGGCAGGGGCCCCCTCAGCCTCCAGCGGCCCGTGCCTCCCTGCTCCGCCACTCAAGGAAGGACCGCCGTGGGCGACTGGAAGGGCAGTCACCACCACTGGGTTCTCGCGAGGCCCCAGGAGGCCAGCGGGGAGCAGCCCCCATTCGTCGAAGTCGGGCATCTGATTCACAAAGTCGCCTGCTCGAGCAAAAGTACAAAGAAAGCCCCACCTTGCCGGATGCTGCCGGGAAGGGTCCCCGCCAAGACCAAGAGCACCTTCCTCGGCGCTTTAGGCGCCAGTCCTCCTCCCGAGCCTCACGCGATCCCCACGCCCACCAAGGCCCACATCCGCGGGAGGACGCTGAGAGGGAAATGCGAATAACAGAACTCCTTCACCACCTTGGGCGCACACGCCGAGCGCCTCAGAACGCCGGAAGCGACGACAGACGAAGACGAGCCGGGCTCGTGGAGCGCCTCCGCCCCAGCCTGAATTGGGGACAGCGGAGATGTTGGCTCAAAGCAGGGGCTGGGCACCCGACATCCACGTGACAGCCACCGTCATGGAACCAAAGCGCTGGCTGAGGAAGACTGAAATCAATCCCTGAAACCGCTGTTTCTGGTGCGGCAATGAAGCTCACGCACCCCGAGCATTGGGTGGGGTCGACGAGGCGCAGAGAGAAGAAGTGACGCAGCAAGGCAACTGAAGGAGGGATGCCCATCATTGCCTCATAGACAATGGCGAAGACGGCAAGAAGAGTAATGGATTCAGGACCCAAATGCATCATATGGATCTGGTAATGGGAAAGCACAGCGTTGAGGATTCGGGATTGGATTGGAAGCGGAGGCTGGAGCTTGAGAGGAGGAAGAGCAGGGGATGGTCAAAGCAGCGAAAAGAGGGACGACTGTGTGCAACCACGGGTCAGCCTAGCTGGGAGCAAAATAAGGAGGCATGGGGGAACAGGGCCGCCCACGTCCAATCAACCGCCACGCGGCGCCCGAGGCCGCAGGCTGTTAGGGCCCGCGGTGCTTCACACTTGCCCCTTCGCTTCTCTGCTCAGCCAAGTCCAGGCGCGCCTTGGGCCCGGGGGCTACTGTCGGCGTTCTGGGAACGGGGTACCAGACTTGCTCGCCTGCGCCCGCGGCGTGGCTCAAGGGGTGGCCCATCAAGGCCCGCCTTCATCAAGACAAGCTCAAGACCTCGCGAGGGGCCGCCTGCTGGGCGGATGACAGGAGCTTCTCGTGCACGGCCTCGCCAGCTGGCTCGCGAGGAGGCGGAGAGATCAAGGCGGGCAACTCACGAGGTGCCCATGACGCAAGCCATGACGCACTAAGGGCGCGGCGGGCGCCAGCCCGCGCAGTGTCCTCCTTTCCTCTTTGGTGCAAAGGGGGGAAGCGCAGGCAAGGGTATCAAGCAAAGGCATCCGCTTCGTGCAACAAGACCAAGACTGCCGAACGGCAGGAAGGAAGTCATCGTGGAGCCCAAGCCAAGGCCACCACAGAGCCTTTGATAGGCGAGGACCAACTTTAGTCAGATAAGTGTACTAGATGTTCCCTTCAAATGGCCAATTGTTGGCGCCTTCCCGCTCAATATTTGGGAGAGGCCCAGGGCCATTGCCTATAAATAGGACTAGCCACCCACAGGGTAGAGGCAGCTAGATCAGAGCCTGAGAGAGGATCCAGCACCTTGAATTAGCAGAGGGAGAGCGACTGAACTCCCCCTAGCAGTTCATCGCACCAGCCAATAACAGACCCTCGTGAGGCTGTTCTTCCTTGTATTGTACCTCATCAGTCCAAGAGGCAATCCACCACACCGCACACTGGAGTAGGGTACTACACCACAATGGTGCCCCGAACCAGTATAAACCTTGTGTCTCTTGTGTTGTTCCTTTCATAGTTTAGATCCTAGCGAGGCGGCGAGGTGCAGGTAGGTAGAGGGCGAGATCTCCGCGCGCACCCCAGTGTTCGAACCTAGAGGGTCTGCAGGAACCCGAAATCCGACACCTAGCATATGCAGATATGGCCTCAGAACACTAAGATCGAAAGGTCTAACGTGAATCATATAGTAGATATGATCAACATAGTGATGTTGACTATTAAAAACTACTCCATCTCACGTGATGATCGGACATGGTTTAGTTGATATGGATCACGTGATCATTTAGATGACTAAAGGGATGTCTATCTAAGTGGGAGTTCTTAATTAATATGATTAATTGAACTTTAATTTATCATGAACTTAGTACCTGATAGTATTTTGCATGTCTATGTTGTTGTAGATCAATGGCCCGTGCTACCGTTCCCCTCAATTTTAATGTGTTCCTAGAGAAAGCTAAGTTGAAAGATGATGGTAGCAACTACATGGGCTGGGTTCGTAACTTGACGATTATCCTGATTGCTGCACAAAAGAATTACATCCTTGAAGCACCGCTAGGTGCAAGACCTGCTGCTGGAGCAACTCCAGATGTTATGAATGTCTGCCAGAGCAAAGCTGATGACTACTCGATAGTTCAGTGTGCCAGTCTTTACGGCTTAGAATCAGGACTTCAACGACGTTTTGAACATCATGGAGGATATGAGATGTTCCAGGAGTTGAAGTTAATATTTCAAGAAAATGCCCAAATTGAGAGATATGAATTCTCCAATAAGTTCTATAGCTGCAAGATGGAGGAGAATAGTTATGTCAGTGAACATATACTCAGAATGTCTGGGTACCACAACCACTTGACTCAACTGGGAGTTAATCTTCCTGATGATAGTGTCATTGAGAAAGTTCTTCAATCACTGCCACCAAGCACTACTAGGGAAAACCCTAGTAGTAGCGCGGGTTTTGAGGCTATTAGCAGCGCGGGCAGCGGCTCTACTACTACGGCGCTATAGCTAACTGTTAGTAGTAGCGCGGTCCGTACCAGCGCTACTATTATTGACTATATCAGCGGCATTTCCCGGAACGCGCTACTATTAATTAGCTGTAGCGATTTTCTAGCCCGCGCTACTGCTATATCTTTCATCATTTCCCCCTGCTTCCTACCCCATTTCAGCTTCAATAAATTGCAATTTCCAGATACTAGGTACTACTAGATATCAATTTCATAAAGCATTATAGGTATTAGGTAGTACTTTTCGGTTCCAATTATTGTCGTGGTTTTAGTTCAAATTTGAACTAAAACCACGATGAGTAATTTGGAACGGAGGGAGTACTAGATAACAATTTCATATGTACTCAACATGCATCCTCAAGCAGTACTAGGTGATATCGACGATGATCATCATATGTAGTTCTAGATGATATCGACGATGATCATCATATGTAGTTCTACATGATATCAACGACAATCATCATATGTAGTTCTAAATGATATAGAGACACACACATATGTAGTTCTAGATGATATTAACAATGATCATCATCCTCAAGCCTGGGCGGTGGGTGTTCCTGATAGTAATAAGGATGGCCTGTCCAACACGAAGATTCTTGCCAACGAGGAATCTCTTCCACCCAACCGAGTTTAAGTGTGTGCGACCATCTATGTCCATGCAGTAAGTACAGGTGGTGACGGAGCCCCTTGCGGTAAGGCGTAGTCCAACTGAGCCTTCTTCATCAGGCTCGATACCACAACTCACAGATAGGTCCTTTGGCAATTTCCGAATAACAAAAACATATCAATTAATAAATATCCTCGCACATACTCTTGCAAATATATTTCTATTAATTATAGATTTCTACACTGTCAAAAGACACAGTACTACACATTTGTACTAATTAAGCATTAATTCTACTAATAAGTATATATGGATTATCTACACTATTAATAGTTCCTTGGATTCTACACTAATAAGCATGTGACCAGACTCTACACTAAAGCATATCATTGACTAGATTCCACATAGCATATCATTGGACTCTACACTAAGCATATCATCAGATTCACTAAGCATATCATCGGATAATTTGCTTTTGTAAGTATAACAATAAAGCATATATATATCATCAAATTACTACAGTCAGTATAACATACCATTTCATGCCGATCGACCATGGTACTTGTCAAGCGGGTCACGAATGGCACCCCGACAAAGTCATCACATGGTGGAATTATGTCCCATAGGTTGCACACCTCCTCCTCGCTCAGCCTCATTCTTTGAGCTATGATGGCTTCATGAAGTGGGTTCTCATCATCTTCATCGAGTGGATCCTCATTATCTTCATCCTCTTCCACCAGGTTGGTATAAATGACAGCCAGCTTGGGTCTTTCTGCTCAAAAGGAGAAGCTGATCAACTCACCACCAGTAAGACGCATGCAAGGCGAGAAACGGGCCCATCCATCTCCTCCAATCTGCGCCATATTGCCTCCTTTCTAGACCTCCATAGTGTACGCCCCAGAGCCTCAAATGTCACAAGTGTCTCTGTCAGCTTGTTGAATTTCAACCTCACATTGCATGGGACGATCTGTGTAAAAAAAGCAAAATGACACAATGCAGTAATGCCAACACTAAAAATAAAATAGTTGTTACATTTCATCTATTTTCTTACCGCCACATGACGAAAACTCGGCTGGAAGTAGATGCCGAATAGCTTGCCGGTTGCAAGGCTGCTGGCGCACCTTGACTTGCACAGTCGACATGGTGGTGGTGGTGGCGCCATTTTCCTAAAGCAATATGAGCAAAGCATTAACAATCCACTTCACAAGAAAGAAAAACATTAGCATGTGATATTTTTGGTTCTTCTTCAGTTATATTTTCATAGTGGAACCCCATCCCAAAAAGTAAACAACAAGCTCTCAATTGATGAAGAGATTCTTCTGCGAGAAGCAATTTGATGGGCAATTATAATCCTAAGATCTAGTAACATACAAGATGACAATGTATCACCTACGAAAGCATTTCAGTGGCACCTATTGCCGAAAAAACTATTTGGCCCCTACCGAAGGTATAATCCTAAGATCTGTAGTAAGTTATCTACCAAATCAAGGTACCACCTACCAAGACACATTTCATCTAATTTGGTTCCTATTGCCTAAGATAATTGATTAAAAAAACAAGTGGCAAATTTAATTGGGATTAACTTAGGACTTGCAAACTAAATACTTGTATCAAAACCAATATCTAGCAGATCACGGTACCACCTACCAAAGCATTTCAACAAAATTAGCACCTACATTTTGCAAAAAATAACCTATTACAGAAAAACAAAAGCATCTAGTTATCCATATGAAATTCGTAAGCCCTCGCTGCATCAAGGTAGGGTAGCCCTCGGGGGGTGCTGTCGAGGAGGGGGGATGGCATGGTGACCTCGGTAGGGGGTGCTGACAAGGGGAAGACCGGTGACTTTCCTACGAGAGGGGGCGACGACAGCGGCCGGCGAGGGGATCGAGGGTGGTCAGCCAAAGGCGCTCGGCCAGAGCTCGCGGGCAACGACAGAGTGGGCAGCGAGAGTGTGGAGGAGCAGTGGAGGGGCGGCGAGAGGGGGGAGGAGCATTACCTGCGGCGGCGGTGGCGGAGGAGAAACCCTAACTGCAGCTGCCGGCATCGGGCGGAGGGGAACGATTGAGAGATGAGTGTGCGGGGGGCCGGCCGGGCCACGTGTTTTGTTTTGCTTTAGCAGTAGCGCGGGTACAGGGATCTCGCTACTGCTAAGCCCAATATTAGTAGCGCTTTGTCCTAAAAAAGGCTACTGCTAAGTCTAAGCATGTAAAAACATCAAAAATATAGATTGGTCATTATTGATATTTTTGTGTAGAATCTAAATAGTCAACACGAATCCTCATCGTACCTGTATAGGCACAGGCGAGGATTCATATTGCAGCCACAAATCCTACACATATAGTGCAATGAAGACCAAGTGCTTGAGATAGTTTCAGAAGTAACATAATTAAGGTGGTAAACACCTTGTTCGCTTAGCAATATGGGACTAAACTTAATTAGTTGCAAGGGGGGTGATACTTAGCAGCAGCGAGTTTTGAAGAAAAACACTGCTACTAAGTACTTTAGCAGTAGCGCATCCAGAAGAAGGGCGCTACTACTATATCTAGCCTGGAGGCAACGTCGTGGCAATTATAGTAGTAGCGCTTGTTTCACCTAGAGCGCCATCGCATCGGGCTATTAGTAGCACGGTTTCTCAAGCTCGCATCGCTAATTAGCAGTAGCATTTGTTTTTAAACCACGCTGCTGCTAAGATTCTGTGTATAAGGTTTTCCCTAGTAGTGAAGCTACAAAAGATTCGTGATGAACTATAATATGCAAGGGATGGATAATACAATTCCCTAGCTCTTCGCAATGCTAAAGGCTACGGAGGTAAAAATCAAGAAGGAGCATCAAGTGTTGATGGTTAACAAGACCACTAGTTTCAAGAAGAAGGGCAAATAGAAGGAGGGGAACTTCAAAAAGAAGGGCAAGCAAGTTGCTTCTCAAGTGAAGAAGCCCAAGTCTGGACCTAAGCCTGAGACTGAGTGCTTCTACTACAAAGGGACTGGTCACTGGATGCGGAACTGCCCCAAGTATTTGGCGGGTAAGAAGGATGGAAAAGTGAAAGGTATATTTGATATACATGTTATTGATGTGTACCTTACTAATGCTCGTAGTAGCGCCTGGGTATTTGATATTGAATTTGTTGCTCATATTTGCAACTCGAAACAGGGGCTACGGATTAAATGAAGATTGGCTAAGGACGAGGTGACGATGCGCGTGGGAAATGGTTCCAAAGTCGATGTGATCGCCGTCGACACACTACCTCTACATCTACCGCCGGGATTAGTTTTAGACCTAAATAATTGTTATTTGGTGCCAGCGTTGAGAATGAACATTATATCTGGATCTTGTTTGATGCGAGACGGTTATTCATTTAAATCAGAGAATAATGGTTGTTCTATTTATATGAGTAGTATCTTTTATGGTCATGCAACCTTGATGAGTGGTCTATTTTTGTTGAATCTCGATTGTAGTGATACACATATTCATAATATTGAAGCCAAAAGATGCAAGGTCAATAATGATAGTGCAACTTATTTGTGGCACTGCCGTTTAGGTCATATTGGTGTAAAGCGCATGAAGAAACTCCTTGCTGACGGGCTTTTGGAATCACTTGATTATGAATCACTTGATGCTTGCGAACCATGCCTCATGGGCAAGATGACTAAGACTCCATTCTCCGGAACAATGGAGCGAGCAACTGACTTATTGGAAATAATACATACTGATGTATGCGGTCCCATGAGTGCTGAGGCTCGCGGTGGGTATCATTATTTTCTGACCTTCACAGATGATTTGAGCAGATATGAGTATATCTACTTGATGAAACATAAGGTTGAAACATTTGCAAAGTTCAAAGAATTTCAGAGTGAAGTGGGAAATCATCGTAATAAGAAAATAAAGTTTCTACAATCTGATCGTGGAGGTGAATATTTGAGTTACGAGTTTGCTCTTCATTTGAAACAGCGTGGAATAGTTTCGCAACTCACGCCACCTGGAACAGCACAGCGTAATGGTGTGTCCGAACGCCGTAATCGTACTTTATTAGATATGGTGTGATCTATGATGTCTCTTACTGATTTACCGCTATCGTTTTGGGTTTATGCTTTAGAGACGGATACATTCACATTAAATAGGGCACCATATAAATCCATTGAGACGACACCAGATGAACTGTGGTTTGGCAAGAAACCGAAGTTGTCGTTGTTGGGGAACGTAGCAGAAATTCAAAATTTTCCTACGTGTCACCAAGATCTATCTATGGAGAAACTAGCAACGAGGGGAAGGAGAGTGGATCTACATATCCTTGTAGATCACTAAGCGGAAGCGTTCAAGTGAACGGGGTTGAAGGAGTCGTACTCGTCGTGATTCAAATCACCGGAGATCCTAGTGCCGAACGGACGGCACCTCCGCGCTCAACACACACGACAGCCGGTGACGCCTCCCACGCCTTGATCCAGCAAGGAGAGAGGGAGACGTTGAGGAAGACTCCATCCAGCAGCAGCACAACGGCATGGTGGTGATGGAGGAGCGTGGCAATCCCGCAGGGCTTCGCCAAGCACCACGGGAGAGGAGGAGGAGGAGAGGCAGGGCTGCACCAAGAGGGAGAGAACTCATGTCTTATGGGCAGCCCCTAGGCCTCATATATATAGGGGAAGGGGAGGAGGGTGCGCCCCCTCTAGGTTTCCCACCCCTAGAGGGGCGGCAGCCCTAGATGGGAAAAGGGGGAGGCGGCCAAGAGGGGAGGGAGAGGGAGGCGCCCACTAGATGGGCCTTAGGGCCCATCTGCCCTAGGGTTTTGCCCCCTCCCACTCTCCCTTGCGCCTTGGGCCTCTTGTGGGGGGCGCACCAGCCCCCTTGGGGCTGGTTCCCTCCCACACTTGGCCCACGCAACCTTCTGGGGTTGGTGGCCCCACTTGGTGGACCCCCGGGACCCTCCCGGTGGTCCCAGACGCTACCGATAAACCCCAAACTTTTCGGTGACCAAAACAGACTTCCCATATATAAATCTTTACCTCCGACCATTCCGAACTCCTCGTGACGTCCGGGATCTCATCCGGACTCAACAACATTCGTAACCACATACAAACTTCCTTTATAACCCTAGCGCCATCGAACCTTATGTGTAGACCCTACGGGTTCGGGAGACATGTAGACATGACCGAGACGTTCTCCGGTCAATAACCAACAGCGGATCTGGATACCCATGTTGGCTCCTACATATTCCACGATGATCTCATCGGATGAACCACGATGTCAAGGACTCAATCGATCCCGTATTCAATTCCCTTTGTCTAGCGGTATTGTACTTGCCCGAGATTCGATCGTCGGTATCCTATACCTTGTTCAATCTCGTTACGCAAGTCTCTTTACTCGCTCCGTAACACATCATCCCGTGATCAACTCCTTGATCACATTGTGCACATTATGATGATGTCCTACCGAGTGGGCCCAGAGATACCTCTCCGTCACACGGAGTGACAAATCCGATCTCGATTCGTGCCAACCCAATGACACTTTCGAGATACCGTAGTGCACCTTTATAGCCACCCAGCCGTTGCCAGGACGCTTGGTACACCCAAAGCATTCCTACGGTATCCGGAGTTGCACAATCTCATGGTCTAAGGAAATGATACTTGACATTAGAAAAGCTTTAGCATACTTAACTACGATCTTTGTGCTAGGCTTAGGATTGGGTCTTGTCCATCACATCATTCTCCTAATGATGTGATCCCGTTATCAATGACATCAAATGTCCATGGTCGGAAACCGTAACCATTTATTGATTAACGAGCTAGTCATCTAGAGGCTTACTAGGGACTTAGTGTTGTCTATGTACCCACACATGTATCGAGTTTCCTATCAATACAATTATAGCATGGATAATAAACGATTATCATGAACAAGGAAATATAATAATAATAACTAATTTATTATTGCCTCTAGGGCATATTTCCAACAGTCTCCCACTTGCACTAGAGTCAATAATCTAGTTCACATCGTCATGTGATTAACATCGATAGGTCACATCGCCATGTGACCAACACCCAAAGAGTTTACTAGTGTCGTAAACTAGTTCACATCATCATGTGATTAAGACTCAATGAGTTCTGAGGTTTGATCATGTTTTGCTTGTGAGAGAGGTTTTAGTCAACGGGTTTTAGTCAACGGGTCTGAACCTTTCAGATCCGTGTGTGCTTTGCAATTCTCTATGTCATATTGTAAATGTTTGCTTCCACGCCCACTTGAAGCTATTCCAAATGGTTGCTCCACTATACGATCCGGTTTGCTACTCAGAGTCACTCGGATAGGTGTTAAAGCTTGCATCGACGTAACCCTTTACGCCGAACTCTTTATCACCTCCATAATCGAGAAACATGTCCTTATTTACTCCAAGGACAATTTTGACTGCTGTCCAATGATCTATTCTGGATCATTCTTGTACCCCTTGACCGACTCATGGCAAGGCACACTTCCGTGCGGTACACAAAGATAGCATACTATAGAGCCTATGTCTCGAAGCATAGGGGACGACCTTCGTCCTTTCTCTCTTTTCTGCCGTGGTCGAGCTTTTAACTCTTAACTTCATACCTTACAACTCGGCAAGAACTCCTTCTTTGATCGACCCATCTTGAACACTTTCAAGATTATGTCAAGGTATGTGCTCATTTGAAAGTACCATTAAGCGTTTTTGATCTATCCTTATAGATCTTGATGCTCAATGTTCAAGTAGCTTAATCCAGGTTTTCTATTGAAAAACATCTTTCAAATAACCCTATATGCTTTCCGGAAATTCTACATCATTTCTGATTATCAATATGTCAACAACATATACTCATCAGAAATTCTATAGTGCTCCCACTCACTTCTTTGGAAATACAAGTTTCTCATAAACTTTGTATAAACCTAAAATCTTTGATCATCTCATCAAAGTGCACATTCCAACTCCGAGATGCTTACTCCGGTCCTTAGAAGGGATCATTGGAGCCAGATACCTTTTAGCATCCTTAGGATCGACAAAACTTTCGATTGTATCACATACAACCTTTCCTTACTTAAACCGGTAAGGAAAACTCATTTTGACATCCATCGCAGATTTCATAAATGCAGCTTATGCTAACATGATTCCGACGGACTTAAGCATCGCCACGAATGAGAAAATCTCATCGTAGTCAACTCCTTGAACTTGTGAAAAAATCTTCGCCACAAGTCGAGCTTCATAGACGGTGATATTACCGTCCACGTCCGTCTTCTTCTTAAAGATCCATTTATCTCAATGGCTTGCCGATCATCGGACAAGTCCACCAAAGTCCATGCTTTGTTCGATACATGGATCCTATCTCGGATTTCATGGCTTCTAACCATTTGTCGGAATTTGGGCCCACCATCGCTTCTCCATAGCTCGAGGTTCATTGTTGTCTAGCAACATGACCTTCAAGACAGGATTTGCGTATCACTCTTGAAGTAGTACGCCTCCTTGTCACCCCACGAGGTACGCTGGTGACTTGATCCAAACTTCATGATCACTATCATAAGATTCTACTTCAATTGGTGTAGGTGCCACGGAACAACTTCCCGTGCCTGCTACACACTAGTTGAAGTGATGGTTCAATAACCTCATCAAGTCTCCACCATCCTCCCACTCAACTTTTCGAGACGAACTTTTCCTCGAGAAAGGACCCGATTCAAGAAACAATCCCTATTGCTTCCGGATCTGAATTAGGAGGTATACCCAACTGTTTTGGGTGTCCTATGAAGATGTATTTTATCCGCTTTGGGTTCGAGCTTATCAACCTGAAATTTTTCACATAAGCGTCGCAGCCCCAAACTTTCAAGAAATGACAGCTTAGGTTTCTCTAGACCATAGTTCTCACGGTGTCATCTCAACGGAATTACGTGGTGCCCTATTAAAGTGAGTGCGGTTGTCTCTAATGCCTAACCCATAAACGATAGTGGTAATTCGATGAGAGACATCATGGTACGCACCATATCTTATAGGGTGCAACTATGATGTTCGGACACATCATTACACTATGGTGTTCCAGGCGGTATTAATTGTGAAACAATTTCCACAATGTCTTAATAGTGTGCCAAAACTCGCAACTCAGTACACTCAGTATCTACTTAAATCATCCGTGAAGTAAGAACATAACGATATTCACTGCATGCCTCAGCACTCATTGGACTGCACACATCAAAATGTGTCACTTCAACAAGTTGCTATCTTGTTCCATCTTACTGAAACCGAGGCTTTTCAGTCATCTTGCCCATGTGGTATGATTTGCATATCTCAAGTGATTCAAAATCAAGTGATCCCAAACGATCCATCTGCATGGAGTTTCATCATGCGTATACACCAATAGACATGGTTTGCATGTCTCAAACTTTTCAAAAACGAGTGAGTCCAAAGATCCATCAACATGGAGCTTCTTCATGCGTTTTATACCAATATGACCT
Organism: Aegilops longissima; assembly: GCA_021605205.1. NCBI lineage: Eukaryota > Viridiplantae > Streptophyta > Magnoliopsida > Poales > Poaceae > Aegilops > Aegilops longissima. Next base: position 107,998,120 of record CM038678.1, read on the forward strand.
ACATGGCAGTGCCACAAGTACGTGGTACTATCATTACTATCTTATACTTTTGGCATGTAAATGTGTATCACTACGATCGAGATTCAATAAACCATTTATTTAGGTGCAAGAGCATCGAAGGTATTATTCAAATAAATAGAGTAACCATTATTCTCCTTAAATGAATAACCGTATTGCGATAGACATAATCCAATCATGTCTATGCTCAACGCAAACACCAAATGCAATTATTTAGGTTTAACACCAATCTCGTTGGTAGAGGGAGCGTGCGATGCTTGATCATATCAACCTTGGAAACACTTCCAACATGTATCGTCAGCTCACCTTTAGCTAGTCTCCGTTTATTCCGTAGCTTTTATTTCGAGTTACTAACACTTAGCAACCGAACCGGTATCTAATACCCTGGTGCTACTAGGAGTACTAGCAAAGTACACATTAACATAATGTATATCCAATATACTTCTATCGACCTTGCCAGCCTTCTCATCTACCAAGCATCTAGGGTAAATCTGCTCCAATGGTTGTTCCCCTTATTATAGAAGCACTTAGTCTCGGGTTTGGGATTCAACCTTGGGTTTCTTCACTAGAGCAGCAACTGTTTTTCCGTTTCATGAAGTATCCCTTCTTGCCCCTGCCCTTCTTGAAACTAGTGGTTTTACCAACCATCAACAATTGATGCTCCTTCTTGATTTCTACTTTCATGTGTCAAACATCGTGAATACCTCAAGGATCATCATATCTATCCCTGATATGTTATAGTTCATCACGAAGCTCTAGCAGCTTGGTGGCAATGACTTTGGAGAAACATCACTATCTCATCTGGAAGATGAACTCCCACTCGATTCAAGTGATTGTTGCACTCAGACAATCTGAGCACAAGCTCAACGATTGAGCTTTTCTCCCTTAGTTTGCAGGCTAAGACAATCGTCGGAGGTCTTATACCTCTTGACGTGGGCACGAGCCTGAAATCCCATTTCAGCCCTCAAACATCTCATATGTTCCGCGACGCTTCAAAACGCCTTTGGTGCCTCAACTCTAAACCGCTTAACCGAACTATCACGTAGTTATCAAAACGTGTATGTCGATGTTCGCAACATCCACAAACGACGCTTGGGGTTCAGCACACCGAGCGTGCATTAAGGACATAAGCTTTCTACGTCCGCATAATCGCCATCGTCAACTTTCAACTATATTTTCTCTAGGAACATATCTAAACAAAGGAACTAAAGTGCGAGCCATTTACATAATTTGCAAAAGGTCTTTTGACTATGTTCAAGATAATTAAGTTCATCTTATGAACTCCCACTCGATAGACATCCCTCCGGTCATCTAAGTGATTACACGATCCGAGTCAACTAGGCCGTGTCCGATCATCACGTGAGACGGACTAGTCATCATCGGTGAACATCTTCATGTTGATCGTATCTACTATACGACTCATGCTCGACCTTTCGGTCTCTCGTGTTCCGAGGCCATGTCTGTACATGCTAGGCTCGCAAGTTAACCCTAAGTGTATTGCGTGTGTTCCGAGGCCATATCTGTACATGCTAGGCTCGTCAACACCCGCTGTATGTGAACGTAAGAATCCATCACACCCGATCATCACGTGGTGCTTAGAAGCGATTTAACTTTTGGCAACGGTGCACGTTAGGGAGAACACTTCTTGAAATTGTTGTAAGGGATCATCTTATTTACTACCGTCGTTCTAAGTAAACAAGATGCATAAACATAATAAACATCACATGAAATTATATAGTAGTGACATGATATGGCCAATATGATATAGCTCCATTGATCTCCATCTTCGGGGCTCCATGATCATCATCGTCACCGGCATGACACCATGATCTCCATCATCATGATCTCCATCATCGTGTCTTCATGAAGTTGTCTCGCCAACTATTACTTCTACTACTATGGCTACCGGTTAGCAATAAAGTAAAGTAATTACATGGCGTTGTTTAATGACACGCAGGTCATACAATAAATAAAGACAACTCCTATGGCTCCTGCCGGTTGTCATACTCATCGACATGCAAGTCGTGAATCCTATTACAAGAACATGATCAATCTCATACATCACATATCATTCATCACATTCTTCTTGGCCATATCACATCACATAGCATACCCTGCAAAAACAAGTTAGACGCCCTCTAATTGTTGTTTGCATGTTTTACGTGGCTGCTATGGGTTTCTAGCAAGAACGTTTCTTACCTACGCAAAACCACAACGTGATATGCCAATTGCTATTTACCCTTCATAAGGACCCTTTTCATCGAATCCGTTCCGACTAAAGTGGGAGAGACGGCACCGCTAGCCACCTTATGCACCAAGTGCATGTCACCGGTGGAACCTGTCTCACGAAGAGTACGTAAGGTCGGTCCGGCCGCTTCATCCCACAATACCGTCAAACAAGATTGGACTAGTAACGGTAAGAATATTGAACAACATCAACGCCCACAACTACTTTGTGTTCTACTCTTGCAAAGAATCTACGCAATAGACCTAGCTCATGATGCCACTGTTGGGGAACGTAGCAGAAATTCAAAATTTTCCTATGTGTCACCAAGATCTATCTATGGAGAAACTAGCAACGAGGGGAAGGAGAGTGCATCTACATACCCTTGTAGATCGCTAAGCGGAAGCGTTCAAGTGAACGGGGTTGAAGGAGTCGTACTCGTCATGATTCAAATCACCGGAGATCCTAGTGCCGAACGGACGGCACCTCCACGTTCAACACACGTACAGCCCGGTGACGTCTCCCACGCCTTGATCCAGCAAGGAGAGAGGGAGAGGTTGAGGAAGACTCCATCCAGCAGCAGCACAACGGCATGGTGGTGATGGAGGAGCGTGGCAATCCCGCAGGGCTTCGCCAAGCACCACGGGAGAGGAGGAGGAGGAGAGGCAGGGCTGCACCAAGAGGGAGAGAACTCACGTCTTATGGGCAGCCCCTAGGCCTCATATATATAGGGAAGGGAGGAGGGCGCCCTCTAGGGTTCCCACCCCAGAGGGGCGGCAGCCCTAGATGGGAAAAGGGGAGGCGGCCAAGAGGGAGGGAGAGGAGGCGCCAACTAGATGGGCCTTAGGGCCCATCTGCCCTAGGGTTTGCCCCTCCCACTCTCCCTTGCGCTTGGGCCTCTTGGGGCGCACCAGCCCCTTGGGGCTGGTTCCTCTCCACACTTGGCCCACGCAACCTTCTCGGGTTGGTGGCCCCACTTGGTGGACCCTCGACCTCCGGTGGTCCCAGATGCTATCGATAAACCCCAAACTTTTCCGGTGACCAAAACAGACTTCCCATATATAAATATTTACCTCCGACCATTCCGAACTCCTCGTGACATCCGGGATCTCATCCGGACTCCATCAACATTCGTAACCACATACAAACTTCCTTTATAACCCTAGCGTCATCGAACCTTAAGTGTGTAGACCCTACGGGTTCGGGAGACATGTAGACATGACCGAGACGTTCTCCGGTCAATAACCAACAGTGGTATCTGGATACCCATGTTGGCTCCCACATATTCCACGATGATCTCATCGGATGAACCACGATGTCAAGGACTCAATCGATCCCGTATTCAATTCCCTTTGTCTAGCGGTATTGTACTTGCCCGAGATTCGATCGTCGGTATCCTATACCTTGTTCAATCTCGTTACCGGCAAGTCTCTTTACTCGTTCCGTAACACATCATCCCGTGGTCAACTCCTTGATCACATTGTGCACATTATGATGATGTCCTACCGAGTGGGCCCAGAGATACCTCTCCGTCACACGGAGTGACAAATCCAGCCTCGATTCGTGCCAACCCAACAGACACTTTCGGAGATACCGTAGTGCACCTTTATAGCCACCCGCCACGTTGGACGTTTGGTACACCCAAAGCATTCCTACGGTATCCGGTAGTTGCACAATCTCATGGTCTAAGGAAATGATACTTGACATTAGAAAAGCTTTAGCATACTAACTACGATCTTTGTGCTAGGCTTAGGATTGTCTTGTCCATCACATCATTCTCCTAATGATGTGATCCCGTTATCAATGACATCAAATGTCCAGGGTCAGGAAACCGTAACCATCTATTGATTAACGAGCTAGTCATCTAGAGGCTTACTAGGGACTTGGTGTTGTCTATGTACCCACACATGTATCTGAGTTTCCTATCAATACAATTATAGCATGGATAATAAACGATTATCATGAACAAGGAAATATAATAATAATAACTAATTTATTATTGCCTCTAGGGCATATTTCCAATAGTCGTTTCTTAAAGTTTGGGGCTGCGATGGTTATGTGAAAAAGCTTCAACCTGATAAGCTGGAACCCAAATCGGAGAAATGTGTCTTCATAGGATACCCAAAGGAGACTGTTGGGTACACCTTCTATCACAGATCGGAAGGCAAGACTGTCATTGCTAAGAATGGATCCTTTCTAGAGAAGGAGTTTCTCTCGAAAGAAATGAGTGGGAGGAAAGTAGAACTTGATGAGGTAATTGTACCTTCTCCCGAATTAAAGTAGTACATCACATAAATCAGTTCCAGTGATTCCTACACCAATTAGTGAGGAAGCTAATGATGGTGATCATGAAACTTCAGATCAAGTTACTACCAAACCTAGTAGGTCAACCAGAGTACGATCTGCACCAGAGTGGTACGGTAATCCTGTTCTGGAGGTCATGTTACTTGACCATGACGAACCTACGAACTATGAGGAAGCGATGATGAGCCTAGATTCCGTGAAATGGCTTGAGGCCATGAAATCTGAGATGGGATCCATGTATGAGAACAAAGTATGGACTTTGGTTGACTTGCCCGATGATCGGCAAGCCATAGAGAGTAAATGGATCTTCAAGAAGAAGACTGACGCTGATGGTAATGTTACTGTCTACAAAGCTCGACTTGTTGCAAAAGGTTTTCGACAAGTTCAAGGAGTTGACTACGACGAGACCTTCTCACTCGTAGCGATGCTTAAGTTAGTCCGAATCATGTTAGCAATTGCCGCATTTTATGATTATGAAATTTGGCAAATGGATGTCAAAACTACATTCCTTAATGGATATCTTAAAGAAGAGTTGTATATGATGCAACCAGAAGGTTTTGTCGATCCAAAAGGTGCTAACAAAGTGTGCAAGCTCCAGCGATCCATTTATGGACTCGTGCAAGCCTCTCGGAGTTGGAATATATGCTTTGATAGTGTGATCAAGCATATGGTTTTATACAGACTTTTGGAGAAGCCTGTATTTACAAGAAAGTGAGTGAGTGCTCTGTAGCATTTTTGATATTATATGTGGATGACATATTGTTGATTGGAAATAATACAGAATTTCTGGATAACATAAAAGGATACTTGAATAAGAACTTTTCAATGAAAGACCTCGGTGAAGCTGCTTATATGTTGGGCATCAAGATCTACAGAGATAGATCAAGACACTTAATTGGACTTTCACAAAGCACATACCTTGATAAAGTTTTGAAGAAGTTCAAAATGGATCAGTCAAAGAAAGGGTTCTTGCATGTGTTACAAGGTGTGAAGTTGAGTCAGACTCACTGCCCCGACCTCTGCTGAAGATAGAGAGAAAATGAAAGTCATTCCATATGCCTCAGCTATTCTTTCTATCATGTATGCAATGTTGTGTACCAGACCTGATGTGTGCCTTGCTATTAGTTTAGCAGGGAGGTACCAAAGTAATCCAGGAGTGGATCACTGGACAGCGGTCAAGAACATCCTGAAATACCTGAAAATGACTAAGGATATGTTTCTCGTTTATGGAGGTGACAAAGAACTCATCGTAAATGGTTAGGTCGATGCAAGCTTTGACACTAATCCGGATGACTCTAAGTCACAAACCGGATACGTATTTATATTGAATGGTGGAGCTGTCAGTTGGTGCATTTCCAAGCAGAGCGTCGTGGCGGGATCTACATGTGAAGCGGAGTACATAGCTGGTTCGGAAGCAGCAAATGAAGGAGTCTGGATGAAGGGGTTCATATCTGATCTAGGTGTAATACCTAGTGCATCAGGTCCAATGAAAATCTTTTGTGACAACACTGGAGCTATTGCCTTGGTGAAGGAATCCAGATTTCACAAGAGAACCAAACACATCAAGTGAAGCTTCAATTCCATCCGCGATCAAGTCAAGGAGGGAGACATTGATATTTGCAAAATACATACGGATCTGAATGTTGCAGACCAGTTGACTAAGCCTCTCTCATGAGCAAAACATGATCAACACCAAGACTCCATGGGATCATTACTACGTAATCTAGATTATTGACTCTAGTGCGAGTGGGAGACTGAAGGAAATATGCCCTAGAGGCAATAATAAAGTTGTTATTTACTCCCTCCGTTCCTTGATATAAGGTGTATAGATTTTTGAGAAAGAATTCAAAATATAAGGTGTATTGCGTTGCACCACTCGCCTGGATAATGTTTTTAGGGATTTGATTACATTTCCTTATATTAGGCAAGCTCCTCTATTTTCTCATGTCAATTAGTTAGGTGTAATCTCACCCAAAACTTGTGAAATTTTCCCTCCACATGTGTTCTTTAATTTTCGTGCCAAAATCTATACACCCAATATTAAGAAACGGAGGGAGTATATTTTATTATATCATGATAAATGTTTATTATTCATGCTAGAATTGTATTACCGGAAACTTGGTACATGTGTGAATACATAGACAAACAGAGTGTCCCTAGTGTGCCTCTACTTGACTAGCTCGTTAATCAAAGATGGTTAAGTGTCCTGACCATAGACATGTGTTGTCATTTGATGAATGGGATTACATCATTGGAAAATGATGTCATGGACAAGACCCATCCGTTAGCTTAGCATTAATGATCTTTAGTTTTATTGCTATTGCTTTCATCATGACTTATACATGTTCCTCTCACTATGAGATTATGCAACTCCCGAATAACGAAGGAACACCTTGTGTGCTATCAAATATCACAACGTAACCGGGTGATTATAAAGATGCTCTACGCGTGTCTCCCGTGGTGTTTGTTGAGTTGGCATAGATCGAGATTAGGATTTGTCACTCCGTGTATCGGAGAGGTATCTCTGGGCCCTCTCGGTAATGCACATCATTATAAGCCTTGCAAGCAATGTGACTAATGAGTTAGTTGCGGGATGGTACATTATGGAACGAGTACAAAGACTTGCTAGTAATGCGATTGAACAAGGTATGATGATACCGACGATCGAATCTCGGGCAAGTAGCATACCGATGACAAAGGGAACAACGTATGTTGTTATGCGATTTGACCAATAAAGATCTTCGTAGAATATGTAGGAGCCAATATGAGCATCCAGGTTCCGCTATTGGTTATTGACCGAAGATGTGTCTCGGTCATGTCTACATAGTTCTCGAACCCGCAGGGTCCGCACGCTTAACGTTCGATGACGATTTGTATTATGAGATATGTGATTTGATGACGAAGTTTGTTCGGAGTCCCGGATGAGATCACGGACATGACGAGGAGTCTTGAAATTGTCAAGAGGTAAAGATTCATATATTGTAAGGTTACATTCGGACACCGAAATGGTTCGCGTTGTTTCGGATGAGTTTTGAGTATCGGGGTTACTGAACCCCCCGGAGGTTAATGGGCCACCATGGGCCTTTGTGGAGAAGAGAGAGGGTCGGCCAGGAGGTGGTGCGCCCCCCCCCCTTGCCAATCCGAATTAGATAAGGGGTGGGGGCGGCGCCCCCCTTTCCCTCTCCTACTCCTCCTCTCTTTCCCCTTTGCTACTCCGGAAAAGGAAAACGGAGAGGGGAATCCTACTAGGACTAGGGAGTCCTAGTAGGACTCCCCACACTTGGTGCGCCCCTAGGGGGCCGGCCTCCTCTCCTCCCCCCTTTATATACAGCGGCGGGGGGCACCCCAAAGACACAACAAGCCTTCTCTTAGCAGTGTGCGGTGCCCCCCTCCACATTTACACACCTCGGTCATATCGTCATAGTGCTTAGGCGAAGCCCTGTGCCGGTAACATCATCATCACCTTCGCCACGCTGTCGTGCTGACGGAAGTCTCCCTCGTCCTCAACTAGATGAAGAGATTGAGGGACGTCATCATGCTGAACGTGTGCTGAACACGGAGGTGCCGTACGTTGGGTGCTTGTATCGGTTGGATCGTGAAGACGTTCGACTACATCAACCGCGTTAATAAACGCTTCCAGTTTCAGTCTACGAGGGTATATGGACACACTCTCCCCGCTCGTTGCTATGCTTCTCCTGGATAGATCTTGCGTCATCGTAGGAAAGTTTCTGAAATACTATGTTCCCCAACAAGAGCAAACCACATGGCTTATTAGCAGCAATTGTCTATGTTATTATTGGTCTTCACACACATTTCTGATTATTGACCTGTTTGCCACGTATCACACACATCTTGTCTAGTTGAACCATTTCCATTGTGTTGCCTAATCACACACAGTTCATCCTAGTGAACCGTCTGCTGTATATCACACACGCATTCATCTGGCTGCCCATTTCTTTTGTTCCTCCTCATCCCAAACAGTTAATTAAACTGAACCGTATGCCCTGCATCACACAAGCAACTAAAATTTGAACCGCGTTTGATGCATCTGTCATCGCAAAGTTTTGCACCTTTTTTGATGGTTTTTTTACACCACCGTTTGCGATTATGGCATTGCACATAGTTTCGTCGAAGGGTCTATGATCGTAGTGTCGCATTTGGACCATCCTGCAGTAGTGGATCCTTCAAGTAAGTTGTCATCGGTGCAAAAATCAATAAAAATTGCTCGTGATCATGTATGATCTTTTATTGTAAGGGAAAATAAGTTTTGCACGAATTTGTGATGGTAAAGAAATAAAAGCGACGAAATGCATAATAAAGGTTGCTATCAAAAGGGTAATATAAAGTGACGTTACTTTGCATTAAGATCTTGCACATACAAATGAAAAAGTGCATGAAAACCTCTGCTTCCCTCCGCGAAGGGCCTATCTTTTTTACTTTTTCAATTTTTTATTATGCAAGAGTCAATAATGTTCATCCTTATTCCATCCATAATTGTTCTCCACTTGGCAAGCATCATGTGGTGGGGAAAGATCCAGGCACATATATCCAGTTGGATGTAGGTAATCATGAGTTATTATTGTTGAAATTATCCTCGAGGTAAATAAGTTGGGAGGTGAAAACAATAAACCCCATCTTCCTATGTGTCTGACTGAAACATTTTTTCCAAAAATATGCCTTGAGTGTTAGCAATTATGGAAGACTATATGACAGTTGAGTATGTGAAGCTTGTTAAACAAAATCTCTTACATAGACTCTTCCTGGAAATATGATGAATTGCAATTGCTTTAGTTACTGAGAACATAGTTTGTTAGTTCTCAAGGAAGTTTATGGTTTATACTTTAGCATTGCGGATGAATTGTTACTTGATCATGAGATGTTTTATGATGATATATTGTTGTTATAATAATGATCAGGATGCTACCATGTCCACATTTTTTTATTGACACCTCTCTCTCTAAACATGTGGTTATGATTATTGAGTGCGACATTCCCCTGAGGGCAAGCGAGGTCTAAGCTTGGGGGAGTTGATACGTCCATTTTGTATCATGGTTTCCAACTGTTATTTGTCATGTTTAAGGGTAATATTCCACTTCATGAGGCAATTCTAGTGAATTTTCTCTCTATTTTTGCAAGTTTCACTTGAAGAGGAAAATTGCGGGCAAAAGTGAGATCTCATAGAGATAGATGAAACTAAACAAAAGGTAAAGTAAATATTTTTGGTATTTTTGGTTTATAGATTGGAAAGTAAAAGATTGCAAATACTAGATTGGAAACTTATAAGATGGAAAATAGACCCGGGGGCCATAGGTTTCACTAGAGGCTTCTCTCAAGATAGTAAATAATACAGTGGGTGAACAAATTACTGCCGAGCAACTGATATAAAAGCGCAAAGTGATGATGATATCTAAGGCAATGATCATGAACATAAGCATCGCGTCCGAGGCAAGTAGACCGAAATGATTCTGCATCTACTACTATTACTCCACACGTCGACCGATATCCAACATGCATCTAGAGTATTAAGTTCATAAAGAACGGAGTAATGCATTAAGTAAGATAAAATGATGTAGAGGAATTAACTCAAGCAATATGAAGAAAACCCCATCTTTTTATGCTCGATGGCAACAATACAACACGTGCCTTGCTACCCCTACTGTCACTGGGAAAGTACACCGCAAGATCGAACCCAAAGCTAAGCACTTACCACATTGCAAGAAAAACCAATCTAGTTGGCCAAACCAACTGATAGTTTGAAGAGAATTACAAAGATATCAAATCATGCATAAAAGAATTCAGAGAAGATTCAAATAATATTCATAGATAAGATGATCATAAATCCACAATTCATAGGATCTCGGCAAACACACCACAAAAAAGTATTACATCGAATAGATCTCCAAGAACATTGAGGACAATGTGCTATTGAGAATAAAAGAGAGAGAATAAGTCATCTAGCTACTAGCTATGGACCCATAGGTCTGAGGTAAACTACTCACGCTTCGTCGGAAGGGCAATTGTGTTGATGTAGAAGCCCTTAGTGATCGAATCCCCATCCGGCAGGGTGCCGAAAAAGGTCCCTAGATGGGATCTCACGGGTACATAAGGTTGGGGCAGTGGAAAAGTGTTTTCGTGGATGCCTCTGGTGGTTTGGGGATATTTGGGAATATATAGGTGAAAGAATTAGGTCAGGAGGTGCACAGGGGGCCCATAAGGGTGGGGGGCACGCCCTACCCACTGGGCGTGCCCTACGTCCTTGTGGCCGCCTCGAGGCTCCTCCGACTTCATCTCCAAGTATTCTAGTTGTCTTCTGGTCCAAGAAAAATCATCGCGAAGGTTTCATTCCGTTTGGACTCTGTTTGGTATTCTTTTTCTACGAAACTCTAAAACAAGGGGAAAATAGAAACTGGCAGTGGGCCCTAGGTTAATAGGTTAGTCCCAAAAATGATATAAAATATCATATTAATGCATATAAAATATCCAAAACAGATAGTATAATAGCATGGAACAATCAAAAATTAAAGATACGTTGGAGACATATCAAGCATCCCCAAGCTTAATTCCTGCTCGTCCTGGAGTAGGTAAATGATAACAATATAATTTTTTTGATGTGGAATGCTACCTAACATATATTCATGTAATTTTATTTATTGTGGCATGAATGTTCAGATCCATAATATTCAAAACAAAAGTTTAATATTGACATAAAAACAATAATACTTCAAGCATACTAAGAAGGCAATTATGTCTTCTCAAAATAACATGGCCAAAGAAAGCTTATCCCTACAAAATCATATAGTCTGGCTATGCTCCATCTTCATCACACAAAATATGCAAATCATGCACAATCCCGATGACAAGCCAAGCAATTGTTTCATACTTTTGATGTTCTCAGACTTTTTCAACTTTCACGCAATACATGAGCGTGAGCCATGGACATAGGATTGTAGGTGGAATAGAATATGGTGGTTGTGGAGAGGACAAAAAGAGGGAGATAGTCTCACATCAACTAGGCGTATCAATGGGCTATGAAGATTCCCATTAATAGATATCAATGTGAGTGAGTAGGGATTGCCATGCAACGGATGCACTAGAGCTATAATCTTATGAGATCTCAAAAAGAAACTAAGTGTGTGTGCATCCAACTTGCTTGCTCATGAAGACCTAGCGCAATTTCAGGAAGCCCATCATTGGAATATACAAGCCAAGTTCTATAATGAAAAATTCCCACTAGTATATGAAAGTGAAAACATAGGAGACTCTCTATCATGAAGATCATGGTGATAATTTGAAGCACAAGTGTGGTAAAAGGATAGTAACATTGTCCCTTCTCTCTTTTCTCTCATTTTTTTATTTGGGCCTTCTCTCATTTTTTTGGCCTCTTTTTTTCGTCCGGAGCCTCATCAATAATGAAGATCATCTCACTTTTATTTACTTACTACTCAAAAATTACAACTCGATGCTTAGAACAAAATATGACTATATGAATGCCTCCGGTAGTGTACCGAGATGTGCAATGAATCAAGAGTGACATGTATGAAAGAATTATGAACGGTGGCTTTGCCACAAATACGATGTCAACTACATGAACATGCAAAGCAATATGACAATGATGGAACATGTCATAATAAACGGAACAGTGGAAAGTTGCATGGCAATATATCTCGGAATGGCTATGGAAATGCCATAATAGGTAGGTATGGTGGCTGTTTTGAGTAAGGTATATGGTGGATGTATGGTACCGGCGAAAGTTGTGCGGTACTAGAGAGGCTAGCAATTGTGGAAGGGTGAGAGTGCGTATAATCCATGGACTCAACATTAGTCATAAAGAGATCACATACTCATTGCAAAAATCTATTAGTTATCGAAACGAAGTACTACGTGCATGCTCCTAGGGGGATAGATTAGTACGAAAAGAACATCGCTCATCCCCGACCGCCACTCATAAGGAAGACAATCAATAAATAATCATGCTTCGACTTCATCACATAACTGTTCACCATACGTGCATGCTACGGGAATCACGAACTTTAACACAATTATTTCTCAAATTCACAATTACTCACTAGCATGACTCTAATATCACCATCTTCATATCTCAAAACAATCATAAGGAATCAAACTTCTCATAGTATTCAATGCACTTAATATGAAAGTTTTTATTATACCCCCTTTTGATGCCTATGATATTAGGACTAAATTTATAACCAAAGAAAATTACCATGCTGTTTAAAGACTCTCAAAATAATATAAGTGAAGCATGAGAGTTCAATAATTTCTATAAAATAAAACCACCGCCGTGCTCTAAAAAGATATAAGTGAAGCACCAGAGCAAAATTGCCTAGCTCAAAAGATATAAGTGAAGCACATAGAGTATTCTAATAAATCACGATTCAAGCGTGTCTCTCTTAAAAGGTGTGTACAGAAAGGATGATTGTGGAAAACTAAAAATCAAAGACTCAAATCATACAAGACGTTCCAAGCAAAACACATATCATGTGGTGAATAAAAATATAGCCTCAAGTAAAGTTACCGATAGACGAAGACGAAAGAGAGGATGCCTTCTGGGGCATCCCCAAGCTTAGGCTCTTGGTTGTCCTTGAATATTACCTTGGGATGCCTTGGGCATTCCCAAGCTTAGGGTCTTGCCACTCCTTATTCCATAGTCTATCAAATCCTTACCCAAAACTTAAAAACTTCACAACACAAAACTCAACAGAAAATTTCATAAGCTCCGTTAGTATAAGAAAATAAATCACCACTTTTGTTACTATTGTGAACTCATTTGTTACTTATATTGGTGTAATATCTACTGTATTCCAACTTTTCCATGGTTCATACCCCCCCCCCCCCCCCGATACTACCCACAGATTGATCAAAGTAAGAAAACAACACATAGAAAACAGAATCTGTCAAAAACAGAACAGTTTGCGAAGATCCATATTGTTCTAATACTTCTGTAACACCAAAAATTCTGAAACATAAGTAAAACATAGGAAATTTGTATATCAATCTTGTGTAAAATATTCGGAGTTTTTCCACACTCCAGTAAAAAATAAGAATTGTTTTCCTGAGCGCAAAAGTTTCTGTTTTTTCAGCAGGATCAAATCAACTAACTAAAACATAAAACCACATCGAACCAGAGGCTAGATGGATTATCTATTGAAAAACACGAGCAATAACCAAAGAACAAAAATAAAATTGGGTTGCCTCCCAACAAGCACTATTGTTTAACGCCCTTAGCTAGGCATAAAAACACAAATAGATCTAGGTATTGTCATCTTCTCCTTTTGGTAGTAAAGAGAGAATTTCTTGTCCAGAGCGCTTATCTTTCTATTTTGTGAAAGTAAGTGGCCACTAATAGTGGAAGAAAGATTAAGCACGCTTCAAAAATTTGCATCTAAACTACCCTTCATCTCTTTGATTATTTCATTTTGGTAAAAACACATAAGAGTAGTTTATTCAACACTTTCACCTTTGGAGTGCCCAAATATGGTTTTCATCTTTTCATAAGTGTCGATGGCATCCCCTTCAAGAAAACCATTTTCAAATATAGAATCCAAAACTTGCTTAAAAGAAGGGGGTAAACCATAATAAAAGCTTTTTATGTAAAACTCAATATGATATTGAGGCACATAACTAGCAAAAATCCTCAATAATCTATCCCAAGCATCTTTCAAAGATTCATCAAGCAAATAACAAAAAGTTCCGGGATCATCTTCATCAAAATTGTTAAAATTTTCCTTAACGACCCCGGTAGGTCTTTCCATAGCATCATTATTTATGAGCTTTGAAAGGACAGACGGGCTATCCAAAACATTGAAACGCAGGAGAAAACCCTTAGCCCTTTTTGAGTTGGCCATAGTGATGGAAAGGCGAACTTAAACAAACACAGAACAGCAAGAGAAAAGGCAAATCTTTTCAAAAATCATTTTAGAAGTGGGTGAGAGGAAAATGAGAGGCGAATGGCGAATAATGTAATGCAAGACATGAGAGTTTATGATGGGTACTTGGTATGTCTTGACTTGGCGTAGATCTCCCCGGCAACGGCGCCAGAAATTCTTCCTGCTACTTCTTGAGCTTGTGTTGGTTTTTCCCTCGAAGAGGAAAGGGTGATGCAGCAAAGTAGAGATAAGTATTTCCCTTAGTTTGAGAACCAAGGTATCAATCCAGTAGGAGACAACACACAAATCACGGAATACCTGCACAAACAATCAAACTACTTGCACCCAACGCGATAAAGGGGTTGTCAATCCCTTCATGGCTACTTGCAGAAGTGAGATCTGATAGAGATAGATGAAACTAAACAAAAGGTAAAGTTAATATTTTTGGTATTTTTGGTTTATAGATTGGAAAGTAAAATATTGCAAAATAGTAGACCGGAAACTTATAAGATGGAAACTAGACCCGGGGGCCATAGGTTTCACTAGAGGCTTCTCTCAAGATAGCAAATAATACGGTGGGTGAACAAATTACTACCGAGCAATTGATAGAAAAGCGCAAAGTTATGACGATGTCCAAGGCAATGATCATAAACATAGGCATCACGTCCGTGTCAAGTAGACCGAAACGATTATGCATCTACTACTATTACTCCTCACATCGACCGCTATCCAATATGCATCTAGAGTATTAAGTTCATAAAGAACGAAGTAATGCACTAAGTAAGATGACATGACTTAGAGGAATTAACTCAAGCAATATGATGAAAACTCCATCTTTTTACCCTCGTTGGCAAGAATACAATTCGTTCCATGCTACCCCTACTGTCACTGGGAAAGGGCACCGCAAGATCGAACACAAAGCTAAGCACTTCTCCCATTGCAAGAAAAACCAATCTAGTTGGCCAAACCAAACCGATAGTTCGAAGAGAGTTACAAAGATATCAAATCATGCATAAAAGAATTAAGAGAAGATTCAAATAATATTCATAGATAAGCTGATCATAAATCCACAATTCATCGGATCTCGGCAAACACACCGCAAAAAAGTATTACATCGAATAGATCTCCAAGAACATCGAGGAGAACGTGGTATTGAGAATCAAAGAGAGAGAAGAAGCCATATATATACTAGCTATGGACCCGTAGGTCTGAGGTAAACTACTCGCGCTTCATCGAACGGCAATGGTGTTGATGTAGAAGCCCTCCATGATCGAATCCCCCTCCGGCAGGGTGCCGGAAAAGGTCCCTAGATGGGATCTCACGGGTACAAAAGGTTGCGGCGGTGGAGAAGTGTTTTCTTGGATGCCTCGGGTGGTTTGGGAGTATTTGGGAATATATAGGCAAAAGAATTAGGCAAGGAGGTGCACGGGAGGCCCACAAGGGTGGGGGTGATACGTCTCCAACGTGTCTATAATTTTTTTATTGTTCCATGCTGTTATATTATCATTCTTGGATGTTTTATAATCATTTTATAGTCATTTTATATTATTTTTGGTACTAACCTATTGACATACTGCCAAGTGCCAGTTGCTATTTTTTGCATGTTTTTTACGTCACAGGAAATCAATACCAAACGGAGTCCAAATGCAGCGAAACTTTTTGTGGAATTTTTTTAGACTAGAAGACATCCAGTGCACCAAAGAAGTGGAGAAGACGGGGCCCGAGGGGAGCACAGGACACCTGGGCGCGCCTGGAGGCCCAGGCGCACCCTGGTGGGTTGTGCCCACCTCGGTGGCCTCCCGAACCACCTCTTTACTCTATAAATAACCCAATATTCCAGAAACCCTAGGGGAGTCAACAAAAATCAATTGCAGCCGACGCAAGTTCCTGAACCACGAGATCCAATGTAGACACCCTCACGGAGGGGTGCATCATGTCCATTGGTTCCTCTTCGATGATGTGTGAGTAGTTCTTTGTAGACCTACGGGTCTGTAGTTAGTAGCTAGATGGCTTCCTCTCTCTCTGGCTTTTGATTCTCAATACAATGGTCTCTTAGAGGTCTATTTGATGTACTCTTTTTGCGGTGTGTTTGTTGGGATCGGATGAACTTTGAGTTTATGATCAGATCTATCTTTTTATCCGTGAAAGTTATTTGAGTCTTCCTTGATCTCTTATATGAATGATTGCTTATACCCTCGTATTTCTTCTCTGATATTTGGGTTTTGTTTGGCCAACTTGATCTATTTATCTTGCAATGGGAAGAGGTGCTTTGTGATGGGTTCGATCTTACGGTGCTTGATCCCAGTGACAGAAGGGGAACCGACACGTATGTATCATTCTTATTGCATTACTCTGTTTTTCCATGAACTTAATACACTAGATGCATGCTGGATAGCGGTCGATGTGTGGAGTAATACTAGTAGACGCAGGCAGGAGTCGGTTTAGTAATCTTGGACGTGATGCCTATATAATGATCATTGCCTGGATATCGTCATGATTATTTGAAGTTCTATCAATTGCACAATAGTAATTTGTTTACCCACCATTTGCTATTTTTCTCGAGAGAAGCCACTAGAGAAAACTATCCCCCCCCCCCCGCCCCCGAGTCTCTTCTTTATTATATTTGCCTTTGCGATCTATTTTATTTGCCTTTATTTTCAGATCTATATTTCATAAAAATACAAAAATACCTTGCTGCAATTTATTTTATCTCGCATTCCCACGAGATCTATCTATCAATTTATTACAACTATCTGACGTCGGTTTGCCAATTTTTGGCGCCGTTGCCCAAAAGGGATTTACAACCCCTTTAACACGTTCAGTTGTGAGTATTTGTTATTTATGTGAAGGTGCCATTCACATAGTGTTGTGTGGTTCACCTACAATTTCGATAACCTTTTTCTCATCACTGAGGGAAATACCTACCATTGTTGTGCTGCATCATCCCTTCCTCTTTGGGGAAATACCGATGTAGTTCTAGCAGACATCAGGGGGCGCGCCATACCCCCTGGGCGTGCCCTCCGTCCTTGTGGCCGCCTTATGGCTCCTCCGACTTCATCTCCAAGTCTTCTGGTTGTCTTCTGGTCCAAGAAAAATCATCGCGAAGGTTTCATTCTGTTTGGACTCCGTTTGGTATTCCTTTTGTCAGTGTACAAAAGTAGGGGCCTTTCTGTACGCCTTTACTTGTGCACGGGCAGTCCTAGCCACACCTGTGGCCATGCTTGGCGGGGCAGAGGAAGGGAAGGAACAATACTGCCAAGGCAACACTCAAAGCCAGGGGCATGAAGAGCAAAGGGCAAGATGGATTTCCCCTGGCAACACCATTGCCGGGGCGGCCTACATAGCCCCGACAATAGCCCTGCCATGGCAACTTTCCCAACACTAGCGAGGCCGCTACTGTTGAGCCTGAGAGTCCTAACACCATCGACAACATCAGGAGCAAAGACTCGGGGGCACCTGCGTGGTGGCTTGCAGATCTTTGTGGAGACCAAAAACCTGCAAGACTAGATGAGAACCAGAAGACGAAGACCCCCGACAAGACCCCTTGCCGGGGACGGCCGAAGACCCCTGGCAAGACCCTTGCCGGGACGCCCACAAGACCCCGGCAAGACCCTTGTCGGGGGCATCTGTGGGGCCGCAGCCAGGACCGCACCTACCAAAGCTCTGCTACCCCGCGGCCGTTCCAGCACGGTAACCAGCCCGTCAACTAGGCGAGCGCCTGCGTGGCAGCGTGCGGCTTCTAGGCCAACTAGCCAAACACCTGCGTGGTGGCATGCAGATCTTCGTAAAGACCCTGTCACCACACCAGCACAACAACTAGCCAGCCAGGCTGGCGCTGCATTCCTCGTCAGCTTGGACGCGCGTCAGAGCCAGACGAGGCAGCGACGGACGGGACGAGTTTTGTTGCCATCCCCGACAAAGAAAGAGGGCACGCAGGCGGTGCATTAAATGCGTTTGTCCTACGGTGTCAGGTGATAAATTTGTAAATATAGATACTTTCCACCTCCTGTGTGCCACTGTGGCGATCCCTTTGACATATAAAAGGAGGCCCAAGGCGTACTGTGGGAGGATTCAGACTTTTTGGACTAGGCATGCACGACAGCTAGTTCAAGAGCTCAAGAACACCAAATATACACAGACAAGCACGACTAGGATATTACGCATCGTTTGTGGCCTGAACCTGGGTAAAAATCCCCTCGTGCTGATCACTAGACCTGCTCTTTGCACAGCTCTTCACCCCCAACAATCGTTGAAGGGATTCCCTGGGATCCCATAGGTGTCGTTTTCTTGACATCTTTGGCGCGCCAGGTAGGGGGCGTGAGGTTGTGAAAATCTGTTCTAGAAGTTAGCGCATCGACTTCTTCATTGCCATGGCTCCCAAGAAGAAGGGGATCACAGCTATCGATTCATCTGGAGGCGAACCGCCCGTACCAGCGTGGGCGGGTGACGGGGCGGCCGCGAGGGCATGGCCCGCGAGCCTCCACGACACCCTTTCGATCAAAGCCAGGCGAGCAGCGTCGTTCGAGCCCAAGACGACGAGCCGGACGCCGCTGGGTCCAAGGGCAGGGCCATGCTTCCCACGGGCGGCGCGGCAACCTCCAGGACGCCCCAGCCGGCGTCTGCACCGCGGCCTTCCAGATCATGTGCGACGAGCAACGCCGGTGCCCCCCAGGCACCGCCGCGGGAAGAGCCCTTTGCGTCACTCGTGTGATGCACCAGGCCAGCATGCGCGCCCAGACGCTGGCGGAAACGGCGTGCGACAACGAGACCGTGATAGAGCTCCTTCTAACGTGGTTAGAGGTCAGCACGCGTCGCGGTCCATGGAGCTTTCGCCGCCACCCACGCCAGCAGAAGCATTAGCTCGCATGCAACTGCTCCTCGACTTTCCTCCTGCCGTGGAGAAGCTCGACGAGTGCAGAGCCACCATTCGGAGCCTCATCAGCTTCGCCAATAAAGATGAACCGAGACTAGCGGGACCCTCGTGTCAGCGCTCTGTAGAGTCGGTGCATGCCGGTGGTGGGAGGACCGGAGGTGCTGCGACCACGTTGCACTCTCCTCCCCCATGCCAGCATCAGCACCCGCCGGCTCGTTGGACCGACAGCTGTGACAACGTTTCCACAGCGTTGTCCGACCCACGAGCCCGCTGCGACCAACATCAAATTCTTCGGGAGCGAGCCCAAGAAGACGCTCGAACCACTATCGAGCGGTGGCAGGAAGTACGCCATCAGTCGGATAGGCGTGCGGGGCCCACTATGGACCGCCCAGCACATGGGGGTTCGGGTGACCTACCTTACAAGGTGGGTTGTCAAGCCTTTACCCGTGAGCCGCGGCAGTTCCAGTGGCCCTCCCACCGCACATTCAAGCCTGATGTTGGGGAAAAGTACAATGGCAAGACTCACCCGTCGGAGTTCCTCAGCATCTACACCATCGCGATGCAAGCCGCAAGGGCTCGCGACGACAAGGTGCTCGCCAACTATTTTCCATTGGCACTTAAGCCCAACGTCATGTCATGGTTGATGCACCTGCCAGTGGATTCCGTTTCTTCTTGGTCGGATCTGTGCCATGAGTTGATTGGTGCCTTTACCAGGGGCCACCAAGCTCCTGGCCAAGCAAGTGATTTGCATGTCATCCCACAGAAGGACGGTGAACCCCTACGCAAGTATATACAAAGGTTCAGCCGTGTGCAGTACAACATCCCAGATGTTCATCCCGCCGCCGTGATCAGCATTTCATCAGAATGTGCGCAATTGCAAGATGCGTGAAGAGCTGGCGATGAACAAGGTCAAGGATGTGGCTGAGCTTTATGTTCTGGCCGATAGATGTGCTCGGGCTGAAGAGGGGAGGAAGTACCCCCGGCGAAGATGCCGGCGCGGAAATCGACTCCACAGATGAAGACGTCGTTGCCCCGGCAAAGAAGGGTCGACTCCGCAATAGGAAGTGTTAGGGCAAGAACCTGCTTGCCGTCGAGGGATCCAGCGACCCCGGCGCCGCCAAGAAGGCCAAGGCCGACGACCCCGGCAAAGAAGTTGCCGGGTGCGCCGCCTGCCGGGCCTTGGCGGCTGCCGACAAGCCAGGGGGCTCCGACAAGCAGTACTGCAAGATCCATCGCACCAAGGGTCATGACCTTCAGAATTGCCGGCAGGTTGAGCTACTTGCAGAGAAGCAGAAAGTTGAGTATGAGAGGCGCGATAAGGAGAAGGGCCAGGATGGTGCTGAGGCATCCGGCAAGAAGCGTGGCGGTCGAGGAGGCCGCCGCGACAAAGATAGTCAACAAGAGAGGCCCGCTCGGGGTCGCGACAAGGAGGGAGATGATGATCATGATGAGGACGACAAGCCCGGCGAGGGCGAGTTCCAGAAAGCTACAGAGGCCATGTGCGTCAATGGTGGCGCCTCGTTGCATACCTCTCACCGCCGACTGAAGCAGTGGGCGCGTGCGGTCACTGCGGCAGAGCCATCATTCGATGCCCAGAAGCCATTGAAGTGGTCCAGCACACCTATCATTTTTGACACCGAGGATCACCCTGCTCGCACAACTGCGGTCGGGTGTTTGTCGTTGTTGGTTTCACCAACAATACGCAACCTCAAGGTGACAAAAGTGCTAGTTGATGGTGGGGCTGGTCTGAACTTGATCTTTCACGCTGTGATCGAGAGGCTGCAAATCCCCAATGGAGATCTCGAGGAGACGAGCATGTTTCAAGGGGTCAACCCGGGGAGGAGTCAGCCAAAAGGTAAAATCACGTTGTCTTTACATTTGGGGGCGAGCTGACTTATAGGACGAAGAAGATCGTTTTTGATGTCGCCAAGATCCCCTTGCCCTACAATGGGATCCTTGGCCGCCCAGTGCTGGCCAAGTTCATGGAGGCGTCACATTACGCCTACAACATGTTGAAGATGCCCGGGCCACTGAGCATCATCATCGTCCCCTCCGACAAGAAAGACGTGCTCATCTGCGCCGACCAACTCTACCGGGAGGTAGCTGCAGCAACTGCCGAGTAAGGCACTTGCTCCTGCCGCTAAAGCCCCGGGAGGGTAGAAGACCGGCAAGACCTCTGCCCCTGCCGGCAAGGCCCCTACCAGCGAGACCTCTTCCAGCAAGACCTCCTGGACCCACTCCAGCAAGCGCGCCTCTTCGGAGTGCTGCACTCCCGTCGAGGACGTGCCAGAGAGCTCCACCGGCAAGAGCAAGAAATCCAAGGCAGCACCACCAGAGACCAAGAAGGTGCCCGTCAAGGAGGACGACATAGGCGGGGCTTTTACTATAAGTTCCACCCTTGACATCAAATAGGAAAGCGCGCTCGTCGCCTTCCTGCGGGCAAATGTCGACATGTTTGCATGGCAAGCATCCGACATCCCCGGCGTTCCCAGGGAGGTGATTGAGCACCACCTTGTTGTATGTCCCCATGCATGGCCCGTCAAGCAGAAGGTCGGGAAGCAAGCTTTGGAGCGACAATAGTTCATCATCGAGGATATCAGGAAGTTGGAAGCGGCAGGCTTGGTCAGAGGAGTGCTCCACCCCATGTGGTTGGCCAATCCGGTGGTAGTGCGTAAGGCAAATGGGAAGTGGAGGCTATGTATTGACTATACATATATCAATAAAGCCTGTCCAAAGGATCGTTCCCCTCTGCCATGCATTGACCAGATTGTGGACTCCACTGCCAGGTGCGACCTACTGTCATTCCTCGACGCCTACTCAGGATACCACCAAATCTTCATGATGAAGGAAGACGAAGAAAAGACTACGTTCATCACCCCATGTGGTACGTACTATTTTGTACGAATGCCTTTCTGGTTGAAAAGCGCTGGTCGACGTTTGCCCAAGCATTCCAAATTGGTATTGAGCCCCAGCTGCATAGAAATATGGAAGCTTATATGGATGATATAGTGGTCAAAACAAAGGACAAGGCCACACTCGTGCAGGATCTGGAGGAAACATTTCCAAACCTACGCAAGATCAAGCACAACCCAGAGAAGTGCTTGTTCAGCGTCCCATCTGGCAAACTTCTTGGGTTCTTTGTGTCTCAACGCGGAATCAAAGAAAATCCCAACAAGATGAAAGCAATTGAGCAGATTGAGGCGCCAAGACGGGTCAAAGACGTCTGTAGGCTTGCCGGCTGCGTTGCTGCTCTGAGTAGGTTCATCTCCAAATCTACTGAGCGCGCCCTCCCCTTTTTCAGAGTTCTTAAAAAGGCAGGTATAGTGAAATGGACTCCGGAGGCAGAGGCAGCGCTCCAAGATTTGAAGAGGTACCTCTCCTCCATACCAATACTACTTGCGCCTAAATCACAAGAGTCGTTGCTGCTATACTTAGCGGCAACGAATCAAGTGGTCAGTGCTGCGCTGGTGGCACAGAGAGAACTTGAGGAAGAAGCAGCGGTAGTGGCGGAGCCGTCAGATGATGGGCTGGGGCTCTCCCCGGCAGGGCCTGACGCCAGCAAGGCGGAGCCCCCGACAAAGCATGGTCCTGGCACGACAGAGTCCGCACAAGTTGGCGCAGTCGAACAGAAGAAGAAGGTGATGCAGCACCCAGTTTATTTTATCAGTTCCCTCTTGCAAGGGGCTAGATCAAGATATTCTGGTATACATAAGCCATTTTTTGGCCTCCTCATGGCCTCAAGGAAGCTGCGTCATTATTTCCAAGCGCATGAGATCACCGTCGTCAGCCGCCTCCCTTTGCAACGAATCTTGCACAACCCGGATGCAACCAGGAGGATTGTGGAGTGGGCATTGGAACTATCAAGCTTTGACCTTAAGTTTGAAATTACTTGAAAAATCAAGAGTCGAGCCTTGGTAGAATTCATAGCAGAATGGACCTCAATGTCCGACGAAGAGATTCAAGAGACCGCCCTTCTCGGCAAGGAGACGAGCCGTGATTGGATTATGTACTTTGATGGAGCTTTCTCGCTGCAAGGTGCTGGTATCGGCGTGCTATTCGTCGCACCCACCAGAGCACGCCTCAAATACGTAGTCCAGATGCACTTGCCCCAGGAAAGGTCAACGAACAACACTGCAGAGTATGATGGATTGGTTGCTGGTCTTAGGATCGCGGCAGACCTTGGAATCCGGAAGCTCATCATCAGGGGTGATTCATAGCTTGTCGTTAAGCAAGTTAACAAGGATTACCAGAGCCCATTGATGGAGGCCTATGTGGATGAAGTGAGGAAGTTGGAGGATCGTTTTGATGGTCTACAGGAAGAGCATGTTCCCCGAGCAGAGAACAACATTGCCGACGACTTGTCAAAACGCGCTGTCCTCAAGCTGCCTATGGAACTAGGTACCTTTGTGCTTCAGCTAACCCAGCCATCCGTTGAGCCATCAGCAGGATAGAACAAGCGAAGGAAGGTGTCACATCCCTAGTTCTGGTAATTCATAGTGCTAGCATCTTGTGTTGCATCATGTTTAAGTTTCAATTAAAGTTGAAATGGGGATAACAGAAACCCCCAGCACCACTTAATCCAACTAGGGTTACTAAAATACTTTTTCATTGAACCTGAAATGCCTTTCAAAAATGTTCATCATCTTTGCTTTGGTCTAGAACGTCTGACAAAAATGGTTCACATTTTTCTAGGACAGCATTGAGTCACTGAATTAAATCATATGCTATTTGCATTTGGGCATTTAAATGCTATATAATATTTTAAATTTCCAAATATACATGAACTAAAATGTTTACTGTTGGAAATATTCCAAATAGTAGCCTTGAGCAGTTCCATGAATTTTGAGATTGTATTGATATTTTTAACAAAGCCCTAAAGTTACAGAATAAATAGAAAACAGAAACAAATTAGAAAAAGGAGAGAGAGAAAGGCCAGAGGCTACTTACCTGGCTGGGCCTGCCCATCTGGCCCATGCCAGTCATCACCTACCTCTGACAGTAGGCAGAGGAGGGAGCCAGCGCACACGCGCGCGCGAGGCACCAAGCCACCTCCCTGCTCGCCTGCCTCACCACCACGCCTCGAAGCCTCTCCCAGGCGTCGCACGAGCCCCTGCACACCTCACTTCCCCCTGGTTCTCTCCCTCGCCCTCTCCCTGCCATGGCCGACGCAGCTGCGCCCGCGCCGCCGTGAAACTCACAGCCACCGCCTTCCCCTTGTTGCCCCGCCGTGTCCACGAGCATCGCCGTCGTCTACCTCATCAAGCTAGCCGAGCCCCGATCGCTCGCTCGCCCTGGAGTTGCCGCAACAACCTCGCTCCACCCCGCCGTCGCTGGAGATCCCCTTCGCCGCACTGCCTGCTCCAGCTCGTCCCCGACCTCGTTGACCTGCTCGTCGGATTCGCCGTGAGCTGCTTACCCTCTCCCCCTTCTCTGTTTTCCTCCCCACGCACCGTATTTGCCGCACCTCGCTCACCCGCACGCGCCGCCGCCTGAGCTCGCCGCCGACGTGGCTCCAGCCACGCAACGGCCTCACTACCGTGTCCAACGCACTCACCGCATCGCGTAAGCCCCTGCTAGCGCGTCAGCTCGCTTGCTCGCGCACTGTAGCATTGCCGCACTCACGCCTGAGCTCCGGCCGGCGTCAACTCCGGCCACCCCGAGTTCAACCACCACCACCACTCGACGTGGCTCACTCCCAGCGATGCGTAGATGCCCTCCGCCGCCCGTTTGGTCGCCGGAGCGCGAAACCCGCGCCCTCCGCCGCGTTTGGTCGTCGTCGGCGGCTAAACACCGGCGATTTGACCCAGTTTGACCAGGGATTTGACCCCCGCGGTCACCGACATGTGGGCCCCGCCCCTGGTTAAACCTGGGTTAACAATTAAACTAACCTTAATTAGTTAGTTAGCTAACTCTGACACTAACTAGTGGGTCCCACTAGTCAGGTTTGACCTAGACCGCACAGTTGACCTGCTGACGTAGTGCTGATGCAATAATGCCTTTTCTGGATTTTTTTCTTATTCAAAAAATTCCAGTAAATAGTGCTAACTTCTAAAATTCATAGAAATTCAACCATAACTCAGAATGAAATAAGTTATATATGAAAAATGATCCGAAAAATCCAATCTATCCATCTGTAATGGTTTCATGCATGTTAAAGCAACTTAACCCTGCTGTTTATATCAAAACATGATAAAGCACTATTTAAATTCATAAGATGAGTTTGGGGTTGAACCTTTGGTTCAAAATGGCTCAAACCCATCTGGTTGTAGTTGCATTAGCCCAACACACTCATATTGCCATGTCATGATCATGCATCATATTGTTGCATTGCACTGATTGTGTTCTTCCTTGTTTGCCGGTATTTGTCCCCTCTCAGTAGACGTGGTTCCGACGATGAGTGCGATGACACCGATGAAGAGCTTTACGATCTTGAGAAGTGTCAGGCAAGCAAAACCCCCTTATTCATTCTGATACAATCCCACTCTCTCGCTCCTGCTCTCTTTTACTGCATTAGGACAACAACGATTCATCTGTTACTCGCTACGGTAGTTGAACCCGCTTTTCCTCTGCATGACCTGTCATTTCCACAGTAAATAGATGAAACCCACTAGCATGAGTAGGAGTTTTTTGAGCCCTGATGTGCCTACTCATTCATGCTTGTTTGTCATGCCTGCAACTACTTAGAGTTGAGTCGAGTCTGATTCATCGGGGATGAATTGGAATGTGGTGAACATGTCATACTATTGAGAGCTAAGTGTGTGAACACGATTTGGTAAAGGTAGGGGTGAGAGGCCATGTAGGAGTACATGGTGGGTTGTCTCATTGAAACCATCCTCAGGAACTGAGTTCTGTGTTTGTGATCCATGAACAACTACTACCACACGTTGGGCCCTGAAATATGACCCCGCTCAACTTATTAACTGCCCCTGTCCTCTGTCCAGGAGTTGCAAGTAATTTCTGGTGTATGTAGTATGCTGGAGGCCGTGCACAGCGCTGACACAAGGGGTGGGCTGTGATGCGGTAGGCACGTGGCCGGGTATGCCGGGCGCCCGTTTGGTGTCGCGGAACCCTGTACACATCGTTCGGGGCCGTATGTGGAAACCTCGGCCGGACTCCCTGCGGATGGAGCCTGAAAAGGCGATAAACCTGGACTAGGGACTTGTGTGGTTAGTCAGGTCGTGGTCTACACCCACGTCGGCTTTCGCTTGAATTCTGCCGAGCACATGTCGTGTGCAGATGCTAAGTGGTGGAAACATGTGTGAAGAAGTACACCCCTGCAGGGTTATCAATGATCTATTCGAATAGCCGCGTCCGCGGTAAAGGACTTCTGGGTTGCCTATACAGGTCATAGACAAGTGAAAGTGGATACTCTAAAATGTGCAAGATAAGCATGAGTGCTATGGATGGCGTTCTCGTAGGGACACGGGAGCGGATCCACAGTGGTGTATTGGTATGGTGAATATGTGGACTCGTGTGCGCCACCTCAAAAGAGTTGCTTGAAGTCGTAGTTCAGGTTAGCCACTGAGTCAAAGCTAGCTTGCTGTAATTAAACCCCACCCTCCTTTTGTTAATACTTATGCATATGTAGATAGTTCTGATGTAAGTCTTGCTGGGTACATTTGTACTCACATTTGCTTAATTTATGTTTTGCAGAGAGACTTCAGTCTCGCTAGTAGTTCCGTGTGGACTTCGACGTTTAGCTTGTTGCCTCAGCTACGATCTTGTGCCCTTTGGAGGGTCTTGTAGATAGTCAGGCTTCTCAGCCCTTTTCATTTGTAGTTGTCTGTACTCAGACATGTTAAGCTTTCACATGTGCTTTTGGCTTGTATGCTCTAAATGTTGGGTCATGAGACCCATGTTTGTAATATCTCGCTCCTCGGAGCCTATTGAATAAATACTCAGAGTCGTAGAGTTTTGTTGTGATGCCATGCTGTATTTGCACATATCGAGCATATTGTGTGTATGTTATTGAAATGCTTGGTATGTGTGGGATCCGACAACCTAGTTGTTTATTCCTGGTAGCCTCTCTTATCGGGAAATGTCTCGTAGTGCTTCCACAAAGCCATGGTAGCTTGCTACTGCTCCGGAACACTTAGGCTGGCTGGCATGTGTCCTTCTTCGTTAATGTGTTTGTCCCTTCGGGGAAATGTCACGCATTGTTCCTTTAAGTCCTTATAGCTTGCTAC
Organism: Aegilops longissima; assembly: GCA_021605205.1. Lineage (NCBI taxonomy): Eukaryota > Viridiplantae > Streptophyta > Magnoliopsida > Poales > Poaceae > Aegilops > Aegilops longissima. The sequence continues at coordinate 108,025,609 of CM038678.1, forward strand.
GACTTGGGTTCATACGCTGATGACCAACACGTTCGTTGCTGGGTCATGTATGTCTGTCCCTGTAAGTTAGTGCCACTTTAGATTCACGACTAGTCATGTCGTCCCGGGTTCTTTATCATATGGATGCTAGCGAAACTATCATATACGTGAGCCAAAAAGCACAAACGGTCCCGGGCCAGGTAAGGTGGCACCCGTGGGAATACCGTGCGTGAGGCCGGAAAGTGATATGATGTGTTACATGCTAGATCGATGTGACTTAGGATCGGGGTCCTGGCAGCTTTGGTATCAGAGCCTGACTGCCTTTAGGATTACCAAGCCAAACTGGTCGAGGTTGAGTCTAGAAATTCTTTAGTTATGTAAGGGAATTGATTGTGGATGGGAACGTAAGGCTCTTTTTACTCCTTTACCTCATGCCCTTCTGATCCGAGTCATCCTATCTTTCCTACGGGGTTAAGGAAACTAGGGTTTCTATTCTTTCTATCAGGTTCACGTGTTACTAATCTGTAGACTCTTATAGGGTTGTTGGTTCCGAGCCTCAGTTCAGTTTCTACTACTTCAGTATGTTGATAGTTGATCTCGGAACCTTGATATTGTGATTCTGAGTGGTTATGCCACCATTTTTGCAGAATGTCCCAAATCTTTTTGAGCATTTATAGCCGTTACATTGTCCGAGTCATCCCAGGTTTTTTACTAGTCTGATGCATTTGCAAATCCCTTCTTTCCGTTCCCGATGTTCCTTTGTGCCAGATTAACCACACTAATCGGAGAGGTGAGGTACTCTATTGCCTCGACATATATGTTGGAGCTATTATTATGACCCTAGGTGTTTGAGGGAGCACTACAAAAAAATACACTTCCGTGATAATACGTGTTTGTCGCAGTAGGTCACGTTTTCTGTCATGCATGTACATCCATGACAAATTTATGACAGAATCAAGATAGTCATACCTGTGCTGTCGTAGAAGTGTTCCATGACATTACCAAAATTATCATCATGGAAGTGTCCACTTCCATGACGATAAATCGTGCGTCACTGAAGTGCTTTCGTCAAGGGTGACCGACACGTGGCATCCACATAACGGCATGCCGTTAAGCTATTGGGTCTGGTTTTGGATCCGATAACCCGTTAACAGCCCCGACCAATGGGGCTTTTCCACGTGTAAAATCATCATTGGCTGGAGGAAACACGTGTCGGCTCACCGTTGGGACAGATGTCCTCCACTCATTGGACCCAAAGCGCCTATGATACGTCGAAACATGGCATGGCCCAACAGAGGCCCATTCCTGTGAAAAGGCTCGCTCGTTTGACTTGGTCAAAAGGTGCCGAGCCGGCCCACGGCAAGCCTGTTAACGGCATGTTCGCATATAGCCCATTTACAATAAGGCCTAACTCAGGCCCGCCACGGCCTATCCGAATTAGGCCCAAGAGCGTCATCCGGGCCGCCCAATATAATTCCAACTGTTTTAACTTCCGCCCATGTATGGCCCATGACTTCTTTTTGGCCCATCGAGGCCCATAGTAACCCTCACTCGTTAACGGCCCGTGGTAAATCGCCCGTGGTAAAATCGCCCGTGATGAACAAAGGTATCACTTTATACCCGTTAACGCCCATTACGCCCGTTGGGCGTTTCAGCCCATGTTATCTTTCGGCCTTCTCAGGGCCCATTTATTCTTGGGCTCATTTCCAGCAGTCGTTTACTTACAGCCCATTACATGCCTTTTCTGCTTGTGGGCCAAATTCAGCCCGTGGATACAATCGGCCCGTTAATCTGTTGGGCCATTTTCATAGCATCATCAAATACGTCCTTTTAACGACCCGTTATGGTCAGCCCATAAAACGTACGATTTCCACTCTAGCCCGTTTACGGGCCCTTATATGGCCCGTACAAGGCCCATAGATGAGACGGCCCGTAGAAGGCCCATTGACCCGATGGCCCACAGAAGGCCCATTGACCCGATGGCCCATAGAAGGCCCATGGATCCGCTGGCCCATGGAAGGCCCACGGATCCGACAGCCCATAGAATGCCCATGGATCCGACAGCCCATAGAAGGCCCACGAATCCGACGGCCACAGAAGGCCCGGGATCGTCCGTCCCGTAGATGGTCCATGGAACGTACGGCCTGTGGAGGGCCATGGTCACTACAACGTTTGGGCGAGTTGGCCCCCGTTTGAACGATATATCATATTCAAAAATTATCATACTCTATACTATCACCTCTAAAAAACATACACTATACAATATAAAGAGACTAAGGCATAGAAGTGTAGAATAATCCTACACTATACGATAAAGAAATTACAGCCGATTATACCCACTGGGCATTATGGTTCGGCACCAGTGATAATAAAGCATACACAAACAGCAAATTACATACACTGGGCAAATACATCTCATACATCGCTCATCAATATAACTTACCATTTGAACTATAATCTCTTCAGAAAATAGGATTGGCCGGATTTAGATAGCAGAAATTTCAGTCTGCAAAATCTCCAATTCCTTCATTGTTACCTCAGTGTCTTGTTTCATTTTTTTGACTCCTGCATCTAATACCTGCATGTCCAGTCTCAACTTGTTGATTGTACATTCAGAATCATGTACACGTTGTCTTGCCACCTCTAGTTGATACTCGAGAACATCAGCACATTTCAATTCCAATCCATAATCATTCGGTAACGGCCATGCCGCACTGCTCGCAGATCTTTGTGTTGATGTCACTTCATCTTGAAATTTTTCTGTAAGTACACATGACTAGGGCAAAAATATAGTTACAACAGTGAAGCGAGCAAGACAGACTATTTTGTATGGCAAAACAGGACAAACAATAATGTTACACGTCATGAAGCATAAGCAGGTGATATTTTAAAAATTATAAAAAAGGTAGACTGTGCAGCCTGCATACAGAAATCTCTCTTAGCTCACCAGAGGAGCATGATGTTGGGGCCCAATCCAAAACATAGACATGTTACAAATTTAGACATCACGTTGCGTAGAAGTAAGCAAGCAGTTGGCCATTCTGTAGCTCAATTAAAGTCTTAGGGAGCATAATGAACAGCAGAGGATTTCATACAAACATACTACAGCAAGAAAAAATATGCAATCATTAGCCTAGTATAAACTAGATTGTGAGCCTCATTCAATAATAGTTGGTTAATAGACTTCAAAGCTTCAGGCACACTTCGGCAGAGTAATTAAATGGTAAGGCCTTTAATTATGTCAACTAATAGTTATACAAGTACCCAACATCAGGCATCATTCTTTGGGCATATCATTAACTGAGGACAAATAAAGCAATTGAAAAGAGCAAATTAACTATGCCTGAAACAAACAAGGAATTGAACTGCTGAGTTGGATATAGTGACTTACCTTAACAGGTTGAAGAGGCTCGTAGCAGATCCTACTTCTCTTGCAAGGCTCCTTCCTAACATCTTGTACTTGGAAATCCTCAATCTTATCTTCATTGCACCCCTCTACAAGGTGACACAAACTAGTTACTCGCCTCATTGGAAGATAAATATGCATACTTTCCATCTGTGAACACGTATGATGAGATTATAACAAAACAACACCACATAATGAAACATGCCGCATCTCTTGCACTTGCACACAATGAAATGAGCATTTACTATGTGTGCACTATGTAAAAACTAGGCATACCTTCGAACTGGATCTCCAGGTACTCTTTGAGAGCCTACTATAGTGTACAGCCAAACCTTTATGTCACTTATGAGTTAGAAAAGGCCCCACTACAATAGCCCTCGGTGTTTAAATCGTTGACAAGCTCTATTAGAGTGTTAGGTCAAGAACAGCAAGTAATCAAAGCAAACAGTCCTAGTATGGCTGGCTGATGCAAACAAACAATTGAATAGATGTGTGAGCAAATCTTACGTATCAAGAAAACAAGCAAAGAAGGAGGCTTAAAGACCATCACTTGACTGACAGATTTATGGGGCATTTAAACATCATGTGCAACGTATGAACTAACATAAACATTGCATATTCCAGATTCTACAATGGAATGCACATGTATTAGGTTATGCCATGTATGATGATGCCTAAATGTACACTATAGCAGGAAGGAGTGATTCATCATTGCACGCACAATTGAATTGCAGGTTAAGGGCCAGTTCTATTCCACCTTTTCAGGGCTTATTGTCAAAATAAGCCATAAAAGATGTAAATAAGTCATTTTTGAGTTATGGGCTTGGGCTTAACTAATTTCACTTTGGAGGGGGGTGTTTCGGTTAGAACCTCACTAAAAATTGAAGGGAAGGGGAATAGTGAAATGACTCTGTTGTCTGCCTATATTACACTCAAAATGCAACTGGTGACGCCCGCGACACACCTCACCCTCAAGTAAAACAAACACGCAAGCGCTCATTGCCCTGCCCGCTTGCATCTCCTCTCCCTTTCCTCTACCTCGATCCCCGCCCGCAAAGACTAGGGTTCCTCCAAAGAAGCTGCCGCCATCGGTCCCATCTGGCCTGGTCCGCGACAATGCTCTGTCCAGCTAGGCTACATGGTCGGCAGGTAGGGGCAAATCTCCCTGGCTGTTCCTCCCTCAGGTGCCACCCCTCATTCTCATGGTCTCCAGCAGCTGCTCCACTGTGTTTCGTCCAACACACTACTCCGGCATGCGCTGCACAACTACGGCTGATGCCACACTCCGGCAGAAGGCACCTTATTCCCCCTCCCCACCTCCCAGGCCGTGGCCTTGAGGTGCTGTTGAAGGATGAGCTCATCCAACAAGGTGAGGATCTCCTCTGATTTTTTGCCAAATTTTTATTCTGATCCACTATAGAATGAATTGCTATGAGCTGCTTCTGCTGCTGCTATAAGATGCATTGCTATCAGCTGCTCCTCCTGCTGCTATATGATGAATTGCTATGAGCTGCTGCTGCTATATGATGAATTGCTATGAGCTGCTGCTGCTATATGATGAATTGCTATAAGCTGCTCCTGCTGCTGCTGTATGATGAATTGCTATGAGCTGCTCCTGCTGATGCTATATGATGAATTGCTATGAGCTGCTCCTGCTGCTGCTATATGATGAATTGCTATGAGCCGCTCCTGCTGCTACTATATGATGAATTGCTATGAGCTGCTCCTGCTGCTGCTATATGATGCATTGCTATGAGCTGCTGCTGGTATATGATGAATTGCACACTGTTGTTGCTGCTGCTGTATGATGAGTTGCTATGAGCTGCTGCTGCTGCTATATGATGCTTTCAGGTGGTGCTGCTATATGATAATAACAAGCCACTTGGACCATCGAATTTCAATAAATAATTGTTCTTCATTTAAATGTGGGTCATGCGTTTTCCCTTTAAATTAGGCAATGGGATCTCTATGGAAAACATTGACCAAAGTAGATTGTGACAAGTAGATGGTATCTTTGTATTTGCATTTTGAGCAAATAGTGATGGTCTGTTTTCCTATCATATTAATTACTGCACTGGGTTCAATTTGTGATGTTTGCAAGTCAAATTAATTTTTATATGGGCAGCAAAATGAAAAAAATATAATGCAATCTAGACTTTTCACTTATCATACCAAAATAAGATGAAAACACAATGAAAATAATTGGTTGGCTTATTACATGGAGCTTATATTCACAGGTTCTTATTTTCTTAGGATAACCCATAATAACTTTCCCTAAGAAACTTGGCCAATAGAACTGACATACAAATAACATGTCACGATGATTTCCATGGAGGAGTGACGTACCATAGCACACTACCGCTGGCTCTCCTTTTTTTGCGATGTTCCATGGAATTTCCACATACATCTTGTAGTTTTTCATTGTGTAACCCAATCTGCAAGTTGGCACGGCTAATTTCAGACATCTCTACATGATAATACATTGCATATCCCTTGCGCATATTTAAACCACCAATTAATGATTATGTGCGTAGCATAAACTAGCCATGACTCGTGTGCTAGACTAGGTGCACTCTAAGGGAGCCTAATGTAGTGTCTTGGAATTCCTACATGCCACCTACGATTTTGTGTAATGTCTTGCCTCTCAAGCATTAAATATATGTCTATTTAGAGATTCCAGATGGACCACATACAGATGTATATAGATGCATTTTCGAGTGTAGATTCACTCATTTTTCTCGTATGTAGCCTATATTGGAATCTCTAGAAAGAATTATATTTAGGAACGGAGGTACGAGGTAGTATCATTTATGACATCTACATATCTAATTTAGCAGCCAGTAGTAGAAATCATTGTCTCGCATAAAGGATTCTTGGTGAAAAATCCTAGCAAAGCACGGCGAGCAGCACGTAACAATACAAGAGAGTGAGACACGCCACAAGATCATAGAAATGGCTCGTCCAGATCTTGGTTGGCCAAGCTGTTAGATCCGGAAGAAACATCGCCCCTGTAGTTTTGCCGGCTGCATAACGGTAAAAGCGATTTGTTAGTATATTTGAAGTACATCAAGGTGGGTGATCTTTGGACAGGTTTAAAGGTGACAAGTACCTAGGCCGTGGCGGTGCTTGGCATCTTGACAGATGTGGGAATCAGGTTAGAAATGTCAAGGCTGATGACGCTATGCGGCTGGCTGTCGGGTCCGTAAGGAGATCTAGAACAATGAGTAGGGTGTTTGTGGAGCAGCTCGGTAGGGTGGACTACGGTGGGCGAAGCGGATCTGTGGCCGTGGACGAGGGCATAGGTGAAGCTGCTCCGGTGGTTGGGTTAAGGATGGTGTCGACGATGCGGATCTGCGGGCCATGGACGGGCGCCGAAGCTGCCCGATAGGTTGGATGAGGGTGCGAGGATGCATCGAGGCCGTGGACTTGTGAGTTGGCAAAGCGCCCCGGTAGGGTTGAAAATGGTATAGCGCGGTTACTCGGTGGGGTTGACGATGTTGTCGGTGAAGCGGCTCTGGTAGGGCTGAGAAGGTGTCGGCGAAGAGGATCAGAGGCCGTCGGCGAGGGCGTCGGTGGGCGGCTCGGGTGTGTGGACGGCGCCTCGAAGGGGAGTATAAATGAGCAGCAGCCAGATCATGCGCTATGTTGACGAGAGTACCGGCGAAGAAGATCCAGCCCGTGGACAAGGCCGGCACTGAATGGGTTGTGGTACAGTGGTGGATGAGAAGTAACTTGTTTCTAGGGGAGGTGGAGGGGTAGATGCGTGCAGGAGGCGATCAGCGAGGTGGACGCCACTGGCAAAGGAATGGGCCTGCACGGTGGATGAGCAGTCTAGGGTTTCGAGAGGGGAGGGAGAAAGGCCGATGAAAGTACGGCGTGATGATGAGATGCTCGTGCTGTGGAGTTAGTCGCTTTTTTTGCGGAGGGAGAGGAAATGGGGTTTCAGCCGTGCGTGGGGGGAACCGAAGTTACCAAAGCAGCCCCGACCTATTATGTAGATGAGGGCGGTATTGTAAATGCTGGTCTCCGTGCACCAAGGATAAAGGGGAATTTCGCATGCTAAAGACTAAGGTGGCGGAAATTTTAGAAGGAGGCGGAGATTTTGCCGCCCTGGGATCGCTCAGATCTAGTTTCAACTAATTTTGGACCGTAAGCATGGAAGGTCATGCAAGATCGTACACAGTGGCACGCCACAAGAAGTTAATAACTGGTGTGTCCACTGTCGGTGTCAAAACCGGCGAATCTCGGGTAGGTGGTCCCGAACTAAGCGTCTAAGGTGGATGGTAACAGGAGGCAGGGGACACGATATTTACCCAGGTTCGGGCCCTCTCGATGGAGGTAATACCCTACTTCCTGCTTGATTGATCTTGATGATATGAGTATTACAAGAGTTGATCTACCACGAGATCATAGTGGCTAAACCCTAGAAGCTAGCCTATGTTATGATTGTTGTTGTCCTATGGACTAAACCCTCCGGTTTATATAGACACCGAAGGGGGCTAGGGTTACATAGAGTCGGTTACAAGGGAGGAGATCTACATATCCGTATTGCCAAGCTTGCCTTCCACGCCAAGGAGAGTCCCATCCGGACACGAGACGAAGTCTTCAATCTTGTATCTTCATAGTCCATCACTCCGGCCAAAGGATATAGTCCGGCTGTCCGGAGACCCCCTAATCTAGGACTCCGTCAATAGCCCCTGAACCAGGCTTCAATGACGATGAGTCCGGCGCGCAGATTGTCTTCGGCATTGCAAGGCGGGTTCTTCCTCCAAATACTCCATAGAAGATTTTGAACACAAGGATAATGTCCGGCTCTGCAAAACAAATTCCACATACCATCGTAGAGAAAATAATATTTCCACAAATCCAATCTGCCGACCGTTTTTCATAACGTGACGTATTGCCGTGGTCTGGCCATGACAGACAGTCTTTCTCAATCAGCCTGCCACTGCTCATTTTGCGAGGCGATTTTATTGGCACGTCTTGTCGAAGCAGAGATTGTGTCCCCCTTATCACGGGATTCTCATCGATACGGATGTGGGTAACCCAATCGTGCCCGTTGGTATGACTCCTCGATTTTAGGCAAGTCCCAAATGGCCACGCAAAGGACGCTTGATATTCATCCCCTATATAAAGAGGCAAAGGCCTGTCCTTTTTCTTCTTGCACTCCAATCGAATCCTT